>CAKNYM010052711.1:179419-206077 GCA_932195095.1 Andricus curvator | reverse complement strand
AAATTTTACACAAATCTAATACCTTCTCTAGATGAGAATGTAAAAATTCTCTAATATTTCCCTGACCAATTTTTCATTTTCCCTGACCATTATTATTCCAAGACCTGTATCTTAATCTTGTAAAATTTTGAAAATGGCATCTTTTATAAACGGAATAAAATAATTTCAAATAAAAATTGAAAAATTTCAAATTTATTTTTTCTTGACAGTTATTTAAAGTTATATAAATTCCCTGACTTTTATCAGATTTTTTTCTAAATTCCTGACTTTTCCCTGACTATTTAACAAATTGTTGTTGGCTAGGTTCCTTTTTTCACTCACCACTTTTGTTGCGCGCGTAAAGTTAAATTAATCTTAAAATTCTGTACAATTTCTGCGAGTTACTTTGTTCATTTGTGAATTTCCGAAAATACGTACATGAATGAAGGACCCCCCCCCCTGCCGTAACAAATTGTAACAAAATCTCTTGACTCCTCCCACCCTCTTGAGCTGTTATGTAATTCAAGCACGGTCCCTTAGTTAAAAATTAATTTTTGAACTGGAAATTCAACTATTAAATTTTTTGTAAAAAATTTATAATAATATAGATCTTGCCAATACATTTTATTTTTTGGGCTGAACATTTTTTTAAAAATATTAATGATTTTTTTTATAGCAGCTACTTTCGAATAAGTTTGGTAATTCCTAAAGTACAAGTTTTTTTTGTGTTTTCTAAAAAAATTTGTTTTAGTGGATTAAAGATTAAACTATTCGTTTAAAAATGTAACAATTTTTGGTTGAAGTTTAATCTTTTTTGCTTGAAAATTCAAGCTTTGTGTCATGTTCTGTGACGAAAAACGTGGAAAAAGCTTTTAGCATAGCGTGATGCAGTTCATCAACAGTCCTTGACATGGTAAATATCACTCACTCTGACACTTATTATCATGTACTGGCAGCCTCACTGGATGCTTTGCTGGCAGCTTTTCTGGCAACTTACTACCTGAAGCGAACGATGAGCATATTCCAAGAAAAAGTATTAACTTATACATCTGCGAACAATTAAATAGAAATTTTAAAGAAGCTGTGAATTTTACAATAATTGGATGTTAATTTTCCTTCTGATGACGATAACAAACTTTTGTCCAGTACAGTTTTGATAGCTTTTTTCATACACTTTCCATTGATGATAATCAGTTTTTGAAAAAATGAACATTTTACCTTCAAAAGTAAAAGTCAAGAACAAATATGACTTTTTTGGAGAAAGGCACATTTCTAGACCAGAAAAGTGTTTTTCTATGAAGAAAAATAAAATTTATTTTTGAGTTTTGATTTTCAAGGTCAAGAATTGCTTGTTTAGAAAAATGGCAGCGAACAATAGAAAGTGCGTGAAAAAAACCTATCGAAAATAAGGAGGAAAATATTTTGGTTAATTATATTTAAAGAGTTCAAAATCACCAAAGCAGATAATATATTTTGAAAAACCTATCGCAGCTCATTCTCCTAAATAGAAAATAAATATTCCACTCTGTAACGTCAAAGCTCTTGGAGGGAAAACCTTAGTTTTTCTTTAAGAGAAAAAAAAATAAATATTTTCCTTATTTCAAAAAAATTCAAATTTGTTTTTCAGGTTCATTTTTGAAGGCCTAATATTTATATAGTTAATAAATACAGAAAATGTTGTATCGCTATTAGAAGAGTTGAAAATCACCGAAATAGATTGAAATGTAAAAAACTCTTACCCTTATTATTTTCTTTTCTGACATGCTCTAGTTCAATTGACACTAGTTTCATTTTGTTGTAGGGGAAACCGCCCTACAGTAGATAGGAAAAAATTCAACAGCATATAACTGCATCAGTTTTCAAAAATCAAGAAAGATTATCGTTGTTAAATAAAGCTTACATATTGAATTGAGTATTTTTATAGAAAAAAATATCACGAAATTAAGCAATTAGCTGTATTAAACATTTTTATTAGACCTGGTCATGGCTGCGATTTTGACACCTTTGTCCATCAATAGATAATCGTTTCTGGTATTGCTTCTGGGCAAGACAGAATACTCAATTCTGGATAATTATGATTTATCATTAGTATACTTACAATTAAAATCAATTTATTGAGTAAATAATAGTTGAAACTATGATTATTTTACAATAATCGCAAAAGTTGAAATTATTGACATTTTTTTTATCTTTGATATACCGTGAGAGTGGTACGATTGGTACGAGATGTTTAATCTCTATACAATTTAATCTGACTTGCGATGACAGAAAAGTGCAGCATTTTTACATACCTTAATCCTAAAAATGATATCTTTTCCGAAAGGCTCCTTAAAACACAACTAAAATTTATGAGCTTTTTAATAACCAATAATTTACACTATTTTCTTAGTTTATTATTTACAATAATTTGAATTAAAAAACTTCACGAATCAAAATAAACAAACACAACCTTTAACTTAAAACCGAGCTTAAAACAACTGCGAGACAGTCGCAGAGCTGCCAATTTTGACAGAGACATTTTTTGTAATTTTCCGATTATCTACTGTTGGTTATCTACTGTTGGAAAATGTATTATCTAATAAAAAGTCCTCAAATATTTATAAATATTAAAGAAAGAACACTTTGTATTAATAAATATTGTTCATTAAACTTCAAGCTTCGATTCTAATGCAAAAACATGTCATAAAAATGTTTAATTAAGTTAACAAGTATGAATAAAGAAGAGGTGAAATTTTTTTTCAGGTTAAAAATTAATTTTATGCTCTCACGCATTAATTAATTATAAAATTTCAATGAAACTTCGTTTGAAAATATAGTATCCTTGCTGAAACGTTATACTAACAAAAGTAATTGATATTTTTTGTCAGTTTTCCAGTTAATTAAGATGATTTACTGTAAATCATTATCTACTGTAGGGTGGTTTCCCTTATAGGTAATTAGTTTTAAAAATTTGGAATCCATAAAATTATCTAGTTAAAAAGTTTTGAATTCTAAATCTCCACTTTTTTCTTTATTTCCTAAAGCAACAAATCATATTAACAGGAACGTTTTTGAAACAGTACATTCAAGCTTAAATTTTTAATAATCAGTGTCAAAAGTACAAAATCGTTGGGAGATATTTATAGTAGATTCTTAAAATTATTTCTAGCCGAAGAAACTATTATACACTATCAAATGCTTTGTTTTCGCGGATAAAATCTCGGGCATGGAAGTTTAAAACAAACGTTTAATTCAGTACATAAATTCAGCTTTGAAATCTTACAAGATTATATATATAAAATTTAAAACGAAGTATCTGGGCTCACAGAAAATATTCCTACTACGCTCATGGAATTTCGGTGAACCTCGCCACGGCAAATTTAAAAATCTTCAATTTTATTCGTAAATTTGATATCAGTACAATTGAGACTAAGTAGACGTACCTGTGATAATTTGACGAAGCGTCCTCGAAGAACTTCACAAAAATACAGTACTTTGGTTTCACGTGCAAGCTTATTTATACTTTCCTTCATACATGTGCACAAACACTTAATTTATGACAAACTGTATATATTTATATTTATATTTCCACACCTAACAATCAGATTTGAAGTCAAGATAAAAATGAGCCTATGAAATGTTAACAATTCCTTTTTAGAAAAACAAATGAACAAGAGTCTATTGGTTGATTGGTTGGAAGAAATTAAATTTAGAAATTTATTCAAAACATTAAGTCTTTCCCAACCTCCTACCACGCGAGGTTTTACGCATGTTTGCCGTTTCTCCAACCTCAAGAATTTTTTTAAACTAACCAAACAAGAGACTTTCGTTGATTTCTGTCGCTACAAGTGAATTGGTAACTTTTGATGGCTAACTTTTATATCAACTCCAACTCTGAGCGTAATTTTTAGCATAAATGCTAAATTGGCAGGCTGTCAAATAAATTAAATGCAGTTAAAAATCTTTTCAATTCAGTACTGTTTTAAAATTATTAACAAAATTAAAATGGATTTATTCAATTCTGATTCAGCAAATGCATATTCCACTCATTATGCATGTTCTAATGATACAAAATTTCAATTTCTAGTTTACATATGAATTCAGAATATAATTTTTTACAGGATAACTATATTTTCAATGATAAAGAATGTTTTAATTTTGTAAAATTATACATTATTATAAAAATATTAAAACGTATTTATGAACTTTACAAAGAGTTTACATGTTTAACAAGCTTGTCCTATTCACGGAAGGAATATGTAATCGGAAGTTAAAACTTTTTTGTAGACGTTGAAACCAAGAAGAATACTTTTTTTCGACAACTTGTGTTAAATAATAATCGAATTGATGATATTACGAACGTACAGAAACAATAATTATTGTAATTTCTTCAGAAAGAATGGATTTATTATGTTTTCTTCCTTACTCCTCAATTAAATCTATTTAAATACAGTTTAAGACAGCAAAAAATAGCCCGTAAAGAATTATTCTGCTAGTTTCATCAAAATCATAAAATCGTTGTTTCATTCTTATTATAAGAATATTGTATGATAAAAAATAATTGTAAACAAGTATTGAAAATTCTCTAACAAAATTCTTTTTTTTCAATATCGGATCCACTTACACGAAATCATTTATCTCCAATCTTGCAAGGTCTAAAAATAAAAATAAGTTTAACACGCAGTCAGTATTTACCAGGGGGGTGACTCGCCATACAAATGCGCTGTGTCAGTTTTGTGAAGGACGGCAGAAAATGAAACACTGGAGCCACTAGCGCCACGCCCTAATTTGAATGAAAGCTGATTAGAATCATGGGAGATTTAGTATTTTTCGCAGTTTTTATAATATTTTGGACGTTTGTGGATAATTTAAATACTTTTAGCTTAAATTAGGCAAGGATTAACTGTTTCTAGAATTTAAAAAATACCTAGGATTAAAAAATAGACCTTACATACACTGGAAATGTCGGTTTTTAATTTTCAAGTAGAGTGGAATGGTAAAATATAAAGATTACGTATTTACCGTTTAAAACAAATAAACTAAATGTTCTGAAATGATAATATATAAAAATTTTTGTCTATTTTTTAATTACTCGAATGATCCTAATCTATTATTACATTATAATAAAAATATACAAGCAAATTTCAAAATCATAATTTTTAATATTCAGTATATTGTATTGATCGTGAAATGGCTAAAAGATTATCAGTAATAAAGTTATTAACTTTAACGTACATTTAGTCATTTATTTATTTAAAAATTGAATTAAAAGATGGAGATATAAATTAAATATGGGGTAAAGACAGTAGGATGGTATATAGGAGTAATAAATGCCAGGTTAATTTATTTAAATAAATATAATTATTTAAATTATTTACGAATATACTGCGATTAAAGTATAGCAATTATTATGCAGACAGAACATAATAATTTATTATATACAATTGAACAAAGCTAGTTTTACAAAATGTCGCGACTTTCTTTTTCATAAAATTATCGTTTTTTTAAATTTAGGTTTCTTGTACTATTCTGACTGCAAGAAAATCATTATTTTACAATTGTAATTTACTTTAGTACTTGAATTTATTAATAAATTAATGTAATCGCACATAAATTTCGAAATGATAAAAATAAACAACTTCTTAAAACAATTTTTAAGAAGTGAAATCTTCCTTTGATCAATTCAATTGTTACCTTAATAGGAACGTAAGTTCTATTATTTCGGTCTTACGATCAATTTGAATAAAAAAGACTAGGAGTATTCCGAGTCAATACTTTAATTATATAAAAGTTACATTCTCGCAACGTTTCGACCTCAATCTGTTGGTCATCCTCAGGCAAATTATACCCGATAAAGGCTTATATTATACCTAATAAAGTCTTTTTTATTCAAATTGATCGCAAGACCGAAATAATAGAACTTACGTTCCTATTAAAGTAATAAATGTCGAAACTCGGCGATAATTCAAAACTGTCATTAATGTTACTTTTACAATTTTCTTAAAGATAGTAAGGGTTTTAAAATATTTTAAAAATTTTAAAAACTAATAAAAATATAATGTTACACACTATTACAATAATCTACAAGTTTTACAAGAAGAAAAATATATCAAAATTTAAAAATCAATGTAGTCATGAAACCGTCAGAGCCATTCAATTATTTTAGGTTAAAGAACATCGGTGTAAACAAATCCTCATACCTATCGCCATAACCGTTCCATCCGGAGCTAAAACTTTCTTTTTCCAAATTATTTGATCCTTTAAAAAGTGATCTTCACAAACTACATTTCCAGGTTTAACAATAAAATCCTTTTTTTCATGCTTAATTGCTTGGTGCCAACGGTCAACCTCATTTTTTAGAACGGAAAAATGCACTGTTTTACTCCGTTTGAGCGGGTTGAGTCGTACCCTGATAGACAGTTCGGTGCTATACATCGATGCCCCCCCCCATTGTTATAACACATGTATCCGTAAATAAATAAAATATGGCAAATAGACGATAAAGTTATGACATTTCACGAGTTTGTGTATGCAAAATCATAACAGACAACGGGCAGACCGGGCGTCGTGGAGGTGGCGCCAATGCTTCACGACTCGCCGCTCTTCACAAAACTGACACGCGCCTCTAATGCAAAAGCGAAAATCGTGTCACCCCCCTGGTATTTACAGAATTAGGTAAATACACATGGTGCGTAAATATGATTGCGTCTGATTTTCTTACCTTGGTCGTTCAACATGACGCATTTGAAAGCGTTTCATTACTTTAATTTTTATCGCCTTTCGAAAAACTATTACGTCTGATTTGGATATAAAAAATATGCTGTAATTTTTCAGGAAATATATATTTACGACTCACTAAAAAATGGAAATACGTATGTCGTTTCTCAGTGAGAATTAATTTATGGAATTATTCAAATGTCATCTTTGTAAAGATTTTCATAGAAAGTAGAAATTGCATGACGAAAAAAAGATGGATCAATGTTGAAAATTCCAAACCTAATTTTTGAAATTATAGTTTAAGCCGTTTTTTTTCTAATTTTTCAAGATGAAACTTATTTGAAAATATCACGCGATACTTTGTTGAAATTTCCTTGTTTGGTTTAAAATTGAGTTTTTTAGGTGAAAACTTAACTATTTGGTTAAAAATTCAACTTCTTAGTTGAAGATGAACTTTTTTGTTAAAAATTCTAATATTTTGTAGAAATTTTTTTTCTAGAAAGTTTAACTATTTAGTAGGAATTCAAACCTTTTTGTACAAAACACGTTTTTGAAAATGTTACATTAACTTTGTCAATACAAATTTGAATATACCATTTGGGGTTACCAATTCAAATTTTTTAGTTTGAAAATTCAACTATTTGGTAGCAAATTTATAACAATTCTTTTTTGGTACACAATTAATTCTCTTGAATGATCATTTTTAAAAATATCTGATTCACTTAGACGAGATTTTTTATCTTGTCAAGGCGTAAAAATAAAAATAAGTTCAACTTGCAGTCATTAATGATGAAATTAGGTCAATATTCACAGTTAGTAAATATGATTGGGTCTGTCTTTCTTATCTTCCTTATTCAATATGACGCAATTAGGAATTTTTTATTTTTCCATGTGCTATCACCTTAAAAATCTATTACGTCTGATTTACATACAAAAATTATTCCTTAATTTTTCAGAAAATATATTCACAAATCAATAAAAAATTTCAATCTGCGCGTGTCCTGTTTTTTCTGAACCTTTTAAATCGACATTTAACCTGGATGAGAATTAAAGATATCGATTTGAAAGTTTCAGATTCGGGTTTTTTGAAAAAAATCCTATCAGAGTCCCCATAACCACAGTTGTGCCCCCCGTATATCTTATCAAGCCCCGTTGTACGGTATTCTTTATATCAGTGTTTAGAAAATCTAAGCCTACGCTAACAAAGCCCTTATTGAAGTTGCTTGCCAACACCTTTTCGGCCTAATTTTGTATTATTAGATTTTTTTTCAATTAAAAAAAATTTTTAAATCAATTTTGACCAGTTATAATTGTTTAATTATTAAAAAAAAAGCATTATTGAGTAAATGATTACTGGTTAACAGTATTACCCATAATTAAGAATTCAGAATAATGCGGATTATTATAGATGCAATAAATTATTTTATTAGATGTACCTACCCTGGTGGAAAAAATTCTCTGCAAATTCTCTGAAAATTACTTCATAATATCCCTGCAATAGCTCTGCAAGTCCTCTGCAAACGTCCCCTGCATTACTGCTTAAATTGAAACACTTTAGCATAAATGCAGAAGAACTCTGCATTACTCTTCTTCAAAAAATGGTCTGCATTCTCATGCATTTCTCAGCGAGTTTTCTGCAAAGAATATTCGCAAATACTCTGCAAAAGTCTCTGCTTTACTGTTTAAATTCAAGCACTTCAGCAAAAATGCAGAGATGCTCTGCATTACTCTGCGGCAGACAATTCTCGGCATTGTCCTGAATATGTTCGTAGAATTCTTGAACGGGACAGTAGTTTTAGCAACGAGAATCTTCAAAATTTGCGAAAATAAAATCCGTTAAAAACAAATGTGCGCCGTCGTTTCCAACACGAAAAAAAAAAGATTCCGATTTATATGGAGGGGCGGCTTCCACATTTAACCCACTTTGTATATCAGAAGGAAGGAAGGAAAGGCCGGACGGAGGACACACGAGAGACACATTCTTAACTTATTGTAAACACATAGCCTAACCTAACATATATATATATATATATATATATAATGCACGCAACGCACTTCCCTAACGCAGAATATCGCACGCTGGGGGTATCGGTCGAAATGGTCCTTATATGCTAACCAAGAAAATTCTTACCGCTTGTGAGAAACGACCAGTGCCGGACCAAAAGTTTTTGGTGGCCCGAGTTTATTTAATTTTCTTACTCGAGCCGGGATAGTTTTCTAACATTTGTCACAGAAATGTTGTATAATAACTAGGGGAGAGTTGGTTATAATGGCGGGCTTTGAATTAAATGTCCTATAAATTATAATGTGATTTTGATGTGGTGCATTTTTTAAGGTCAAGCTCATATTATCGGCGAACACGTTTTATTACTCAAATGCTGGTTTATTTCAACAATATGAAGATTTTAGAGTAAAAAGTATACAATATAATGATTCTGGTTGTAAAGAAAATACCTTGAAATGAAAAGTCTGAACTTTGAAGAAATAGGTTTCAAATATTCAAAAATTTCTTATACTTGAACACTAAATTTATGAAAGATTTCACAATTTGAAATTATTACGACTTATTTATTCACAGTTCAGATCTTGGCAGAAATTAAGAAAAAATCAGCACAGTTTTGTAGAAAAATCGATTATATTCGACGGTACATGAACCCAAGAAAATGTTATTGTTTACACTTTTTTCCCAAAATTACTGAAAGATTGGTCAAAAATATTTCAACCTATCTAATACTAAATATTTGATGCAAAAATGTTGTATCTTTTACCCTATCATGAGAAAAAAAATGCAAATTTTATCATTATGAAAATTAAATGATTCATTTTTGAATTTGTGAAAAAAATTTTTAATATGAAATATTTGATTTTCAAATTAAGGATCACACAAAACAAAACATACAAAAATTATAAGAAAATTTAAAAAATGTATGGATAAAAAATCTGCTATATATGCGTTGATTAAAAATAGTATAACAATTATTAAAATAAATACTTACATGAATAAAAAGTAAAGTATGGAAAAAACTTCTAATTGAAAATTTGTCAGAACAAATATATAATTTGATCTGCTTTGATGTTCACAAAATGACGAAGAAAATTTTTGATAAAATTCATTTTTTCGACCTTCTTGAATTTTGAATTTTTTACCCTAAAACTAATAATTTTAAAATGTGTTAGTCGCTGGACCGGGAAATGAGCAGGATTTTTATAAAACCGGAAAACCAGAAAACGACCGTGAATTTAGTGGTTAAACAAATGCAAACGTCCGATTGAAGCTTTATCAACTATTTTCAATTTTTAAATAATTTAAAATGAATAAACTGATTATCAGACTCTTTTATTCAATTTCAAATTAAACACGTTCAAATATTGTTTCAGTTTTAAATACTCCATTTTAACCCATTGCGAATTAAAATTTTCCTGCAAATCTCAGTAAGACCTAGTTTGCAGCGAAATTGTAGGAAAAAGGAGAGCTTCCCTGCATTTGTCTGCAAATGTTTCTCTCTACATTGTACTTTTTCCTGCAAATCTCCGTTACATCTAATTTCCAGAGAATTTGCAGAACGAAGCATACTTTGTCTGCTTCTTTCTGCAAGCAGTTCCCCCGATAAATTTCTTGTGAGTCCTTTTCCTGCAAATCTCGGTAAGGCCTAGTTTGCAGAGAAATTGTAGGAAAAATCAGAGCTTCCCTGCATTTGTCTGCAAATATCTGTTCGACCAAATTAGCAGAGAAATTGGGGAGTTTTGCAGATAAAAGAAGGAAGATTTATCTGCATTTATCTGCAAACGTGATTGCAGAAAGGCCGCGGAAAAAATACAGGAAGATTTTTCCACCAGGGTAATAGAGGTCGATTCCATTGATTTCGTATTTTTTCACAAATTCAACAACATTATTAACAAGTTTTTTTTCGCAGCATATATTACGTTCTTTACCTTATTCTATATATGTTTCAAGAATGTGTACATAAGCTTTTCTACTTTTTACTTTACGTTTTTACATTTTATTTTACTTTTTACTTTACTTTTTTACTTTCACTTCTTTCTGCGATCGTCTCATTTTCCACATTTTTATAGTAGCAAGCAATGACTTCTGAAGATTATTATTAAGAAGATTAAATCTTAAAAATAGCCATTTCTTGTTATTTTGAGATTTTTAAATTTTCAGTCGCCTGACGAAAATAATAATATAATTTACTTTTTTAGTTGTACTCGAAATAATTATGACATGATATATCACTTTGACACCTATTATTACACCTCTTTTGAGGTCCTGGCAGTGCAATATCTAAAGCAAAAGTTGAGCTTATTCTAAGAAAAAGAATCAATTCATACATCTGCAAAAAAATCATATCGCAATATTATAAAATCAGCGAACATATTTACATATTTACATTCGTTGATAAAAAGTCAGGCATCCAAGTTTGAAGAAATTATCAACTACTTAATAAATTAATTCGGCTTGAAAATATCTTAGAAATTTACAAAATTTGAAAATCTCGCATTTTATTTATAAACTATACTTTGAAAAGTATCCATTTCAGAGACAAATTTTATTCACAAAAAATGTAGATCTCAATAAATTACACCTCTCTTCTGCGAAATATTTTTTCCTGTAGTCAATAATTTAAGAGTGACACTTGTTTTTACGATGAAAATAAAAAGTTCCTTTTCGTTTTTTTCATTTACAAAGAAAGGTGTTTATTCTCCGTAATGCACTTTTATAACAAGCTTAACGGCCTTGAAAAAATACAATTTTTTGTTTTCAATATTTTGCTATACAATTGATGGTTTTCGAGAAAAAATAAATTTTGATTTTATAACATTGCTGACCTTCTTTTTTTTTGTGAAGAATGTTTAGAAATCAATTCCAGAGAATGAGCTCCAGAGCCTCTATATGTTCGAATGAACACATACCTCCAAGAAATTAATTTAAAACCTTCTGATATTGCTTGCGGAAGATTTCATGATTTTCCCTATTGGGAATTTCCAGTACCAACCATCATCACTGATCTCCGCGAATTTTCCAAAAACAAAACTGACTCTAAAAATTACAAAAATGCTTCGACTGAGATCCTCAACTCCTTTCCAAATCACACTCAAATATCCCAATATAAACTACCTGAGTTTTATCGTATATTCTGATGTGAAACTTATGCTCTTCTACAGGCCATGGAATTTACAGACATAATGAATGATTACCGTTTTGTGATACTCAGTGATTCTTCCTGTTTACTTCCAGAGCCTAAAGTTCCTGCGCCTGTTTAATACAAGGATCTTAAAATATGGATCTGTAATGCTATCAACACCTTATGAAATGAACAATGGAAGAACAGTATAACTACTAAGCTGCACCTGACTAGAAAGGACATATTTGAAAAAAATCAGATATTTTTAGAAGACTGAAAGGATCAAGTGACACTCACTCGGTTAAGAGTTCTGCCGTCCTGAATCCATAAATAAAAAATGAACAATAATGTAAATAACAGTACGATAAGAAACTTCAGTCTCACATATACATACATTACTGATATAAAGCATATGATGGAAATAATTGTCCGTAGTATCCTATAAAATTATACCCTGATGAGGAGATCTAAAGTGATCTCGAAACATGTTGGTCCCAAAAGTAGTATAAAAAAGACGGAGAAAGAGAAAGGATAAGAGAGTGAGGATGGCTTGGTTGTCTCTTTCCTAATTCTCTCCCTCTTTTTTCCTCTTGTTATATACTTGTCTCTAATGAGCTGATTACAAAGTTGTTTGGAAACATATTTTGAGGCCTTTCTATGCAATTCTTTTTGCATATATTGAACTTTTTGAATGTGTTTTTTCAAAATAACTGATTTTTGGATTCAAAATGTTTCTTAGCCCTTTTGTTTCAAAAATAAATTTTTGCACAGATTGACTTGTTAATATTTTGTTTCTCATTTTCTTCTTAAAAAATTTAACAACAGAGACATTAAGCCATGACCTAGATATTGTTTCTCTTGAGTTCGGATTTAATTGCCGTCCTTAGAGAATCGGTTTCTTTGTCAACTCTCAAATATATAACTGATTTTGAGACGAACCGAGATATTCAATAAAACGCGTTTGCATCTGTACTTTTTAACGTATGAGACTGTTTGAAAAAAATTTACTGTTTTTGGGTAATTCGGGCATGCTTTATTCATTAAAACAAAAAAAATAGCGAACTCCCATTATTTATATGCAAAACTGTAGATATGCTAGATATTAATGCACAAAGTTGCCGAGAATCCTTACTAATAAAAACATCTGCGCAGTTGTACTGCCGAATACAGGAATCAGCTTTAAAGAAGATTTTTTCAATTGGCATTAGTGTCGGTAGTGTTTATTTTTGTTCTGCAATCAATTGTTAAGAAATATATATTTTTCTTACGAAATTAAAATAAAATTTTTGAATTTTTTTTCTCCTTTTGTTTCGTCCTGGACTGACTCACCGGACTCTTCAGTAAGGCTATGTGAATCAGTCCTGCCTTAGAAAATACATTTTTCAATTTATGCATTCAACGGTTTCAATTACCAAAATTATTATAATGTGTAGTTTTTCCAAAATTGCTATGTTTGTTTGTAAATTTTGCTGTTAATAATATGTAATGCATTTCAACCGCGGATAGGGGTTGAAACTTAACTAATTTTATTTTGTTTAAAAAACCACAAACAAAATTTTTTAAAATGATACTATTCCGGCCACGGATAGGGGCCAAAACTGAAGTAAAAAATCAAAAATCATTAGATTGATAACAAATTTGTATCAATATTTATGAACCAAAAAAATAATTTTTAAAAACTTATCCTTCGTAATTTTCCTTCCATCTCCCTTTCGTCCAATACTTCCATTCCTATAATATATTATTCTGGTTACATCTACGTGAATCGAGGTTGGGTTCAGAAGACACAAGTAATCACATAATATAACTTTGAAACATTAACACAACTGAGGCAACTTTTTATTTTTATAATTTTCATGAAAACAAAATTCAAAATATTTTAAGAGTTAGGAGAAATTTTTATTATTGGGTTCGAGAATAAACCTTCTGGTCTGAGACCGCCAAGAGACTAACACGTTTTTCCGAGTTTACCAGATTCTGTAATACGAGAATTTAAAATTTTTGAGGAGAGGTCATAGCTATAAACCCGACAACGTCGCCTTGAATGTGCTTGTACCTAAGGGTCCAATATGGGCAAAATTCTATGATTTCTCTTCGCTCTTATTTGTAAAACCGATTGATACATTCTGGAAAATGAATTTCTAGAGGGATATAATATTTGTCTTTTTTTTTTATTTGTCGTGGACAAGATGCAATCTTCTGTATTACAGTAAGTTTTTAAAAAGAGGGGGTTTTTGTCTTATTTCTACCAAATCGAAGCTTTTACGCAAGAACCCCCAAGTTTCCTGCTGGAGAAACTTAACTAAATAAAATTAAGTAAGTATAAGTAAAATTATGATGTAATTAATAATTATATATTGAATTACAATTAATTGTTAAGTTTTCTTAATACAAAATGTATCAATAATACAAAAGTCATTAATTTGATATTTTGATCATTAAAATCATTGTGTGAGCACAAAATAAAATAAAAGAGGGTACAGACTTTGGTCAAATTATTAATTTTTTATTAAAAACATTTAATTTCGCTTAACAGTATCACCTTATGACTGACAAGCATAACAAAAAATTCTAACAATAAATAATATCCATTAAAGGAAGAGATTTTTAATATGTATGTGAATTTGACAGATTCTAATAAATTTAACTCGACATTTTTTAAATATTTTATTTATTTATTATATATATATATTATTTATATTTTTTATATATTTATTTATATTTTTTTTAAATAATCTGAGATCTGTCAGTTGATTTTTTCTTTATATGAAAGAACTTAAGAAACTATATTACTACAAAGACTAGAGATAAAAATGAATTATTCACAATAATATATTATAGAACACAACTGATATTTATTTGTTAATAAATATAATCAGTACAAATAAAAGATGTTTGTATTAGAACAGTAAGTTTGGAAAAATCAAAATAAGTTTGCGAAAGTCAGAATAATAGTTTCAAACTACGTGAAATTAAAAAATACTAAGACCTAAATTTTACATTTTCATTTTTTTAATACATGGAATCTGAACTGAATGAATAGCATTTCAAAATAACTCAAACTCAAGGTAAGCCTCAAACAACTTCAACTTGAACTTCTTACTCAAAGTCAGTTCATTGTAGGATTCAATTCTCTGATGCTGCCTGAATATTTCAAATGAAAAATGAAAAAAGCGATCGAGCCCTTTTTTGAAAATTCATATTTTGATTTTGTGAGATTATTCTTTTATTTAAAATTTTTAATTATGTGCACACTATTATACATAAAATATGTAGTAAAAAAGTCCTCACAAACATTTCTGTCAAATAATAACTGGGTCTTCCATAGAGGTTTTTGTAATCCAAATAGTGCTACAAACACCTCTTACAGAGGACCCAGTTTTTGTTTGACATAAATTTTATTAAAACTTTTTTACTACATATGTTATGTATATCACCGTACATATAATTAAAAATTTAAAAAAAGAATGTCGGAAAATCAAAATTTGAACTGTCAAAAAAAGGACTCGATCAATTTTTTCATCTCTTACTTAAATTATGCGTGCAAAATCAGCGAATTAAATGTATTTTTACAACAATAATTATAACTTTTTTATATTCTTTTTTACAACAAAATCATGCGAGTGATTTTTTTTAAAAACATTGTCCAATTATCTCACAATTTTTTAATTAAAAACTTCGGAATTATTTTAAAAAATAACAATTTTTCTAATATCACCAAATGGTTACGATAGTCTCTAAAAGGATAATAATGTATTAACTATATTCCTATATTGATTTCAGATAATTAATAAGAATAATATAATTATAATAATAATTATAACCCTCGAATCCGGGTGAAGAAACTTAAAATGTACTTGTGCTATTCGATTTCAGGAAATCGGACTGCAGAAAGACCGAGGATCCTCATGAGCAAAAACACATCTGCGTAGATGTGTTTCGTTTATCAGGATCTGAGGGGTCAGCAGTACTCAGCACTATACCAAATCCTGGAATTCGTGTAGATATGCTAGAATTTCTGCAGATGTATTGTTTCTTTATCAGGAATTCTCAAAAATCGCTGTAGATATGCTAATTGAGACCTCATTATCTCCAGATTCAATTACAATTTTTAATAATGATTAGTATAGTTAAATTCGTCTTTTCATCACGAATCCAACCATATAAAAAAATCATTTTTGATAAAAATGCAGTTGTACAGTTTCTTCATCAGGACGGCAGAATTGGCCATACAAAGTTGACAGATTCTCACCTAATTACAAAAAATGACCCAAAAAAATGAGATACCAGCGAAGTATATCTCACCATTAAACATATACTGACGGAATGCTCAAATTATACATCAAACCAGAATCAACATAAAATTGGAATCGACCTCAAGCGAATGCTCACTGATCCAGTTATCTTCAACAATGTACTCAACTTTCTTGATGCTATTGAAATCCGAAATGTAATTTAGAGGGGTAGGACTGTGACCTGCATTATTTCTGTGACTTTGCTCAATTTTGTATGGAGTTTAAATTTTTCCAAAAGAAAAATGCCGCAATTTGACAGTTCGCTTTTCACTTCACCCAACCCCGCTTCTCTGAAAATTGATGTTTTTTTAATATAATAATGTATATGCGTATTTGTTAATCAAATTAATTATGAAAGAAAAAATTCAATTTTCCCAACAGTTTTTCGCAATTGATTATTAAATTGATAACGCTGGTGCTTCTCTATTATATTAAAGAAACTTCACTTTATTAGAAAAGCACCAAAGTTATTGATTCATTAATTACTTGCGAAAAACTTCTGGCCTTTGAAAGTTAAGTTTATTAACACTAACGAATTGTATGGATTTAGTTTAAATTGGAAAAATTACAAGGAACTATTTTTTTTATCGTGAAAACTAGTGTCACTCTTAAACTATTGACTACATGAAGAAATGTGTTACTTATTGAGATATAAATTTGTTGTGTATAATGTTTTTCTCGAAAATGCACACTTTTCATGGTATAGTTCGTTTTTTGACAAATACCATAAAAAATCAGCGTGATTTTAATTTTTGGTTGATTTTTTGGAAAAATAATGATTTCACCAAGAAATATTGTACATAGAAAAGTTATCTTTTTTGAAGACATGACATACATGAACTACACCACGAGACTGAAGGAAAGGAGGGGGAGGGGCGTTTTCCACCATTGGAGTGATCAAGATTTTGAAACGCTGGTCGCTTCCCGAGGATCTTAGGGACGCCCCTGGAGCCACCGCTGAGGGCCACAGCATGCGGGACTTTGGTGATGGTGAGCTGCGAGATAGTCACGCAGATCTCACTAATCAAACAGCTGACCAGCAAGAACATCTGCGACAAACGGTGAGCAGTGGAACATCAACTGTGCCTGCTTAGGATGCTTTGGCTAGCGTAAGCTATTTGCAGCCAACCGCATTAACAGAAATACCATGGGAGAGAATCAAGTGGGATTTAGAACGAAATTTGCTGCAAAGTATTTTCATATAAAGAAAGTCGCACTAAGAGATCGTATCGCTAAGGTGAAGGACATCAGGATTAATCTACACGTCTCAGAAGACCGAGCAATGTAGATTAAACAACAGGTTGATTTGGCGTGGAAAAACGATGGCAATGAACATCAGTTAGAGGAAGCCGCATCACATGATCAAGCAGCGGCAATTGATGTTCTTCCTCAACCTGTTGTGGATCCACCACCACCACACCCTCCTGAGATGGATGCCCTAATTCAACCAGAGGTAGAAGCAGAGGTTCAGCAACCAAGAAGGCGATTTAAATGGACATACCATATGAACAGAGATGTTATGCGCCTTTATTTCTTGGCAGAGAAAAGTGGGCACAGTGTAAGAAGAGAACATCATCGATTCTTCTTACTTGAGTACCCAGAGCTAGCCACAAGAATAAGTGAGCAGAATTTAGCAGACCAAAAACGCTCAATATTTGTAAAGAGATTGCTTTCGGCTGTTGAAATAGCTGTCCTCAAAATGGAAGTAGAACAGCAGCTTCCTATTGATGAACTTCCTTTGGAAGATGTGGACAACGAACGCCTGATTGAAGCTGAAGGCATAGGTGCTAGGGATAATAAACATCAAGTACCGGATCCACCAGAACCACATCCGGAAAATAATAACGTTGATGCAAACAGTAAAATCCCAGAAAAACTACAGCACCTTGCAAGGAATTTTGGTCATGCTTTACTAGAGTTCAGACATGTAGAACCTACACAAAGGCGTTCTCTGCCCAAGGTGAACATCACAAAGGATCTGCGTGCACTAATAGGATACCTGAACATCAAGGTTTTACCTATGCATTTGAACGCAACACTAACTACGTTAGAGGTGCAAACTCTTGTGAACTGTGCCGCTGTAGCAACCGTTAGAAAGTTGGGCCGCAGAACTAGGCCTATAAATGCACTATTCGCCCAAGGAAGGGATCGAGATCCACCATGGAAGATCAAGTTGGATATGGATGTCGGAAACGTAAGATGCAAATTGGGTCGACTGACTCAATATAAGAAAGAAAATAGAACCAGAAAGCTGATACAACATGTTACTAAAATAATCCACCCACGGCACTTCGAGACATTGACACCAGCAATATTGGATGGGATTAAAGACTACCAATGGCAAAGACTTGATGTTCTTACTGCTAGACTGCGTCGGTACAAGAAAAATGGTGCAAGAAGGCAACAAAATTGAACCTTTCAGGTAGATGAAAGAAGGTTTTATCGTGAACTGAGTGTAAAGCAAAATAACCAGCAAGACACCGAAGTCCCTCAATTGGAAGACATGACTAACTAATGGTCGGGTGTTTGGGAAAAAACTAACAGTAGCAATTTGGACACTGCGTGGTTCCAGCTAGAGAAAGCAAGAGCAAGCAATAACCCTTAAGTGGAGCTGACTGACATCACAGCTTCAGATTTTTCAACGGTTTTGAAAAGGGCAAGTAACTTTAAAGCTCCAGGTCCGGATATAGTGCACAACTTCTGGTACAAGTATCTCACAAGTGTGCATCCTGCATTGGCAAGGTGTTTTCAGAAGATTATCAAACACCTAGATCTGCTGCCAGGTTTTATGCTTAAGTGTACTACGTATATGTTGCCTAAAAAACCAGACGCTCAAAATCCAGCTGAATTTAGACTGATAGCCTGTCTTCCAACAATTTATAAATGCCTTACAGCCATTATTGCAGATAAGGTTTATTCTTACTGCGACGAGAATAACATCCTTACAGAATAACAAAAAGGATGTTGTGAAAACCCGCGGGCAGTAAATATCTAGCCACCATAGGCGCTGTTGTCATGACGAAAGCTCGTGAAAATCAAAGAAAATTGCACATGGCATACATTGAATACAAGCAAGCGTTTCCTTCCGTAACACATGACTATTTGCTTTAAGTCTTAAAAATATACAAAATCTGCCCGCGCATCATCGACTTTATAAGTCGTGCGATGATGCTTTGGGGTACAAGAATCAAGTATTTTATTATGGACAACCTAGAATAACTAGATTGATACGCATTATGATGGGAATCTTTCAAGGAAACTCCTTTAGTGCACTGTGGTTCTGTTTAGCGTTGAACCCATTGAGCAAAACAGTAAATAGCCTGTCTCATGGGGCTCGGATACATGATAACGAGGATAGTTATCAAGTGACTCATCTTCTATACATAGATGACCTGAAGCTATACGCTAGTTTGAGACTAGAAACTGCAGCAAGTGATCGATATGACAAAGCAGTTTTCCAAAGATATCCACATGGAGTTCGGACTAGATAAATGTAGAACAGCTTATTTTACCAGAGGAGAATTAGGGACCGCAGAGCTAGAGAACGATTTCGAGAATGACATCAAGGCAATGGCTGAGGGCGAATCATATAAATACCGGAGTATTCTCGAATCTAAGGGTATTCAGCATACAGAAGTTAAAAAAAAGCCTAACGACTACCTTCAACACAAGACTCAGATTGATTCTGAAGAGTTCTCTTAACTTGGCAAAGAAAATCAGGGCAATTAACACCTATGCCATCCCTGTCCTCACGTACTCCTTTGGGCTCATCAAATGGTTTAACACCGACTTTGAAAGGTTCAACAGAACCGTCCGCGTAGAAATGACGAAGCGCCGAATGCACCACAGCAATTTGGCGATTGAAAGGGTAGTTCTACCACGACATGGAGGGGGTAGGGGCGTTGTAGATGTCAAGAAACTATGTAAGTCACAAGTTATACAGTTGCGAGACTATTTCAACAGCAAGCGAGATGTTGCGCTTCACAACATCATCTTTAAAGCGGATCTTGACTACAGGCCCTTGAATTTGTCCTCAGAGGAGGCCTTCAATATCAGGGCAGAAACCATAGAGGAATTAGAAACGCAATGGAGACAGAAAGTTATCCACGGCGAGCACCCTAAAACGTTAGATCAACATAAAGTGGATAGTGAGGCATCCAATATTTGGCTGAGAAACGACGTCCTGTATTCAGAAACGGAAGGATTTGTCATTGCGATTCAGGACAGGGTCGTCAGCACCAGAAATTATCGCAAACACGTGTTACATCAAGACGTGGTTGACCGGTGCTGATTATATGAAGATACCAACGAATCCTTCGAGCACATTATTGATGATTGTTGCGTAATGGCTCAAAGAGAATATACGCACAGACATAATGATGCGGCGGGCATTATACATCAACAACTTGCCCTAAACCTAGGACACTTAACAGAATGGATGCCTTTCTATAGATACATTCCAATACCCGTTGTTGTAAACGAAGATTACATCTTATATTGGGATGTCACTATCCGGACGGATCATTACATCCGACCCAATGGACACGACATCGTGATGCGAGAAAAAAAAGGTGGGAGAGTCTACATTATGAATATTGCTTGTCCACTTAACCGAAATTTGCAGGCAACCTATACAACCAAGATCCATAAGTATAGCGAGCTAAGGTGTGAAGTAAAGATAATATGGACGAATGTAAAAAAATGCATCTATTCATCCTATTGTGATTTCGGCTACAGGTAATGTGCACGCAAGACGCACTGAACATCTTGAACATTTAGGAGGCAATAGGGTACTGGCTGCAGCTCAAAATGCGGTTTTATTAAACACCTGTCGCATTGTAAGAAACATTCTAGACCATCACGAAACAAGCGACTAAAAACCTATGGAGTGTCAGATGGTAGCTCTAAGAAAACATCCCGAGGCAACTTTTGTCACCTGCAACGCTCGCGGCCGCTGTCTAAGGATAATAGCGGTAAAAAACGAACTGCAAGCTACACTATGCTCCTAATTTTGTACCTACAACATCATCGCAAAAGATTTCACACATCGTATTAAATCAACTTATAACATCCTCGTCTCATTAGTGACATTGTTGTATTTAGGTAATAACACTAGTCGTAAAAGATAGATTATCTGTGTTAATTCTGCTTTATTTTGTATGCTGGAAACAAACTTTATTTTATGGAAATCATAAATTTTTGAGACCACCGGTCCTCATCTTTTCCAGCACCGCCTATTTTTCGGGGGTATGTTCCAAAACCGATCAATCAGATTTGGAGTCGAGATGAAAAATCAAAGCGTATACACTGTCGGTACCGGTAAAAAAAAATAACTAGAACCGACAATATTTTGTATAGGTTTTTAAGTTATGTTATCAGTTTTTGGATTTTGACGCCTTAAATAATTGAATTGGATTATTATTTAGACAACGAGACTAGAACCGCACTAGCAGGTTTAGACTCGCACCGAAGATATTTTTTCTCATTTTTGAAAATTTTTAGTTAACAGTAGCTTATTTCATTTCCTCATTTTTTAATAAAATTTCTATTTATTGCGTTTTCATTTAATATTACAACATATTAATAATCTTATTATATTGTAAAATTTTAATTTTTCAAAGTGAATAATTAAGTGTAACTTCACTAGTTTCTAAATAAAATAATTTTCATGAAAATGTTACAAATGGTAAAGAATCATTCAGGAAATAAAATAAGCTATTGTTAATTAAAATTGAATGAAAATGATGACTTTAGTTTTGAATGGAAGAAAAAACTTTGAGTATGTTTAAAGGCTTTCAGATTAAGAAATATTCCCCGAACGCCTGGGGAGACCAAAGTTTCTAATTTTCCGTGAACTATGTTTTGATTTGGGGAAAAAAATTTAAAAGATAAATAAAAAAATGTTCAAAAAGCAATTTCAAACCTTTTTGATTAAAAAAAACTTTGCTTCTGATCATTAAAAAAAGTTCGCGAACAGTCCAATTTTTTAGGACGAATTTAAAATATATTAATTGAATATAAACTGATAATTATAAAAAGTCTTATCGAATAGAATTCAAGTAAAATATCCCTGACAATTTTCATTTTAATCAATTAACAATTTATATAGTAGGTAGAATATAACATTGTTTGTCACCTTTCACGTTTCAGAACCGTGAAAGATAATAAATGCAAATTAAATTTGAAACGAGTCTTATTTAAGTGTATTTAAAGTTTAAAGAACAGTTTGTAATAATACAATAGAGAGAGGGGATAACCAATTTGGTAAAACAACTCCAGGGAATAATGTAGTGAATTATACTAATAATAATGATAAATTGTATCATTTTTGCAGATTCATTATTACTTCTTCACCTACGACAAAAGCGTACAAATACTCATAATTTACGACAAAAACAAACAAGTTAAAAACGTTTATGGTTTTATTGTACTGTTTTGCACTAAAAATGTAAACATTATTCTGACGAGTTACACATGGATTTTCAAAAAAAAGTTTAATGCACATTAAAAAAATGTATCATTTCAGAGCTCATTTCAGGTGTTAAAATAAGACTCAGAAAAAAATAGTCTCGAGTGGTACTAAAATGAGACCACTGGTGGGAACCCAGATT
Organism: Andricus curvator; assembly: GCA_932195095.1. Taxonomy (NCBI): domain Eukaryota; kingdom Metazoa; phylum Arthropoda; class Insecta; order Hymenoptera; family Cynipidae; genus Andricus; species Andricus curvator. The sequence continues at coordinate 183,370 of CAKNYM010052711.1, read as the reverse complement.
AATTTGTTTTACATTGAAGATAACAGCATGAAGTTATCCTCTTCAAAAACAGAACAGGCAAAAGATGATGCCACAAAAAAAGAGATCTCTAGTTTTTAGTGTGAAGTATAATTATACTGTCGTGGAAAATTCCAAAAGAATTACATATTTCACTTAGAACCGAGAATTTTTTGAAAAGAATTATGATTCTGATTCGAAAAAGGAAATGTTGTAGAAGAATTATAATTCAGAGAAATAATATTTTTAAAATCCTACTCCTCTTCAACGTATCACAAAAATAATGTAAATAAATGAAAAGGGGCTTCCAACGTCTCTGTGATTCAGCCTCTGTGATAAGTCACAGAAGTACTTTAAGTTACACCCAACTAGCAAGATTACCGATACCGAGGGCCAAACAGTAGCATTAAACACATGGGACGAAACTTTATTCTTTAATATTTTCGTAAAAAATGATTTTTTATTATAGCCCTTTTTTTATATTTTACAGTTTTTATAAACAATTATTGTAACCAACGAGTAATCGGTTATTTTCCTATATTGTCGTCGCCGGCAGTTTAGACTCCTCCCTTAGAAATATCCTTTTTAAAAAACCACTAAAAAATTGTCGGTACCGGAAACCCATACGATATTCAGGCGGTATTTATGTTCTACTGACATAAATAAACAATTTCTTGTTTACATATGAAATCAGAATATAATTTTATACAGTATTAGTATATTAGTAAGAAAAAAAGTTTAGGTTTTGTAAAATTATATACTATATGAGAAATATTGAAAAGTAATTATAAATTTTACGAAAAATTAAAAATTTGGTATGGATAGACGTTGAAACCGAAATGAGAACATTTATTCTCGCCAAATTAAGTTTGATAATCGATACTAAAACTATGAGACTCTAGATTAGGGCAGAAAAAAAATAATCCTCAGAAATGTATTCCGACAGTTTTATCAAGAAGAATATCGTTGTTTTATTCTTACTATAAGAATATCGCATGACTCAAGATATCGTTTGAAAAAGTATTGAATATTCTGTAACAGAATTCTGTTTTTTTTTATATTTCAGATTCATTCACACTAGATTTTTCATCTCGAACCTTGTCAAGGCGTAAAAATAAAGTTCAACTCACAATCAATCATTACGAAATTAGGTAAATATTTATAATTGGCAAATATGATTGTAGACTGATTTTCTTATCTTGGTTATTCAACATCACGCAGTTATGTATTTTTTACTATTTGAATTGCTGTCACCTTTTGAAAACATATTACGACTAATTTGCATATAAACTTTATTCTTTGATTTTTCAGAAAATATATTCACGACGCACCAAAAAAATTCAATACGTGTATCGTTTCTTATTGATAATAATTAATTTCTCCAATTATTCGAATATCACTTTTATTAAGAACTTCATAGTTAGTAGAAATTACATGACTACTAAGAGATGCATCGATGTCGAAAATTCTAAACGAACTTGTACCTTTCAAATAGATATTGTAAATTAATTTTCTGCGTAAAATAAAAAATTGTATTTTAAAACCTAATCGAGATATCGAGTTAAAAGTTTCCATATTTTTCTGTATAACAATCATTTATATGTTCTAGGAGTAGTATTAACTTGCAAATCTGAAGAAAAAATTCAAATTGTTGTATTCGACAGTTGCAAAATATTTTAGAACTTGTCCATTCATGGACGATTGTCATGAAGAAGAGAAGGGATTGAGGAAGTGGAACGAAAAGAAGACGACTATGCTGGAAGCTTTTCTTTTATTCTGATTTTCTTCTAGGATGGCTTAAATTTAAGCTTTCGGCATGTGAAATTGCGATAGAAAATAAAATCTGTTTTATTATATCTTAAAACAGGACTGAACGATATAGTGTGGGGTAAAGCGGGGCACACGAAAATGTCAATTTCATGACTTGATCCCGGACGGAAAAGTGATACATTGTACGGAATTTTTTTATATCACTCACATTTATATTTCTTATGTCTGATGTCACATTCTTCCTTAACCCCGTCGACCTTACATCAAAGATCGTCACAAAGCTTGTTAACCGTTCGATATTTTCACTACATTCTAAAATGATTTTTTGTACTTTGGGGCCGTAAATAAACTACGTCACGCTGCCTGGAGTAAGCTTATTCCAGACAGCGTGATGTATAGTTTTTTTACGGTTCCAAAGAACAGATAAATTTTAGAATGTAGTAGAAATATTGAATGACATTTCCTCACTTTGACTGTTGACAACTGCAGCAAATTTTTAACCTTGACATAAAAAGCGTTGAAAGATTCATCTATATTGATATTAAAATTGCATGTTCGCTTTAAAATAATACATATACTGTAAACTGTAAACTGTAAAGTAAACACATTTTTTTGAGGAAACTAGTTTTCAGTCCGAAATTTGAATAATTCAAGAGTACTCAGAATCTAATTTCAATTGATTTAGTAGAATTTAAAAAATTTATTAAATAATCTGTAAGGAATTAAGGATATTATTTTAATTATAAAGGCCAGAAAATGTAGAATTGCCTCGGACTATTACTATTTCATTTAATTAGTCATGATTACTCTTATATGTGATCCTAATCTTCAAATGAACTTCAGCAGAAAAGGAAAATGGCACCATAATTTTTCGATCACTATTCTTCATTGACTCTAGGATCTGCAGTTTCATTATTATAAAATCGCATAAATACTAATTTCAAGCAATTAATTTCCTAGTGCTTATAATTTAAAATACCAGTGTTGGATAAGTTAATTTTTCAAGTAACACATCGCAGATACGTTAGTGAAAGAAGCAACTTCAAGTTACTCTAAATTTAGCCCCCCGCCACTCTTAATTTTTGAAAGTTAAAAAAAAGCGACAGCTCAAATAAAATGTGTTTTTACCATGTTTTCAGATGCAAACAACAATATATTTAGAATTTAATAAACACAAAAGGCTTATAATGTTCTCCTAAGTTCTTAAATTTTTCAAATATTATGTCTTTTAATTTGAAAAATAATATTGTAGAATTTGTAAGTACCCTGGCACACTAGGTCGGTTCGCTTACCAACCTTCTTTCTAAATGAATTTTAATTATGATTATTATTAGTGAACACAAATAAAAAATTTGAAATTCAAAACAAAAGTTTCTGCCTAATATAGAATTTTTTTTAAATTTGCGAAAAACATGTTTTGGTTTAATATGTCGAAACTGAATTTTCTTAAGCTTGAAGCAAAGAAACATGTTATTAAGCTTCTTTCTTGGAAAATGATTTTTTCGTGATATAGTAATTTTAATATATGTATTAGGATTTTTTTTGCAACATTGGTACATTTTAAAAACCAAAACATTTTTGTATATAAAAGCAAAATAAGAAAGAGTTTATTTGGTTTGAGCTGAAGAAATTTCAGATTCGATATATTCAAGTTTTTGCAAAAAAGTGTACATTCAATTCAATACAAAAAAAACATGATTTTACACATATTCAAAAAATTATGAATTGAAAAATAAAAATATTTGTCAGAATTTACGAAATAATAGGAAAAATTGTTTTTTATTTTCAAAAATTTGAATGTTCAAATCCCAAGAAACACTAGAAGATATTGCCCGATCGAAAAAAGTGATTCGCAAGTGAAAAGTTGGTGTGTGTGGGAAAATTTTCTTGGATTTGAAATTCAACCAGAAAAAAAGTTGATAATCACAGGCCCACAAAATTTGACAAAGGTCCGGAACCAGAGACCAGACCTAGTATACCCGAAGGCTTTTGCTGCGCTGAATCCGAATCCGACCTCAGAAAAATTCCAGCACCCTCAGTTTTCGAGATATTCTAACCTAAAAGGGTCAAAAACCCGTTATTTTGATGTTTTCGAGGCCCCGTAACATCGCGAAATTTTTTTTTTTCACAAACTGACAACGGCATTGTAAAGAACTACTCTTCACCTTCAAAATGCGATCCCTA
>CAKNYM010052711.1:116949-174419 GCA_932195095.1 Andricus curvator | reverse complement strand
ACGCCTAATTATATTGTCAGGAGGGAGACGGGGAGAACGAGTGTAGGAATTCTAGCGGGGAGTCGAGCGTGTAAATATGAGGAGAAATTTTTGGAAGAGGGGGGAAGTAAGCTGGTTAGCGAGTGTTGGTGGGAGAAGGAGAACAGGAGAGGGGGTGGGAAGATGGAGCTTGAAAGAGAAAGGTATTTTAGAACGAATGGACTGCATATTGATGAATTGAGAAGGATGCATGAGGAAGGAAGGAAGGTATATGAGTTGGTTAAAAAAACAGCATGGAGAGAGAGAAGACAGCAGGGGAAGAGAGAATAAGAGACACAAGGTTTAATGGGAACTACGTGTGGATTATGCCAAGGGCGAGAGCGCAATATTTGTGTGAGAAAGGAGAGAAAGGAAGTCAGGAGCTTATAGCGAGGATGAGATGTGGGTGCATGGAGGGTTTCAATAGGTTCTGGCTCGATAGGGAAAAGAGGATGTGTGAACTATGTGGGAAGGGGGAGGCAAGAGTGGAGCACTGGTTGGAGGAGTGCGTGAAGGTGGAAAGGAGTGAAATAAGCATGGAGGTATTGATGCATGAAAGGGGGCACAAAAGGGCAGTAGCATGGGTGATGGGAGTATTGGGTAAGATGGAGAAGAAGAGAAGGAAGGAGGAAGAGGAATGAAGAAGGAAAGATTGTAAATAGAGGAGGAAGTAAATATAAGTAATTGTAAATATTGTAAATAGTAGATAAGTATTAGGTATTAGTCGCGGAGGCAGAGTGTGGTAATGCAAGGCAAGCAAGAAAGTAGGGAATGCGAGCGAGGCGAGGCGAAGCGAGGAAGGCAATGCGATAAGAGCGAGAGGCGTTAGATATAAGGTGTGGAAGGATGTTAGTTTTAAGGGTTAGTTGTAAGAAAATTCTGTAAAAAATGGAAGTGTAAGCAAGTCAATTTTTTAAGGCCAGCAGGCTAAAAAATAAACGTTTATCTCTCTCCAACTTTTCTTTAATGGAATCGTTTGGATGTCGTTAGGATGCGTTTTGAAGCCAATTTTATTCATTTGGACCGCAAAACTCAAAAAGATATTGAGTTTTCAAAATTGGAGTGCTAACTTCACGCTGCGGAACAAATTTTAATTTTTTTTCAAAATTTTTTTACCAATCGTTAGGATGTCGTTAGGATGCGGTTGGAAGCTCACTTTGGACGTTTGGACGATGAAATTGTGTGAGTTATCGAATAAAAAAGTCGTTCGCACCATACTCGCGAGCGGCGCCTTCTCAAGTGGTAGTGACCTTCTTTGGTCAGCCGTGTCCTTAAATATAATATGATGCGTCACCGTGAAAACTGTGGTACCGAAACTTTCCAAAAATGTTTAAACTTTTTGGATTATTTAAATTACCGTATATTTTAAAATTTACAAAATTTCTAAGATGTTCAAAATTTCTAAAATTATAAAAATTATAAAAATATTCAAATTTTCTAAAATTGGTAAAATATTCAAATTTTTTAAAATATTCAAAATTTTTAAACTTATCAAAATTACAGAATTTTTTGAAATGTTACAAAGTTCTAAAATCATTCAAATTTCTTAAATTATTGTTCCAAATTTTTAAATTTCTAATGTTATTTAAATTTCTAAAATTATCAAAATTTCTAAAATGTTCCAAATTCACAATATGGTCAACATTTCTAAAATTATAGAATCGTCTCAAATTTTCTAAATTGCAAAAATGTCTAAATATCTAAATTTTCATAATTTCTAAAATTTCTATAAAACCCTCAAATTTTTGAAAGTTCTAATGTTTTCAAAGAATGTTATTATTTATATTTACCTATATTTCACAAATTTTAGAACTTTCCAACATTTCCTAAATTCATACGGTAATAACAATTCTGAAATTCCTTCATATAAGCAGAAATCATGCCTGTGTTACAAGAAATTAATTTCAAAAATACAACATAAAATCGGGCCAGGAGACGCAGTCGAAATGAGTTTTGTGATTATTTCAAATTAATGTATACAATTTCATTTTTATTTCATATATTCACTCACAATTCCTGATAATAAAATATGTTTGAGTACTAGTAATTTTCGATAAAATTTTTTTTTTTTGCACCATCGTAATATACAGTAAATATATGGATATTAGGCTGGTCCAAAAAAAAAATATTTTGTTGATTTATAACAATTTTTTACTATATAAGTATTGCAAATAATTCCCTTGAAATAAACATTTTTCCCCTTTTCTCCCTTTATGATTCATAAAAAATTATATTTTCTTTCTTCGAAACTTTTTAGTCCAATACATATTTTATATAAGTATATTCAAATAAAAAGTTTTTAATACGCAAAATGTAATTTTGTATGAATTATTAAAGTTTAAACGTGAAAAGGAGAACAATTTTTATTTTAACTCCGTTTCTTACAAAACCGTCTACATATTTTATATTATCTTATCCTTACTATTCGCAAATATTTACATTGGATTCTTATATCTAGATCCTTACTTTAAATTAAAGATAGCGCAATTACGAAAGAGCGAGCAAGAAATAAAAACTTATTATACAGTTCTCGCTTAAAATTTTTGTTTCAGTTTTATAAAATTCAGGAAAGACACTTAAAAATTACATGGTTTTACATTACCATGGTTGAAAAACCACTCCAGGGTGGTGTAGAAAATTATCGGGGTACACTTGCACCCAGTTAGGGCAGTGTCTAGACCGTCTAATCTAGACTGTCTTTTCGGGCTCTATTTGGGTGCTGGCTAACTCGTTAGGAGCAAAAATCTTCTAAGTATCAAACCCAAATATTTTTTTGCACATTTCCAAAAAATCCAGGGTGTTTAAAAGTAGGAAAAATGAGCATTAAAAGAATTGATTTATTTCACTCATCATCTAGTCAGTCTTTTGTGACCCTAATCGGGTGCTGTATAGTCCGTCAGGACCAAAAAATTTTTAAGTGTCTCATTCAAATATTTTTTTGTACATTTCCAAAAAGAGCCAGCCCGTTGAAAAGTATCAAAATTGAAAAATAAACTCTAAAAACAAATTAATTTTTATCCTTATCACCTATTCAGTCTTTTCGGGCCCCAATCGGGTGCTGGCTAGCCTAGCAGGACCAAAAGTTTGTTCAAATGTTGAAATGTGCAAAAAAATATTTGGGTTTGATACTGCAAATGTATCAAAAATGAAAAATTTAGATTAAAAATGAAAATTTTTTTTCTCATTATCTAGACAGTATTTGAAATCATTTTATAACGTAAACCTTCTAAAATATATTTCCACAAGATCGACCAATCAACATCAAGCTTTTTTTTTTTAAATTGGACAGATCGGCATTTTGAACACAAGATATCGTTAAGAACAATCGTTCGTTGAAGTTTGTTAGAGTAATTCGTTGCTTCATCTTCAGTTTCAATTTTTTTCCTTTTTCCATGTACTTTAAATAAAAACCTATCACAGCCAACACATCTTGGATTTTTATTTGTCGCAGACATTTCTTACTATAACAGGTCACGGCAAACAAAAGAATATCACGCGAAAACTATTCTTCCAAAGGAAAAACAAATGTATGTAGGAATGGAACACAATAAGTAAATATCGGGAAGACTAATCCTCAGCAGCGAAGGAAACAAGTGAAGATCGTAGGAGCTGTTAATGTGAAGTTGAATGCTACCGTACACTACACGTATACGCTTCAATGGTAAGGTCTCAGTTAAACCAAATTTTATTTCTCCCAAAATTTATTTTCCCCAAAAATTCAAACATAGAAGTACGAGTTCGTGAGTTGGAAGTCCGCATAGCATAAAGTCAGGACAGTGGGTAATGATGAAACTAAATAAACAAATATCCAAAAGATGTCGCTGCAAATATGTTTCTTGAATTAAATAAACTCAGATATTAATAAAAATGTAAAGTTCTATATGTTTTAGTTTCTGTAAAGTTTTCTCTCGAAAGGAATATATTTTTTGAAATAGATCTTGACAAAAAACTTGTGGTTATGCAATTCAGGTTATGTTAGAGAATTCTAGCCGGAATTAGCTATTTCTCAAGAGAAACAGTTAGATCTTTTAGGAAACTTAGAAATTGCGACAATTTGAGGTTATGTTAGAAAATTCTCCCTGGAATTGGATATTTTTCAATAGAGACAGTTAAGTCTTTAAGATAATTTACCATATAGATAAGAACAATTTGAGGTTATATTATAGAATTTTTGCCGAACTTGGATACTTTTGATCAACAACAGTTAGTTCTTTCCGAAAACTTAACAGTTTGAGCAATTTTAGGTCATGTTAGCGATTTCTCGTCGGAACTGGATATTTGACAACAGAAGCACTTGGGTCTTTTATAAAACTTAAAAATTCAAACATTTTATGTTATCTCAGGGAATACTTACAAATTTTAACAATTTTAGCTTATCTTAGAGAAATCTCGATGGAATTGCATATTCTTGAACAGAAACAGTTAAGTCTCTATGAAATTTGTAATTTCGAAAAATGTCAGGTTATGTTATGGAATTCCTGCCGGAATGGCATATTTTTAATCAGAAACAGTTAATTCTTTTCTGAAAACATAACAGTTTGAACAATTTTAGGTCGTGTTAGCGATTTGTCGGCGGAATTAGATATTTTGCAATACAAAAATTTAAGCTTTTCAATAAGAATTCGAAAAATTGTAGGTTATAAATATATTTTTTCAAATAGATCTTGACAGAGGACGTTTAGGTTATGTTACGGAAATCTTGCCGGTATTAGCTATTTTTCAACAAGAACAGTTAGATTTTCCAGAAAACTTACAAGTTCGAACAAATGTTGTAGTTTATGTTAGGGATTTCTCGTGGGAATTTGATATTTTATAACAGAAGCAGTTGGATGTTATAACAAACTTAAAAGATCGAACAATTTAAGGTTATGTTAGAAAATTCTCGCCGGAATTGAATATTTTACAACATAAGTAGTTGGGTCTTATATGTAGAAAACTTACAAGTACACACAATTTAAGGTTGTTAGGTTAGAGACTTAAGTCAAGTCTTTTCGAAAATGTATAGATTAGAACAATTTGAGGTTATGTCATGGAATTTTTGCCGAACTTGAATATTTTTCATCAACAGTTAGGTCTTTCCGAAAACTTCACAGTTTGAACAGTTTTAGGTTATGTTAGCGATTTTTTGTCGCGGAAATGGATATTTTACAACAGAAGCACTTAGGTTTATTTTTTATAAAACTTACAAATTAGAACAATTTTAGTTTAAATTAGGGAAATCTCGCCAGAATTACATATTTTTCAAAAGAAGCAGTTAGGTCTTAACTTTTTCTGTAGCAAAATATCTTATTACGACGATAAATCGCTAACATGACGAAAAATTGTTCAAACTGTCATGTTTTCAGAAAAGAACTAACTGTTTCTGATAAAAAATATCCAATTCCGGCAGAAACTCCATAACATAACCTAACATTTTTCGAAATTATAAATTTCATAGAGACTTAACTGTTTCTGTTCAAGAATATCCATTTACAGCGAGATTTCTCTAAGATAACCTAAAATTGTTCAAATTTGTAAGTTTTATAAAAGACCCAACTGTTTCTTTTGAAAAATATTCAGTTCCGGCAAGAATTCCCTGAGATAACCTTAAATGTTTGAATTTTCAAGTTTTATAAAAGACCCAAGTGCTTCTGTTGTCAAATATCTAGTTCCGACGAGAAATCGCTAACATAACCTAAAATTGCTCAAACTGTCAAGTTTTCGGAAAGACCTAACTGTTTTTGATGAAAAATATCCAAGTTCGGCAAAAATTCCATAACATAACCTCAAATTGTTCTTATCTATAAATTTTCTTAAAGGATTAACTGTCTCTCTTGAAAAATATCCAATTCCAGGGAGAATTTTCTAACATGACCTCAAATTGTAGGAATTTCTAAGTTTCCTAAAAGATCCAACTGTTTCTCTTGAGAAATAGCCAATTCTGGCTAGAATTCTCTAACATAAACTTGTATTGTGCCAAATTTTTAAATTTTCTGTAGGAACCAACTGCTTATGTTGTAAAATATCCAATTCCGGCGAGAATTCCCTAACATAGCCTGAACTTGCATAACCTTATGTTTTTGTCAAGATCTATTTCAAAAAATATATTCCCCTCGAGAGAAAACTTTACAGAAACTAAAACATTCAGAACTTTACATTTTTATTAATATCTGAGTTTATTTAACTCAAGAAACATATTTGCTGCGACATCTTTTGGATATTTATTTATTTAGTTTCATCATTACCGACTTTCCTGACATTATACTATGCGGACTTCCAACTCACGAACTCGTACTTCTATGTTTGAATTTTTGGGGGAAAATAAATTTTGGGAGAAATAAAATTTGGGTGAACTGAGACCCTACCGCTTCAATTTGCAGCTAATAAAGGAAAAACAACTGAATGTAGGAACAAATCAATGTAGCGAAGGAAACAAGTGAAGATCGTAGGAGCTGTTAACGTGAAGAAATTGAATGCTACCGTACACTACACGTATCCGTTCGTTCGTATTCAGTTTCACAATTGACACCTTTGGAAGAATGACTTGGATAGTGATGGGATATCGAAAAAAAAATATCGATATTTTGAATATCGATAAATCGGAAACTAAATATCGAAAAAATCGATATATCGGATAAAAAATATCGATATCATCGATATTTTCGATATTTTTCATTTCAAATAAATAATTAACTATAATGAGTATAGACACATTATTATTAAAGAAAATTTATTAAAGCAACAAAGTAGTTTCATAAAATTTGTGTATGTTGATTCTTCTCTTCCAACCTGCAACAGAAAGTAAGTTTGTAGAAAAACAAAAATATCTTTTTCTATAACCTTGTACCACAACATTTTGTTTAAACAATGAAGAAGTTACAATTAATATACGTTGCTATGTGTTGCATTGTAATTTGTTAACTTCTGCAACACAACCTTCGGAATTTGTTGCTTTGGTTTTAAATTCCATAGCTTTGGTTGATTTCTGCGAGTGTTGATTCGCCTAATTAAACAAAATAAATTGGGTTTAATAGTTGTAAGATAATAAATCGAAAGAAATTGTACCCTAGTTTTTTAAAGACAGTAACTATATTTTAAATAAGTCTCCTGCGTTAGGCAGCAGTAACTGCGTGGAAGTAATTCCATTGGAATGTAATGACTGTTTTCTTATGAAAAAAGGGTATTGTATAAACTACTTTATCAATTTTAGACAACCCCCCCCCCCCCGAAAAGTAATGTAGCCCAAGAACTGTATCAAAACATAGGACAGAAAGTGATTTTTCACGAAAATAGGGTAATAATGCAGGACAAAATTCTTTCAAATAAAATAATGTAAATACGATATTGCATGCAATATGAAACACTTTAAATTCGTAAGATTTTAAGTCGAAATATATATTTCATTTTCAACAAAATACATAAATTTCTAACCAAAAATAGAATAGTGAAATTTTCAGATAAAAAATACATTTTTAACAACACAAAAACAAATTTTTAACAAAAAAGTTAAATTTTCAACCAAAAAGATGAATTTTCTAGCAAAAAGATCAATGTTCTAGCAAAAAAACACATATTTTCAACAAAGTACATCAAATTTCAACAAAATTGTTGAATCTTAAAACCAAAGAAAGAATTATCTACAAAAAAGTTGAATTTTCATCCCGAAAATATGATTTTTTAACAAAAAAGTTCATTTTCCACCAAAAAGTCAAATTCTCATGAAAATAGTTTAATTTAGAACCAAATAGATGCATTTTTAATCAAAAAGGATGCATTTTTAATCTAAAAGGATGAATCTTCAACCAAGAAGATTAATTTTTGAACAAAAAAGAAGAATTTTTATCAAAATATATGAATTTTCAACTTAAAAGATTAATTTTCAACCAAAAATGGAATATTTACATTCTTAGTTAAAAAAATTAATTCTCAACCAAAAAAAATGCGAATTTTTAACAAAATACATGAATTTTTAACCAGAAAAGATCAATAGTTAATAAAAAATATCAATTATATATTATATATAATCAAAATAGTTACATTTTCAAGTAAAGAGATGAATTTTCAACTAAAATGATGAATCTTTAGAAAAATGAATTTTCAGCCAAATATTTCAACCCAAAAGATGATTTTTTAACTCAGTCCTGAGACTTATATTATTTAGAAATATTCGCATTATACAGATTAGAAAGTAAACAAAGGTAAATAATGAATGAAAAATATATCTACTTACCGTTTCTTGTATTCAGTTTTTGTTTGTGTTTTCACTCACTATTCAACTAAAAAGCACATTCTGTCAAGTAACATAATAGTGATGGGATATCGATATCGAAATTATGACAAAATATCAATATTGACTTCGATATATCGGTTTCTAAATATCGATATGAAATATCGATATATCGGACTCTGAATATCGATATTTTCGATATTTCGATATCGATATCCCATCACTAGACTTGGACTGGGAAGTCATGCGATTCTGTAAAAAATTAATAATTAATGCCCCTGTACTGAATGAAACCCCTTTTTCGAATTTGAAGGATTTAAAAAAAGTTGACCAATTATGCAAGTATTTGGAGTCACACAATGTATCTAAAAATGCTGTTGCGTACGGAGCGAGGCACTGTACAGCGCGTCGTAGACCGTACGTGACGCGCCCAAGATCTTTCTTATATTAAACTATGTACTACCCCTCCGATCGTTTTGAGACTCGGATATGTTATTCTACAGTGTTTAAAGATTTGTTAGACGAAAGATGGCGATAGTTCCTCAAATGCATCCCATAAAAAAAATTCGAAAAAGTTTTGAAAATTTGTTTTGACCCGTATTTTTTGAAAATAAATGTGAAATTTGCCTACAACATTTTCTCATCGAGTCCCATAACATATTTTTTGCCCATCGAAATCGGTTCAGCCGTTCTTGAGAAAAACTAATTTTTGGATTTTTCTTCTAACCCCCATAGTAGTATACCATTAAGCCATTTCCCTTTCAGGGTAGGCGTGCCACTACCCGATTCGGGTAGTGTTTCTAGGTGGATAGTTTCTTGTAGTTAGTAAATAACTACAAGTGTGGGATCACCACACCCACGATATGCCAACAGCACGCAGTATTCTTGAATGGTCACCCATCCAAGTACTAACCGCGCCCAACGCTGCTTAACTTCAGTAATCGGACGAGAACTGGTTTTTTCAGCGTGGTATGGCCGTTGGCAACTCTCCCTGGCATAACTGGCATAACTCCCATAAAAATCATTTCTCAAATATAATATTTTGGGAAGTTCAGTCTTACATCAGTGCCAACTTGCTGTAAAAATCTCAAGCAGCTCCGAGCGGGGGCAGCACATACATGCTTATCCTGCTATGCCCTTTTAGAAATTTTCGTAATTTTATAAATTTTGAAAATTTGAGAAGTTTTTATAATTTTGGAATTTTTCAACAGTTTCGAAATTTTGATCATTTTACCAATTTTATTAATTTTTGAAAATTTTAGATATTTTAGTAGACGTTTTTGAAATTTAGGAAATTTGAGACGATTCTATAATTTTAGAAATGTTGACAATATTGTAAATTTGGAACATTTTAGAAATTTTGATAATTTTAGAAATTTAAATGACGTTAGAAATTTGAAAATTTTGAACATTAATTTAAGAAATTTGTAACATTTCAAAAAATTCAGTCATTTTGATAAGTTTCAAAATTTTGAATATTTTACAAAATTTGAATATTTTACAAATTTTGAACATCTTAGAAATTTTGAAAATATACGGTAATTCAGATAATCCAAAAATTTTAAACATATTTGGAAAGTTTCGGTACCACAGTTTTCGCGGTGATGCATCATATTATATTTAAGGACCCGGCTGACCAAAGAAGGTAACTACCACTTGAGAAGGCTCTGCTCGCGAGTATGGTGCGAATTACTTTTTTATTCGATAACTCACACAATTAAATCGTCCAAACGTCAAAAGTGAGCTTCCAAACGCATCCTAACGACATCCAAACGATTGGTAAACAAATTTTTGAAAAAAATTAAAATTTGTTCCGCAGCACTCCAATTTGGAAAACTCGATATCTTTTTGAGTTTTGCCGTCCAAACGAAAAAAATTGGCTTCCAAACGCATCTTAACGACATCCTAACGATTGGTGAAAAATGTTTGAAAAACATTAAAATTTGTTCCGCAGCGTGAAGTTAGCACTCCAATTTTGAAAACTCAATATTTGTTTGAGTTTTGCTGTCCAAACGAAAAAAATTGGCTTCCAAACGCATCCTAACGACATCCAAACGATTCCATTAAACAAAAATTGGATATTTAATGTTTGGTGTGCTAACTTCACGGACATCCTGGAAAGTACCCACGGTGAACCGAAAACAGGCGCTTCGAATTTGGAAGGCACATCTGGATATTATAGCGTCAAGTTTTTCGACGATACTTAAACCCAGGGGGTCGGTCGTAACTCATCCGTTCTTCCCATTGTTAGAGCGTTACACGATATGAGCCGGTTGAACGAAATTGATAATTAATAAAATATTAAGAAATTGAATTTCAATATGCTGCATTAGGTTCATGACATAATGACGAGATGATTAAAAAAAGATAGAAAACAATCGGTTAGCCCGTTCAATTTCTGTTGGGAGTTTTGGTAATTTTGCATTTTATTTAAGATCACCTTCAATATTGAGAATATTGAACGATTTTCCTAATTCTTTTTCTCCATTTTTTTCCAATTACATCATTTTCAAATTTTGTCAGGTAATCAAAATTTCATCGATCCATGTTTTGCGGAATTTTAGAGATTGTAACAGTATTCATTGCCGGCGGGTGATTTACTTTGGTCTTTATCGAAAGACAAAAGCAGATTCGAGGAGATCAGATAATTGCACATCGGAGTAATTAATTAATTATTCAATTGATGATAAATCAATTCATTATTATACAATTGAGTAATAAGAAGTGTTTAATCAATTGATTGACCGAACAATTACTTGATGAAGTAATTGTTAATTAATTAATTAAGTAATTAATTTACAATTTCTGCATTCAGTTGTGTATTCATTGAAGGCAGGTAAACTACCTAAAACCGCCTAAACTATGCTTTTGTTTACATAATGTGTTTCTAGAATAAACAAATTATACCATACAACAAATTTTCATGATCAAACATGATCCTGTTGATAAAATCAAGCAATTTCAAGTTACAAATATAATTTGCAAGCAAAATTTCCAATATGTTGACATTTTGTTAATATAATTTGTTTATAACAATTACATTCGATATCGTGTACATTATTTATATTCTTCGGATACTTCTACATTCATTTTTGTCGAGAATGGGATTAATTACGTCACTAATTTGAAGATAGAAAATAATAAGTCAAAAATGTGTCATTTTCTCTCTTTGTTTATTTATACAAAAAATAGAAAATGACAAAAATTAACAAATCTAATCTGTGGACGCTTTTGTGCAACTATCGCTGATCGCTTCTGAAAAAAATTGAAAATCGGTTAAGAATTGCAGGCTGTAGGTAATTTTGAATAGTAAATTCCCGATTCAGCCCAGTGTGCGCCGCCCAGCCGCCGCCGAGAAGCGAAGAAGGCGGCGCGCGGCGCGAAAAATGTCGGCGGGGGATTTAGTTTCGTGTTTGTCGAAAGACGAAAGCAAATGCAAGGAAATCAGTCAATTGCACATCGGATTAGTTATCTTTAACGCAACCATGGAATTTTCGATCAAGAAGATCAATTCTCTTATACCAAAAATACGAATTTTCAATGAAATACATGAATTCTAAACCAAATAGTTTAATTTTCAACTAAAAAAATCAATTTTCAATCAAATAGTTGAATTTTGAACTAAAAAAGATCAATTTCGAACAAAACATTACATAGGTAAATTTTCTGTTAAAACCCCCAAACTGATAAATTTTCAACTAAAATGATGAATGTTCAACTGGAATAGCTTAATTTCAAACAAAAAAGATGAATTTTTAACTAAAATGACCAATCTTTAACTGAAATAGTTGAATTTTCAACTAAGAACATTAACTTCGACCGAAAAGGACGAATTTTCGACAGAAAAAGATAAATTGTCAAGCAAGAATTGAATAATTAAATTTTCAGTTGAAATTTTCAACCAAACAGATGAATGTAAAAGTAAATTGATGAAATATTCAATTGGGATAGCTACATTTTCAGTAAAAAAAAATTTGCACCCAAAAGAAACTGATTTAAAAAACAAGTTACATTTTCAAAGAAAGTGATGAATTTCCAACTAAAATGATCAATTTTCAACTAGAAAAGACTAATTTTCAAAAAAATAGTTGAATTTTGAACTAAAAAAGATAAATTTTTAATTAATTAATGGATTTTTTCGACCAAAAAGTACGAATTTTCAACTAAAAAAGATAAATTGTCAACCAAAAATGGAATAGTTAAATTTTCAGTTAAAAAAGTTAAAAAGAGATGAAAAAAAAGTTCAGCCAAAGAGAAGAATTTTCAACTAAAATGATTCATTTTCTACGAAAAAAATGCATTCTCAAGTTTTAACTTATTATAGTAAGTTCAAAGTATAAAGTATAAAGAAAAGTATAAAAAGTATAAAAAAGTATAAAAAATGAAACTATATTTTCATTTTCAACCCAAAGAGCGGATGACTTCTCAACGAAACATGTTATAGTACATATTTCAAACAAAAAAGATGTTAATCTTAAATAAAAAGCAGTTTAATTCAGCCAAATATACGCATTTAAAACAAAATTGTTGATTTATTAAATAAAAAAGATTAATTTTTAACCAAATAGTTGCATTTTCAACCAAAAAAGATTAAATTTCAAGCAAGAAGATTAATTTTCTACCAAGAAAGACGAATTTTTTCAACAAACTTTCAACGAAAAAGGCAAAATAAATTTCAATTTCAATTTAAAATAAAAAAATACGTCAATTTTGATTTATTTTATTATTTTCTTAAATCTGAAAAAATATGAATATTCAACAAAAAATTGAAATTACATTTTCAGTGTACAAAATTAATTTTTAACAAAAAAAAAAGAGTAAAAAAAAATTATTTTTCAACAAAATAATTCAAGATACCTTCTTATGAAAGTACAAAGTACCTATCAAACCTGGATATCAATCCGAGCTACACTTCATCAAAATTTCATGATGATACTTTTCGAGATATGGTGAACAGAAAAAGTTACACACACACACGGACATTTTTTTAAAAACTTTATTTTCGAGCTCCTGGGGTCGAATTATATCAAAATATGTCAAAAAAGTATATTCGAAAATTAAGGTAATTACAAACCCCCATCAATGAGGAAGCAATAATGAATTGAGTAATTAATTAATTACTCCGATGTGAAATTATCTGATCTCCTAGAATCTGCTTTTGTCTTTCGATTAAGACCAAAGTAAATCACCCGCCGGCAATGAATACTGTTACAATCTCTAAAATTGCAAAAAACATGAATCGATTACATTTTTATACCTGATAAAATTTGAAAATGATATAAGGTAAACGTCCCAGTAATCGCCACCATAAGAGATTTCATTGACTTCAAATATTTCGAAAATTGTTTTGGAAGGATTAGTTAAAAAATTGTTGGTACTGATTGAAGCATTAAACATCCTAGAATATTATAAAAATTGGTTTTACATTATATTTAATATTACTTCTTATTGATAAACAATTAAAAGTCAAAAAGCACCGATGCCCCAGTCATCGCCATTTCCGAATCTGCCATGTACTAGTAATCGCCAGTCGTTTCCCAGTCTTTGCCAAAAAGGTTAAGTTTTCTTGAAATCAGTTTTTAGTGATTTGGACGTGTATTTCAAGTGTATCTTTGTATTTTAAGTATACTTTAATGAAATGAAAGATGTATTGTTAGTTTTATATTGATTGACGAGAGATTGAGGCCTCCGAGATGAAATCCGTCGAAACATAACCTCAAAATCGAATCTTCCGATAGTTCCAATACGTCTGATGGACATTATAATAATTAATCATAATAAAAATGAATTTTCTTTTAAAATTTTAGTTTTTATTTCAATTAAAAATATTTTTGAATAAAATTAATATTTTATTTATAAGAAATAAAGTGGTCTCAAAAATAAATCGAAGTAAATATTTATTAGAATTTTTATCACGATAAGTGATAACTATACAATGATGATATTCTTTTATAATGCTGAATATTTTAATTAAAAATTATTAACACTTTCCTTTTTAAAATAAAATTCGAAAAATAATATTGAGTTGTATAAAGTCATATAACCTAACTTTGTTCTATAAAATGGCTAAGTACAACATAATTACATGGGATAGAAAAATTTACACACTGGTAATTTATATAATTAACTTTTTTGCAACATAAATTATAAACACAATGACGAAATTTGATAAATTGCAGTGACTAAAAAAATCATGTGTATTTGGAGGTTATGTTCTGTTTACGTTGTCAGAACATTAAGACCATTAAAACTATCAATAATTATATATCTGTTACACATTTTTCTTTATATTATGCAGTATAGATTAATGTTAGCTAATTAAAAACTACTCAATAAATATTAACTTCACTAAAAAATGATAATAAACTAAAAAATTGCTGATGAAATCACTATAATAGTCATGCCAATACTTTACATCACCTTTTTTCAGTTTTAAGCACTAATTTATTTTACGATTACTTTTCACGCAGTAACAAGTCAGTTCTCCGATTTCATTTCACGCCTTTTTGAAATTAATTAAATCATATTATTTGTAACGAAATATGGAAATAAAATTTTGACAGATTCGTCCCGCGATTACTCCAGCAACTATGCTTTTGAAATGTCCCTATAATCGCCCCCGATATTTCTCGAACGGGAAGGTACTAAATGAAGAATTTGCTTAATTTTATGAAACAAAAATGATCTTTCATTTAAAAAAAAATAATTTTCGTCCCGATCAAGTAATTTCTTGACATATTAAAAGCTTAAACAAAGAAACGTCTTTCATAACCTAAATGTTAAGCTATTTTCCACGTTTCGTGATTCATGGCCACCGGCAATACAAATCAATTTTTTTTACCCATGTGCACTATTTGTACAAAAAAACTAATTTGGTTTCCATGAAGGTAATCTTAAATAAAATGCAAAATTACCAAAACTCCCAACAGAAATTGAACGGTTTAACCGATTTTTTCTATCTTTTTTTAATCGTCTCGTCATTATGTAATGAACCTAATGCAGCATAATAAAATTCAATTTCTTAATTTATTATTATTATTATTATTATTATACCATTAAGCCATTTCCCTTTCGGGGTAGGCGTGACTTGCTCGGTTGGAGAATAGTAGTGTGCATATGGGTATATAGGTATAAGGTAGGTAGGTATATAGGTATGAGGTAGATAGGTATATAAGTGTTAGGTATATATATTTTAGATTGATCTGGAATTCTCGTGTTATTTATTTAAATGACACGTTTATTCCGCAACACTGCTCCGACCCAGGTTGCTGATCAATCTCTCTAGCGATCACCCCAAGTGAAGAGCCTCACAAAATTGTTATGTATGGTTCTCCACTTGGGCCCATTAGTATCCAAGATCTTTGTTTCAGGCGTCATTCATTCTACTGTCACTCTGTTTACAAACTATTTGTCGCCACACTTTTCTGTCCTGGCATACTACTCTAGCTTCCTTCACGTCCATGCATTTTTTCATGCAAGCTCTTGTGTTTCTCTGGCTTCTTACGTCTCTACGGATTAATGTCTCATTTACAGATTCTAACCATTCTTTCGGCGGTCTACCTCTGGGCATTCTGCCATTTACTTTACCTTTATACACTTGTTTGGTCAGTCGTTCATCTTTCATTCTTTCAAGATGTCCGAACCATCTTAACTGATTTCTTTCCCATGTGTCAACTATTGTCTCTTTTGCACCACATTCTTTGAGGATTGTCTCGTTTCGGACTTTGTCCATCAGTGTTTTCCCGCATATTATGCGCAGAGGTTTCATGCCGATCGCGTTAATTTTACTCCTGTCCTTTTCTTGACAGGTCCATGTCTCGCTACCGTATAGTACAGTCGGTACGAATATAGAATTGTGTATGGCCATTTTAGCTTTTTTTGATATGTTTTTATTTGTTAGGATGGACCATGCTCTACCGATAACCTGCTTACCCTTATTTATGCGCCTATCTAACTCCCCATCTATTTTTCCGTCGCTAGTGAATAGACTACCTAGGTATACGTACTTGTCAACTTGTTCTAATCTCTCATCATTTAGGACAATGTTGCACATTGTTTTCTCACTCTTTCCCTCAAACACCATGATTTTTGTTTTATTTACGTTAATTTTGAGTCCCATGTCCTTCAAATAATTTAATAATTATCAATTTCTTTCAACCGTCTCGAATCGTGTAACGCTCTAACACTGGGAAGGACGGATGAGTTACGGCCGACCCCCTGGGTTCAAGTATCGTCGAAAAACTTCACGCTATAATATCCTGAAGTGCCTTTCAAATTCGGAGATAGAGATCAATTTTGAACCAAGAGAATAGAATGTTGATTTTATTTATTTGATTTATTTCATTTATTTCCCCCAAATAGACGAATTTTCAACAAAATACCAAATAGTTGAGCTTTCTATCAAATATGTATTTGCATTTTCGAGTCGAAAATACGAATTTTGTACGAAACAGTATAGTTTTAAACCTTAAAATATGAATTTTTAACAAAATAGTTCATTTTCAACTGAATCAAATTAATTTTTTATCAGACAGGTGCATTTTTAACCAAGAAAGATGAAGTTTCTACAAAAAGAGATGAATTTTCAACAAATCAGTCTAATTTTCAATAAAAGTGATGAATTTTTAACAAAATTGTTAAATTTCTAGACAAATTTAATTTTGAACTAAATACTAACATTTTTAACCACAAGGATAAAGTCCTAACCAGAAATAAAAATCTGAGTGTCTCGTCGTCCCGAAATTCGGGATGAGTAGTGAAGTATTTTTCATAATTCCAATTTTTCGGGACGACTAGCCACAGCCAATAAAAATAGTAGGAGTTCTGATAATATATAAATTAAAGAATAATATTTTTAAAAAACAATGAAATTTATTTCTAATAATTTTGAAATATTAGGTCACAAAACTGGAAATCATGCTCAGAAAATAAAGTTAATTTTCTCTTGCAGGGTTTTTTATTTTGGACTACACACTCTTAGGCCCTAAAAAAATGGCGAAATTGTACGTTTGTAAAACTAAATATTATTGTAATGAACACATTGTATTTCGACGCCTCCATTCAATATGAGTCTATCTGCTGACAGCGCCGTGTATGAGACTATGCGCTGTGTATAAGCATAGGGAATAGTCTCATACAGAGCGCTGTCAGCACATAGACTCATATTGAATGGAGGCGTCGATTTTCTGAAACTAATTTCATTAAGTCTCCACGTCTATTCAATTAGCAGAGCTTATATTCTGAATGTATGTTTGTTCTCTAAGTGTATGAAATCTTACCAAGATTTCTTGGAAATTTTAGAAAAAAAACCTTACGATAATTGTGGATAACCCCTTATTTGTTTATTCACTTATTATTATTTCGTGATTCACAGACTTAAAAATATCTTTCATAAGAAATGGTTTTGACAAAGTACCTCCCCCGTATGTAAAAGAGCATAGAAAAATCGTTAACCCCCGACCCCTAAACCAAATGACTTTACGTCCTTTATGCACGACCCTTACAATTACAATTACAATTACAATTACCCTTACCCTTACAACACTAAAACATGCATATAAATGTGAATTCTTAGAGGTGCAATAAATTCTTTATTTTCCCAAGTAGGATTTATACAGGAATTTAACATTTATCTCTGAGGACACGGTTCACAGTCCTTAGAAGTGGGGACTTCTCTCCTCCACAGTGTCCACTGAAATCATCTCCTCCTATATTATCTACGAATACACCACCTAGCTTCATTTTTTTAGCATATTCAGCCTTTATCTTGATGGAGCTGAAAATAAATATTTTAATTGAATATTTTTATATTTATTGAAATGAACACTTGGACAAAACTGTATGTGAAGACTTACTCAATATTATCATAGGCAACCATTTCATTTCCTTTGTAGATATATGGCACTTGCTGTTCTTTGTCCCAGAAAGTTGTCCATGCTCGATTTTTTTCTTTTGGACAATTATCGTAATAGTCTATTCTTGTTAAAAGATATTTTGGTTCTTCAACAACAGGTGCGTCCCTACCAAATTGTTTTGGATTAGCTAAATGATAGGATAGTCCACTAACAGTAGTGCCCAGTATTAACTTGTTTGGTGCGGCACCTTTCGAAAGCCAGTATTTCACAATATAATCCTGAGAACAGAATTAATTACAATCATCACATGAATTAAAAGTACTGTAAAATGAGCTAAGCGGCGCGTGTGGGAGAAACCCTCTCAAGCGCAACTACTGTGTTTTATATAATGAATTATCGTTTACACTAAATAATAAATTTTAAGATTGGCGATAGTTTTGCTTGTACAAATGTTTAATTTTATTGTCAAACTTGTTCGGTGTAGTTTTGTTAGTTATAACGAATGAAAAGTGCATTCGTATAAGATTCTGAGTTATGTTAATTTGGTTGCAAGAATTTTGTTATTATTTGTGGGAAAAGCGGCTTATATCATTTTATTAGAAACGTAACGAAAAAATGTTTCCCTTGATAATCACTTCGTTTAATAGATAAAAATAACTTTTCACAAGGTTTAAACAGTAAAAAAAATATAAGCAGATTATTTAACGTTGCCAAGAGTTGTAGAGACTTTCATTGCTTCGATATAATTAGAACAATTATAAGTAGATACTTTTTCTGTAAAATTTACCTTCCAAGTACTTTCTTTAATTTCGTATTATGAGTGATCGACTTAGCTCCACATTGTGAGATAAAGTCGCTCACTCTTGAAGGGATGGCAAATAGTTGTTTGTGAATTAAATTGTTGTCTTTGGTTTTTAATAAGAAAAGGGCTAGATAGAAACTATTTGTTGGTAAGATCAACGCCTATTTTAATTCCTTCTTTGATTTTATTGCAGGAAACCGAAAAAAGAGAGCTGATCAGCCCCATCTCATAGAAAATAACTCTAATTAGTATGAATTGAAAGTTTTGAAAATCAAGCAATATTGAAAATAGACTAATTTTAATTCACAATCTACTACTGAAAATGTCTAAAATTAAGAAAAGGTCAATTGAAAAAGTATTGTCTAATTCCATTTCAAATCAGTCAGAGAGCTCTAGCTTAGGGTATCAAAATGATCTTGTATTTGGATATATCATTCTATTGTGAAAATTAAGGAACATTTGTTTCATAGTTTACTCAAAAATTTAGTTTGAATTTGTTACAATCATTAGAAGATTATTTGCGATTTTTGAAAAATCGACGCAACGTTTTTTCAAAATGCATTTCTTCCCCGAATGAGCGTAGGTATTCGGGATTTTTTTGTGTTTGATTTCGAACCAATCTTTTCAGATTATTACATTCTCCGAAACTTTTTTGCATGAAATTATTCATAGAAAGGTAGATTTTATTTCGATCTTAAATAAAAAGGCTATTTTTTATTCGACTTAGGCATTACTGATTTGATCTTTATTTGATTTTGAAAAACCAAATCTGTGAATTTTTTAAAAAACTAAAAAAGGCATTTATAAAAAATGTTAAGATAACATTGTACAAACTTAACAAAGTTCATCTTTTCTTTATTTATTTTTAAGAAGCTTCTGCTTTTATAAAAAAAGCATTCTATAAGTTTTATGGGGGCTTAACCACTTTCTAAGGCAAGAATTTGTTTTCAAATATATATTTTAAGCTTTTCTTGTAGACGATGCAAGCTATATATATTTAATTGTTTCCAAGAAAAATGCTGAAATTCGATTTTTCAAAAATGATTTTTTCAATGTGAAGCAGTTGTTTACCCAGAACTAAACTCCCGACATATCTAGCACGCATTGCCAGGTATTTCTAAAAAGAGTGGAATATTTAAGAAAATTTAGTTTTAAGAATTTTCAAAATATAGTCCCTATTTAGTTATTTTTAAAATGCTCTTAATTTTCTAGAGATCAACTGAAAGAGCGTGAATTCCGAAGTATCAATAAAAAAAAACCCCCGAATACCTACTCTCGTTCAGAAAATACTGTATTTCAAAAAAACTTTTTGTCTGTGAAATGCGTATTCCTTTATTTTCACGACAGAATGATATATCAAAATATAAAATTATCATGACATTTTGAACCGATATAAATATAACTTTATTTTTTAATAACGCATTTTCAACAATTTTAGTTCTTTTTAATAGTTTCAATTTCAAAGGTTCAATAACAAAATGTAGAAAATTTAATTTGAAATCGTTTAAAATGTAAGTATTTAAAAATCAAACATGTAGTATCTCAACAATTCTAAATTTGCCAAATATAAATTTGATGTATTCAAATATAATTATACAATATATTTATGATCGAACAACGTGAAGTCTGGAAAACAGAAACATTTCAAATCTCAGATATTCAAAGTGAAAAATTTTAATTGTTTTATTTAAAAATCGATTAGATGTTTTGCTGTTTCTTTTTTAAATTTGGAAGTTTTTGAAAATTTCAAATGATTTGGAAATATATAAGTATAATTTTTCTCTTTGTTATTATTGTTTACGGCGCTCTCAAATAATTAAAAAATGTTGTTTACTTTTAAAAGTACTTACGACGTTCAATTTCCGATCCTCCGTATTTTCCTTTGATGAATGGTACAGTGGAGCAATATGACCAGCTCTCACTATTTTCTTACTTTCATTCATACCTCCGTGAAAATAATAAGTCCTCAAATTTATGAAGCTCACATATTTCGATACTTCTGTAATATCATATCTATTAGCTGTCGATTCTTTAGGATCAACTGCTAAAGATAAAATTAAATCCTTTCTATCGAACTTTCCTTTTAGTGCCTTCAATAGTGAAACAAAATTCTGCTTATCGGACGCAACTGTATTATTTTCAGCGAGATATATCGATTGAAGTTCGATACCATTGAATTTATACTTTTCCACAAAGTTGACAATATTATGAACAAGTTTTTCTCGCAGAATCGGATCAAACAATATTCTATAAAGTGACAAAAATCAATATGTTTATTTTTAATTATTATAGATAACTTTTTATCAATTTCGATCATATAAAATTCTATTTTCAATCTTGGATGGAAATATGAAACTTACTTATTTACATCATCCCCCGTTATCAATTCCTCCATGGCGATTAAGGTTTTCAAGTTTCTGTTTTTTTTTCGAAGATTGCTGATCGTTTGAAATCCATTCAAGTCTATATCTTCATATTTATCGGCCACTTGTACAGAAGCGTCTTTTCCAAGTGCAGCCGTACTGTAAAATAAGTGAGTGCAAAGAGACACATCGATCCTCTCTATGATTGGCGTTTCGTTGGGCATCTCCTCTTGATTACCAATATAGGAACAACCAACGATTTCTAGAAATTAATGATAAGAAGATTTAGTTTCAAAAATAATACGATTTCCTTTTTTGGATGTTTTTATTATAAGAAGCAGTTCAAAAACTACGTCACACTACCAGGGCGTGGGGGGAGGGAGTGTTAACCCCTAGTTAACGAAGAATTGCACATCATATAAGGAAAATTTATATGTGAACATTTTTTTTGAAATGCTTGAAAAAAAAATTAGTGATTTGATTTTCTAATTAAAGCATCCAAATGAATTACTACTACTACCCCATTTTTTAAAAAGAGTTCCTCTTTTTCCCCTGCTTTTAAGAAGCTTCCACTCTTTCTCGTTTTCCGGTCAAATGCGAACTGAGTTAATAGAACCCAATAAGAAAATCCAACTATTTTTTTTTGAGAGTTAATTCTTTGTAAATAAAAATTTAACTATTTTATTTTTGGTTAACAATGGATAGTTTTTATTTGGAAATTCAACCATCAAATTTTTCATTGAGAATTCATCTTTTTGCTTCAAAATTCAACTATTTAGTTGAAAATTATTTTGTTTTTGTTTTGTTAAAAATCAATTTTTTCAACTGAAAGCTAAACTATTACAATATTTGTTAAAAATGTATCGTTTCTAAGTGAAGATGTTGGTTTAAAATTAATCAATGTTGTTTATTACTGGTCCGATATTTTTTGAACAATAGACACAACAACACTATTCACAAACGAAAGGTAATATATTATGTATATTAGCAATTATCTGTTTATAACTTTTAACCTCTTTAAAATACTGACCTAGTTGTAAATTGAACTAATTTGTTGGTAATTTAGTTTATCGGTTGAAAGTCAATCTCCTCAGTTAAAAATTAATTTTTGAAATGAAAATTCAGCTATTCAATTGTTGGTAAAAATATTATAATAATATAGATCTTAGCAATAAAATTTATTTTCTGGGTTGAATTTTTTTTTAATATTAATTTTTTTTTATATCCGCTACTTCCTAATAAGTTTGGTAATTCCTAAAGTACAAGTTTTTTTTCGTATGTCTTCTCAAAAATTTGGTTTAGTGGCTTGAAGATTAAACTATTTGTTTAAAAATTTAACTATTTCTGTTTGAAGTTTAATCTTTTTTGCTTGAAAATTCAAGCTTTGTGTGATGCGCTGTGACGAAAAAGGTGGAAAAAGCTTTTAACATAGCGTGACGCAGTTCATCAACAGTCCTTGACATGGTAAATATCACTCACTCTGACACTTATTATCAGGTACTGGCAGCTTTTCTGGCGGCTTACTACCTGAAGCGAACGATGAGCATGTTCCAAGAAAAAGTATTAACTTATACATCTGTGAACAATTAAAGCGAAATATTAAAAAAGCTGTAAATTTTACAATAATTGGATGGTTTAATTAAAAAGATGTTAGTTAATTTTCAATGTATGTTAATTTTCGTTCTGATGACGATAAAAAAATTTTGTCCAGTACAGTTTCGATATATTTTTTCATACACTTTCTATTGATGATAATCAGTTTTTGACATAATAAATATTTGACCTTCAAAAGTGAAAGGCAAGAACAAATATGATTTTTTTGGAAAAATGCACATTTCTAGACCAAAATAAGTGTTTTTCTATGAAGAAAAATTAAATTTATTTTTGAACTTTGATTTTCAAGGTCAAGTATTGCTTTTTTCAAAGAATAGCAGCGAACAATGAAAAGTGCATGAAAAAGACCTATCGAAACTAAAGAGGAAAATATTTTGTTTACTCATATTAAAAGAGTTCAAAATCGCCAAAGCAGATAATATATTTTCAAAAACCTATCGAAGCTCATTTTCCTAAATAGAAAATAAATATTCCACTCGGTAACCTCAAAACTCTTGGAGGAAAAACCTTAGTTTTTCTCCAAGATAAAAAAAAAACTAAAAATTTTCCTTATTTAAAAAAAATTCAAATTTTTGTTTGAAGTTTATTTTTGAAGGCCTAATATTTATATCGTTGATAAATACTCATCATTAGTGGGTAGGGCATTGAACCCCTATAAAAACTGTACTAGACAAAAAATGTTCTATCGCTATTAGAAGAGTTGAAAATCACCGAAATAGATTGAAATGTACAAAACTCTTACCCTTATTATTTTCTTTTTCTACATGCTCTAGTTCAATTGACACTAGTTTCATTTTGTTGTATAGGTAATTAGTTTTAAAAATTTGGAATCCATAAAATTATCTAGTTACATAGTTTTAAATTCTAAATTTCCACTTTTTTCTTTGTTTCCTAGAGCAACAAATCATATTACCAGGAAAGTTTTTCAAACAGTACATTCAAGTTTAAATTTTAAATAATCAGTGTCAAAAGTACAAAATCATTTGGAGATATTTATAGTAGATTCTTAAAATTATTTCTAGCCGAAGAAACTATTATAGGTATACTACCAATGCTTTGTTTTCGCGGATAAAATCTCGGACATGGGAGTTTAAAACAAACGTTCAATTCAATACATAAATTCAGCTTTGAAATCTTACTCAAATTTCGGTGAACCTCGCCACGGTAAATTTGAAAATCTTAAATTTTATTCGTCAATTTGATCTCAGTACAATTGGGACTAAGTATAGACGTACCTGTGATAATTTGACGAAGCGTCCTCAAAGAACTTCACAAAAATACAGTACTTTGGTTTCACGTGCAAGTTTATTTATACTTTCCTTTAAATGTACACAAACACTTAATTTATGACAAACTGTATTTCTTTTGTGGATATCATAAATTTTAGAGACCGTTCGCGACGATTAGTCCCTCTACTTTTCCACCACCACCTATTTTTCGGGGGTATATTTCCACACTAACAATCAGATTTGAAGTCAAGATAAAAATGAGCCTATGAAATGTTACTGATTCGCTTTTAGAAAAACAAATGAATAAAACTCCATTGGTTGATTAGTTGGAAGAAATTAGCTATTATACAGAACTTTCAAAACATTAACTCTTTCCAAACCTCCTACCACACGAGGTTTGGTGAGAGTAACCCATTTTACGCATGTTTGCCGTTTCTCCAACCCCAAGAAATTTTTTAAACTAACCATGAGCATAATCAGTTTTTGTATTTAAAAGAAATCTGCAGATTACTGGAACTCTTATTTCGAGTAGTAATTTGTAGCATCATTGCTTAATTGGCAGACTGCTCAATAAATCAAATTCAAAAAAAAATCTTTTGAATTTGATACTGTTGAAAATTATAAACACAATTAAAATTGATTGATTTACTTATGATTCACCAAAGGCATATTTCACTCATTATTCATGTTCTTATGACACAGAATATAATTTTATATAGAATAACTATATTTTCAATTAAAAAAACGTTTTAATTTTCTAAAATTATATATCATAAAAGAAATGTTGAAACGTTTTTTTTCTAATTTTACAAAGTATATACATGTTTAACAAGCTTGATTTATTTACTTAGTGAATGTGTAAGCGGAAATTAAAATTGTGTTGTGGATATAAGTTGAAACCGTGGAGAAAACATTTTTTTCAACAATTTAAGTTTGATAATCGAATTGACGATACTACAAAAATACAGAAACAGTCATTATCTCAATTAAAAAAAAAAAATAGATTTATCACGTTCTGTTCGCTTACTCCTTAATTAAAATTATGAAACTACAGCTTGGGGAAGCAAAAAATGATCCTCAAAAATGTATTCCGCTAGTTTCATCAAAATTATAATATCGTAGTTTTTTTCTTACTATGAGAATATCGCATGATGAAAAATAATTGTAAACAAGTATTGAATATTTTCCAACAAAATTATTATGTTTTCAATATCAGATCCATTTACACGAGATTTTTTATCTCGAATCTTGTCAAGGCCTAAAAATAAAAATAAATTTAACGCGCAGTCAGTACTTAAAAAATTAGGTAAATATTAATAGAGCGTACATACGATTGTGTCTGATTTTCTTATCTTGGGCATTCAATATGACGCAATTAGGAAATTGTTATTATTTCAATTTTTATCGACTTTTGAAAAACTATTACGTCTGATTTGGATATAAAAATTATGCTTTGCTTTTTCAGGAAATATATATTCACGAATCACTAAAAAATTTCAATACGTATGCCTTTTCTCAATGAGAATTAATTTCTGGAATTATTCGATTGTCGCCTTTGTCAAGATCTTTATAGAAAGTAGAAATTACATGATTACTAAGTAATACTTCGATTTTGAAAATTCCAAACCTTAGTTTTGAAATTATAGTTTGTTCCGTTTTCTTCTAATTTTTTAGGACAAAACATTTTCGAAAATATCACTTCATACTTCGTTCAAAGCTCGTTTTTTGATTTAAAACTAATTTTTTACAGGAACATTTAACTATTCGGTTATCAATTCAACTGCTCACTTAAAGATGAAATTTGTTGTTAGAAATTCAAACATTTTGTAGAAAATTATTTCGTTTGACAGGAAATTAAACCGTTTTGTAGTTCAAATTCGGTTTTTACATGAAAATTCAATTATTTAATTTTATGTTTCCGATGAAAATTTGTTAGTTTAAAAATTCAACTAGTTGGTAGAAAATTTCCTTTTTCGTACAAAATTTATCTTCTGGATTTATCACATTTTTAAATATCAGATTCACTCAGACGAGATTTTTCATCTTAAATTTTGTCAAGGCATAAAAATATAAATAAGCTTAACACGCAGTCAGTAATTACGAAATTAGGTAAATATTCATAGTTCGTTATTATGATTGAGTCTGATATTCCTATCTTTATCATTTAACATGACGCAATCAAGAATGTTTTTTTATTTCAAATGCTATCACCTTTTAAAGAACTATTAAGTCTGATTTGCATACGAAAATTATTCTTTGATTTTTCAGAATATATATTCACAAATCATTAAAAAATTGCAATGTACGCATGTAGTTTCTTGTTGAGAATTAATTTTTCTAATTATTCAAATGTCACCTCTGTGAAGAACTTCATAGAAAGTACATTACATGACTATACGATACCACGCTGAAAACACCAGTTCTCGTAAGATCACTGAAGTTAAGCATTGTTGGGCGCGGTTAATACTTGGATGGGTGACCGTTCAGGAATACTGCGTGCTGTTGGCTCGTCGTGGGTGTGGTGGGCCCACATTGGTAGTAAATATCCACCTAGAAACACTACCCGAATCGGGTAGTGAGGCAATGAACTTTCGAGTTCGAACTGCTAATAAATGTATGTATGTATACAAAGATGTATCGATGCTAGAAATTTCCAACCCATTTCTTGATATTATACCTTCTCCTGTTTTTTATAATATTTCACGATAATTTTTTTCCAAAGATCACGGTATCGGAATTTTTGCGAGAAAAACCAATCTGAACCTTTTAAATGGATATTTTTACTCGAATTTCGCTCAAAATGAAAACTTATATCTCAAAAACTAATAGAAAAGTGAAGATATCGATTTGAAGATTTCAAATTCGGTGTCCCTGTAAAAATTTATATCGGAGTCGGCAAAAAAATTTTGTGGCATGGATACTGTACTCTCCCCATATTTTTGTGCAACGATAATTTGTGTATTTGAGAAGCAACATTAACTGGTAAATCTGAAGGAATGAATCAAATTGTAATATGAAAAAGTAGAGAAATGTCTTAGAATCATAATTGTTCATTTATGGACGATTGTCATGAAGAAAAAAAGGGATTGAAACTGGATACTTTTCTTTTAGTGCGATTTTCTTCGGAGTAGGCTCTAATTGAAGCTCTGGACACGGAAATTTGCAATAATAGAAGATTTTGTATATTATATCCTTTCTTTCTTGAAAACAGCAGTTGAAAAATAGAAAAATGAGGATATTTGGTTTGTTAGACCACTAAGTCGGAAGCTTTTCTTTAATTCTGATTTTCTTCTAGGATGACTCAAATTTAAGCTTCTGGCATGTGGAATTGATGAAAAATAAAATTTGTTTTATTATACCGCAAAACGGTAGCGATACAGTGAGCGATACATTGTGGAGTAAAGCAGGACAAACGAAAATTTCAATTTCAGGACTTGATCCCAGGCGGAAAATCAGTGCTAAAAAAAATCTAAGCCGACGCCAACATCTTTCCAGCCTGATTCTGTATTATCAGATTTATCGTTGATTTTAATTAAAAATAATTTCAAATTTAATTCCTTTTTGAAAACAAAATTATTATTAAGTAAATGGTTACTGGTTAGTAGTATTGCACATCATTAAGAATTCAGAGAAATGCGGATTGGTATTTACACTGGTCTTCAGAAATGGGAACTTTACTCTTCCACATGTTCCCCTGAAATTATCTTGATTTATACTATTTACCGCTGCACGACCAAGATTAATTTTTTGAGCGCACTCAGCCTTCTTCTCGATGGATCTGAAAATAAATATCGAAATTCAAAATTCTCATCAGTATTGAAATACAAGCTTAAAGAAAATGTTGATTATACATATAGACTCACTCAACATCATCATAGGCAATAATTTGATCCCCTTTGTATATATGGGGCAGAATACGTCAAGTGTTCCCATATAAAATTATTGTTCTTTTTTTCTGATCATGTTGAAACATGGCTGAATTATAGTTTAAGTAGACCGAAATCAATTTACCATAGCATAGGTCCATTTATCAACCATTTGTTAATATACAGGGGCCTCAAGTTTTCACTTTTTCACGTGCTTTCTCATCTTCACGTTAAAGTAACTTTTTTTAGGCTAATCCGATTGGACTTTTACTATAGTATTTGGTAAGCTTTTTTATACTGTTTAAAATCATGTTAAAAAAAAAGGAGAATGAAAATATTTTCTTTATCAAATTGAGATTTTTACGCTCGAGAATACCACGTTATGATTATAATTATAATATGCATACACCGGGCGCTGCGTAAGTTGAAGGTCGTACCCTCGAGCGTAAAAATCTCAATTTGACCAAGAAATTAATTCCAACCCACTTTTCCTTTCATAAGACTTCAAAGAGGGTAAGAAAACCTATTATTTTGAAATAGAAAACAAATTTTAAAATTGGCATTTAAAAAAAAAATCAATTTTCATTTTGATGAAAAAAAAAACTACACGGAAAAAAGTAGATAGTTAGATTCACTTTGATGTATTGTTAACTTGAAGTTTACTTGTTCGCATTGCACAAGAAACAATTCAAATAGTTTTTGATACTGAATGAGATAGTGATCTCAAAATATACAAAGTCTGAAGTCAGCATTACTACTTCAAATTGTAAAAAGAAAGATTACTAGAACAAGTAGCTTCAATAAATATTTGAAATAGTACATTTGAACATGGGAGACTGTATGAATAACTAATTTTCATAGTAAGCAAAGAATTGTGAGTTTGACTTTTGCAAGTGAGTTCGATCTGCTTTTTCGCATTGCAATAATCACTGCGCGAGATTGTTAGCCTTACTATTTGAAATTGTAAGTGATTTCAGTGGCACAACTAGAAACGTGTAGGCCCCCTCCGCAACATTTTTTAGGCGGTCCGTTTCAAATTAAAAAAGAAGGACGACTTATAACTTGCTTATCAGTAAAACAACAGATTTTCGCTTTTAAATCTATAAGACAGACCGCGCACTGACCTTTTACAAAATTAAATAAATTATCGGAAACTATTTTATAATGTTTTCTCTTTTATCATAATATCAGTTGAGATAATTATTATGAATGAACATAGTGAATAACTCTACTTTATACTTCAATACTGTTTTCTTGTTTTGTACAAAATTTTCAGAATTTAAAAATATTCTGAAGAATTATATATAAAAAGGATACTTTTTTTACATTATTTCTACTATGGAATTTTCTGCTTCTGATATTTTTAATTTCTTCTAACACTAAAATTGATTAGGATCGTACTTGATTAAGCCACCTAAGTTCAAATATTATATTATTTGGAAGAATTTTTTTTAATAGAATAATACATTGTTTTCGACATATCATTTTTTGAACCAATAATGAAAAAATAATTTGTAATCAAATTTGAGTTCAAATTAATTTCCAATTTTAACGTAGTAATAATTTTTTCAACCTTTTCACATTGATATTTGTAAAAATTACTACCATTTCATGAAAAAAAATATATTTTCTAATTTTTTTTCAGATTTTCAACAACAATAAAATCTACCATACTACTATGATATCGCGATCTTTGATATTACAGGGATCACAGCGTAAAAGGAGCTCAAAAAAGGGGAAATAGGGTGGTCTTCGCACGAAAAAGGGGAAAATAGGGGAAAGATTAAACATTTATTTTCATATGTCGAAAAGAACAAACAACCTTTCCGTAAGAAATGTTACATTTTTAAATAACTTTTAATGATTTCTGCCATTTAAGATTTATTTTTAAAAATTGGATATAGTTAGATCGTTGGAAATCCATCCAGAGTGAAATAAAAAAGTCCGGGAAAAAATAAAATTAGTTAAATATACAATTTTGACATGTTTGACATCGTTCTCATAAATATTTATTTCCAAGATTTGTCATTTCATCCTTACTATAATTAATACTTTCAATCTAAATTTAAAACAATTGAAATCAGTTAATATCTTCTGTTCTCTTTCTTAAATTTACAATTAAACAATTTTTTTTAATTAAAAAAAAAAAAATTTGCCTTATTGAACATTTTTGGAAAATATGCAAAAACATGTTTTTTGGATTTATTCGAACCTGAAATTGAGTCACCTTGAACCAAAGAAACATGTTATTATTTTTTATCCATGGGAAACATTTTTTTCGTGGTGTTTATAACGTTCGAAGATCGCAAAAAAAGATATGAAATCCCAAAAATCCTAATTCACGACAAACATTTTTTTCCGAAAAATAAAAATAAAAAAATGTTTCTTTGGTTCAAGCTGAATAAATTTCAGTTTCGACATATTCAACTTTTTTTTAAATGTGTGCATATGACTCAATAAAAAAAACATGTTTTTGCATATTTTCAAAAAAATTGTAACTGAGCAAGAAATTTATTTTTAACTTTCACAATTTTAAATTTTCAATGAGCAGATAATTTTTGAACAAAATAGTTGAATTTTTGAATTGAGAACAACAGTTTTTAACCAAAAATCGAATAGTTATATTTTCGTTTCAAAAAATTAATTTTCAATTGAAAAAACTGAATTTTCTCCCAAATTGTTGAATTTTCTACAATGCAGTTGATTATTCAACTCGAAAATATGAATTAATAATTAACAAGTTAATTTTCAACCAAACATCACAATTGTTAGTTAAAAAACCTACTTTTTAACAAACAAGAAAAAACTAACTAAAATGATGAATTTTTAACTAAGAAATTAATTTTTAACAAAGTTGTTCAAAAATCACCAAACTATTGAATTTTCCAGAGGAAATTCAAATTTTCGACAAAACAGTTGAATCTTTAACCCAAAAAACACGAATTTCCAACAAGAGTTGAGTTTTCAACCAAAAAAGATTTTTTAGCCAATGAAGAAAAAAAATTGTATTCAGCATGTCGAATTTTAAAGCAAGAAGATGATTTTTCTACAAAAAAAGGACGAATTCTTAACAGATTACATAAATTTTTAACCAAATATTTCAATTTTCAAAATAAAAAAGATCAACTTATTTTCCAACCGAGCAAGTCACGCCTACCCCGAAAGGGAAATAACTTAAAAGTATAATAATAATAAAAAAACTTTGAACCAAAAATGGAATTGCTACATTTTTATTTCAAGAAACTAATTTTCAAATGAAAAAACCAATTTTCTACCTATTAATTGAATTTTCGTGCCAAAAAAAGTACTTTCTACAATACACTCGAATTTTTAACTCAAAAATACAAGCTTTCAATACAAAAAATAATTTTCAATCAAAAATTGCAATTTTCAGTTTGAAAAAGTGCATTTTTAACAAAGTAGTTTGATTTTCAACCAAAAAGACAGCTTTTCAACAAAATAAATATATTTTCAACCAAATAGTTACATTTTTAACCAACTTTCTGCCAAAAAATATAACTTTTGAACGAAATTTGAACATGCAACCAAATAGTTGAATTTCCAATTAAAACAGATCAATTTTCAAACACAAATGGAATAGTTCAATTGTGAGTTTAAAAAAATTAATTTTCAACCAAAAAAAGTTTCAACAATAGTTAAATTTTCAAGTAAAAATTTAAAAAAATTAAAAATTGCTCAAGTTAGAACATTAAAAATTCCAGTTGATGAGTTTGGAATATTCCATTTTTTAATTAGGTATTTAACTTTGTACATTTCAACTAAAATGTATTAATCTTCTAATACTTATTTAAAAAATAATATATATTTTGTAACTGTTCCAATTTTATATTGGATAATAACTTCTGTCGGCAGTTTTCACATTTTCAACTTGCTTTAAAATATTTCATCTTCAAATTTGTTTAAGAGTATTTATTTGTAATGGTCTGAACTTGGAACGTGTTCCTTATTTATTCATAAATAATTTATTTAAGTGCTATAATTGCTTTAATTATTATTCAATAATGGGTACAATTTCAAATATCGTATATTTAAAGAGAAAAGGGGAAAAGGGGGAAGGTTTTTGAGAATAGGGGGAAAAAGGGAAATTTCAAGAAAAAAGGGGAAACTAAGAAAAACAGGGGAAGACTGTGCACCCTGATATCAATTTCTCGGAACCGAATATTTTTTTTTAAACAGTTTTTATTCTAATTCACCATCCCCATATCTCATGAGAAAAATTTTATTTGTACAAAAAAATTAAATTTAAATCACAATTCAACGTTTGTCTCATCTTAAAATAGTGATTTCGATTTTGCATTTGATATATTATTACGATGTTTAAACTATTTTTTATTTATATATCAGTTCAAAATTCAAAAACTTTCATTCGAAAACATTTTTTCAAGCCTTCTATACCATTAAACCATTTCCCTTTCAGGGTAGGCGTGACACTACCCGATTCCGGTAGTGTTTCTAGGTTTTTCTTGTAGTTATAAATAACTACAAGTGTGGGCTCACCACACCCACGATGTGCCAACAGCCCTCATGTCAGTATTCTTGAATGGTCACCCATCCAAGTACTAACCGCGTCCAACGCTGCTTAACTTCAGTGATCTGACGAGAACTGGGTTTTTCAGCGTGGTATGGCCATGGCCTTAATTTTCAATAATACAAAATATGTACTTTTTAAAAATTGTAATTCAATTCATTTTATAATAATATACATATAAATTACTAATAATATATTTACTGTGTGAGTTAATACTTCTAAGCAAAATATTGTTCCCAAGCTCGTTACAAAATATTAGAAATCATCAGTAAGAGATTAGTTAAAAAAATGTTAAGTAATTATTTATTATAATTTCTTAGCTGGCCACGTTTTTCTTAGAGAAACCGCTTGACCGAGAGTTTGTCAGAAAAATCTAAGCGGTTCCGTAGCTCACTTGACTAACACTTTCGCTAGATTTAGGTTTTAGGACAGGTTTTAGGTAGTTAGGTAGGGTTCGATTCCCCAGCGGGGGCGATTTTTCAAAGCGTTTGAGCGTGCGATTATATGTGGAAGTCTCTGTGGATGCAATTGTTAAGAATAATCGTAAAGTAAGTGCAGTAATAATCATATATAAAATAATTTTTTCCTTTTCAAATCGATCGACGTTTCACATCATTTTTGTTGTCGAAAGTTTCGAGCTCATCTATTTATAAATAGTGTATAGAATGCGTGCAGAGCATATATACATATACGTATATGCGTTACAATGCGAAATCGGCAAAGTTACTCTCCACAGAAGTAAGGCATACTACACGAAATAGTAACTCTTATTCTCCTGAGTGTGGACGGTTACCAACTGGTGCAGTGCATTCTACTATTTGAAATTGTTCAACCTACTCTTTTAAGAAGTCAGTTTAAATAACCTGAATGCGAAATAGTAATTTTAACCAAATTCACCGACGAAAAGCTGAGGTTCAATTTAAAATAGTTAGAGCTGCTGGTTCACAGAGTTTTTTTAACGATCCACTTTTTTCCGTGTAAATGAAAAACAATCGTTATAATAGTCTATAAAAACAATAAAAGAGCTTTCAGAACACTATAGTAAAAGTATTATCGGTGTAGCCTAAAAGAAGTGACACTAACGTGAAGAAGAAACAGCCAGCGGAAAGTGAAAACTTCAGGCTTGGTTGATAAAAGGACCCATGGTTTTATGAATTAATGAAGGTCGACTAGGACTATAATTCAGCTAAGTTTTAACCATATAAAAAAACAATAATTTTAGGTGAGAACACTCGACGTAATCTGCAACTTATATGGCATTTGCTGTTCTTTGTCGTAAAGATGCTTCCATTCTGGATTTTTTTAGCAACGGGCAAATAGCTTTATATTCTGGCGAACTTCTAAGATTTCCTTGACCAGAAAATGGTGCTCCTCTACCAATCAATTTAGGATTAGCATAGTATATGATATTCCGTGAAAAGCAGTTCCTAGTATTATGTTCCTTGGCGGAGCACCTAGCGAAATCCAGTATTTAAGAACATAATCCTGAAAATAGAATTGATTTATGAATACGTTTTAAAATATGTTTATTGAAATTATTTAGCGTTAAGAGAAAATTATTTCCAAGTTAAACCATATCAAAAATGCAGATGTTAAAAATTGAAAACCTGCGAGATTGGAAGCATATCAATTCAGGCCAATTCAAGTATGAAGCTTTGTAGAGTCTACAATTTCAAATCTATTCTTCAAGATTGAATACAATAAAAATAATATTGCAATACTTAGAAGAACCACTCAGAAAGTATGCTATATGGATAATAGGGAAATAAAAAATTAGTTGAAGATTTGCAAAATAAGACGCGGGCGCGGCCTTTCCTCCGCATTTTCCTTTGATAAAGGATACATGGGAGCATTATGACCAAGTTTCATAATTGCATCAGAGGTTCCGTGAAAATCAACAGTACTCAAATTTATGAAGTTCACATAATTAGATATTCCTTTAATATCATACAGCTTAGCACTTACTTCACTATCCCCAACTCATAAAGAAAAAGGAAACCTTTCTCATCAAATTTTCCTCTGAGTGCCTTTAAAAATAAAACAAAATTCTTCTCATTAGCAGCAGCGATACCACCTTGAATTAGATATAACTAATAGAGATCGATTCCATTGATTTCGTATTTTGTCACAAATCCAACAACTTTATTAAGATGTTTTTTCTTGCAGAATCCATTAATTTAGCCACCTAATTCTATGTATGGTTCAAGAATTTTTACAGAACCTTTTTTACCAAGTCGCACCGAATTATGGTTAGTGGGGCATTAGCCGATTCTTCGACTGCCTCAATTTCCAAATTTTGACAGTAAAAAGAAATGACTTCTGGAAATTATCAATGGGAAGGTCCAGCTTTTAAAATTGCCATTTTTTGTTAATTTCAGATCTTTTAATTTTCAATCGCCTAGCCAAAATAATAATATAACTTACTTCTTTAGATGTACTTGTAATAATTACAACATGATATATCACTTACTCTGACGCCTATTATCTTCACATTATTTTTGATTTATTATTTATACAAAATAGGTATGATTTCTTATGTACACTAACTTGAGAAAAGTAAAGAATTATTATTATTTTGAGTTACAACTTTGGATAAATAGAAATTTTAAAAAATACCGCCTTGATGTTCTCATAACATCATGTATCTACTTTTACTGTTACTAGTTCCATTGATTTATTGTAAGAGTAAAAAATTGTTAACACTTTTTAATCAATAAAATTCTCGCTGTAGTTCCAAAATAATAATTTTGAATCTTAAGGTTTTTCTCTCTATCTAGAGGCAAACAAATAATGTAAACTGTAACTCTTATCAGACAGTATATTGAAGTTGAAGTTTAAAAGAAACAAAATATAAAATAATTAAAAGAAGATTCTCACAGTTTTTTCAGCCGAAGAAGCTTTTTAGCATTTACAAATATTTTACATTCGTTGATAAAAACTTGGGCATGCAAGTTTGACACAAATTTTCTACTTAATAAATTAACGCAGCTCAAAAATATATTAGCAGTTTATAAAATGTGAAAATGTTCAATTTTATTTATCAATTAATCTTATAATCTAACCTTATTTTTTGAAGGACTCGACGACATTAAAATATATTACCCACACAAAATGTAGATCTCAAGAAATTACACATTTTTTCTGTAAAAATTTGTATCATGAAGACAATAGTTTAAGAGTAAGAATTGTTTTTACAATATGAATAAAAAGTTCCTTGTAGTTTTTCTAATTTATGAAGAAAGGAGTTGATTTTGCATAATGCCCTTTTTATAACAGACTTAAAGGACCTGAAAAACTACAACTATTTCGTGTTCAAGATTTTGTTCTAAAATTAACATATTTCGAAAAAAATCAAGTTTGATTTTATAAAATTGTTCAAAATAATAATAAAGAAGAATTTTTAATTTTATCTTCATTGATAGAATGCGTGTGTGTTATTAAATTTAATTTTCAATAAATAAAGTCCAACATTATATCTCAAGTAATTAATGAAGTAATAACTTTAGTGCTTCTCTGGGTCAGGATCATATGACAAGCGGCAAGTCACATTTGCGGCATGTCACAGTCGATGCAAGTTACATTGCGGCATCTGTCATTCGGAAAAATTTGAAGTCCACAAAAAATTGTCAAAAACTGATGGTGTGATTTTAATTGTTTCTGTGACCAATCACAGTGGGGTCTTCTCGCACCCCACGAGACGTTGGAAAATGGAAAGGGGTAGGAGTGTGAATTACACAGTAAAAAAAATTTCTGGTAATTTTACCACTTTCAGAGTAGGTCCGATTATTACCTACTCCCAAAGTAACGTTTTCACTGACATTAACGAATATCCACTTTTAATATGGAATTCAACTTTTTAGTTATGTAAGTTTCCAGACAGATTCTGTAAAATTACAATGCATTATGAATTTGTAGGTGATGGTATTCTAACCAAAAATATTCGATTTTTTATTCAACATGGCAAGTTTAGCATCTACATGAGAAATGTGAGTAATTATTTCATATTAAAAGAAAGGGAAAAATTCCCCTCTTCAAACGATTATTATTTATTGAACTTAATTTATCCTTTTATTGTATATTTATACTATATTTTTTATCAATTTTGTAAATAAAATTTTCCATAATTTATACCGTTCTGAAACACTCTTTTACAAATAATTTTAATTTTACCATTTTTTGTATTATTCTCCGCAACTTTGAAACTTAAAAATTACTTGTACTTATACTACGTTAAGAGCTGTGCAAGTACGCCTCGTTATCAATTATCAAATTTCAAGACGTGAGATTACGTTGGAAAAAGGAATTTTTTACAGTTTCTGTACTTTTACCAACGTCAAAGAAATCAACACTCTGAAAGTAGGTCCATTTATTACCTACTCTGAAAGTCACAGATTCACAAACAGAAACTCTACTTCTACAACGCCTTGCTATAGTGTCAGTCTAAAAGTGGTAAAGTTACAAGATTGGTTGGAACTTCTAACATGCAAGTGGTATTCATCCCATAATCAGAGTAGTAAAATTGCACCAATTTTTTGTTGGTAATTTTACCATTCTAAGTGGTAGAATTTTTTTATTTTTTACGTGTACATTATTTCTGTGACTTTTGCCAATTTTTCATAGAGTTCAAATTTTCCAAATGAGAAATGCCGCAATGTGAGATGCCGCTTGTTACTGCACTTGACCCCGCTTCTCTGACAATTGATGTTTTTTTAATATAATAAATTATATGCGTATGTGTTAATAAATAGAATTTTGAAAGAATAAAGGGAATTTCCCCAACAGTTTTTTGAAAGTAATTAATGAATTGATAACGCTGGTGCTTCTTTATTAAATTGAAGAAACATCAATTATTAGAGAAGTATCAACGTTATTAATTCAATGATTACTTGAAAAAAGCTTTCGGGCTTCAAAAATTGAGTTTATTAACACATACGAATTCTATCGATTTTGATCAAATAAAAAATTCTCATTTTATTGTTTTCTAAAAAGTCTTCACGAAAAGATACCACAAAAACTAAGTAAAAAATTTTATAAAATCAAACTCAATTGAAAAACGTGGAACAAAAATTAGATGTAGTTTTTTCAAGGTCTTTAAACCTTTTATAAAAGTGCATAATGAAAAATCATCACCTTTCTTTATAAATCCGAAAAACTGCAAGGAACTTTTTATTGTCATCGTAAAAACTAGTGTCACTCTTAAACTATTGACTACATGCAAAAATGTGTAATTTATTAAGATCTAAATTTTTTTTGTACAATATTGTTCTCTAAAATGCATACTTTTCATGGTATATAGTTTGTTTTCTGACAAATATCATGAAAAATTAGCGTGATTTTAATTTTTGCTCGATTTTTTGGAAAAATAATGTTTTCACCAAAAAAATATATTTCCGAAATAAATAATGAAATCCGTAAAAATAGAGGTCGCTTCAAAAATGCATTGTACCTCAGAAACTAAAATGCATAAAAATAACTGTGAGGCATTTTTTGAACAAGGTTGAATGTATGATTTTACACATAACATTCAATAAAAAGTTTGAAGTATAGCAATTAAATCGATGTGAAAATGGTAAATTTGATGAAAAGTAGCTTTTTCAGCTTTATAAAAATGTACGTAAAAGCGAAACAAAGGCTTGACTGAAATTATTTCCATAAAATTTTGATTTAGTATAACATACCGTATGACATTACACAAAAGTGAGATCACTGAACTTGAAAATTGGCAGCTTTTGAAATACGTGTATGGTAAATATTTTTCCTAAAACTACTCTCTGAAACGAATAAGTTTAGCCAATAACAGTGGCGTATCTAGTGACAACGAGGGACAACGGCGCCCATGGCAAAGAGAATCGCCTGCCATACCCTAGATACGCCACTGGCTAATAAACATTAAAATCTGTTGTGAATTCCCTTTTTTATGCATGTTTGAAATTAAAAGAAAGAAAAAATCTAAATCTTAGTTTTTTGGGGGTTTCGGGCACCTAAAATTAGGAAAAATATCGCCAGCTAAATCGCTGAAATGTTCACGCAGAATTTTGCTTGGAATTAAAAAAAAATCTTTAGAATGACACATATATTTTGATAAACCTTTCAAGTATTATATAACGAACTTTAGGTGCGGTGGACCAACATTTACGGGAAATCGCCTCATAGTTAAGAACAAAAAAATCCGTCACTCTTATCAAAATTGTGCAACATAATTCTCTTCTCCAAACATCACCTTCACTCAGAAGAGATTTTCTTATCTCGAATCTTGTCAAGGCCTGAAAATAAAAATTAAGTTCATCGCACAATTAGAACTAGCGTAATAAGATGAATATTCGTACTTCTTGAATATAAATATAATTTGATATTTGTAGCTTAGGTACTGGAGATGCCCTATATTAGTTTTTTTAGGTTCATCAAGCTAGAACCTTCACTGCTGGCTTGACTCAAGCCAACACCTCCACTACATAAAAATTTGAAAAAATTAAAAATCAAAGACGACAGAATTTTGGGCTTTTGTGGGCTCTTGAACGCGCCAACAACCAATTTCCAAAAACTACCCCAACCGAAAATAAAACTACACCCCATGTAAAAACTCAAACTCTGAAGAAACAAAGTACACCACACTTTCGGGCTTATTTTGGGCTCTCAAATGCACGAAAAAACCATTTAAAAAACTACCCTCTATGTGCGAAAAAACCACCCTCTGGCCAAAAATAAAATCTACAAAAACAAAGTGCATTAGAGTTTTTGGCTTATTTTTTGCTCTCGAATGCACCAAACAAAATTTATAAAAAAAACCCCTATGTACAAAAAAACCATCCTCTAAGTAAAAACTCAAACCTGAAAAAAAAAATAGAAAGTAGTGTTGGGCTTTTCCTGGGCTCACGAATGCTTTATTTTTTTTTGCAAAAAACACCCCTGCATCTAAAAAATCAAACGCCCATGTATGAATTCAAATTTGAATTTTCAAGAAGCCCAAAAATCAGAGACTCTATTGACACAGTAAAATTCTGAAAAAGATTATCTTTTGACAAATTCACCTCTGCGTGGTATCAAGGGGTTGCTTTTTATCGTGAAGAGTTGGAGCCCAAAAATCGGTGTTGGAATTTTTGAGGAGCCCAAAAATCAGAGCCTATTTACACAATAATATTCCATAAAAGATTATTTTTTGACTAAGTCATATGGGGCATAATTTCTGAAGTGTACCCACCTCGAAAATGAAAGTTGTCCGATCGGGCTGAAGATTGGCCCAATTGTAGTCCTATTAGATAGTACTCTTCACACCAAAAATTAATTAATTTTGATAATTATTTATCAAAGTGGAGGGGGTACAATTTTTGGGGTTTTCAAGCAAAGCCTTAGTTTCAAACGTTTGTAACTTTTGTCCTATTGCCTCAAACAAAATTTCACCTCAACTATTTTTGATAGATTTTTTCACAAACTTTCTGGTGGTGATAACGATTTTTGGAAAAAGTCAAAATTTGACCCGAATTTTTGAAAATCAAAAAAAAATTTGACTTTTTTTCAAATACGGGCACTTTTTTTTTTCTTCAAAATATTTTTAAAAGAAAGCTGAGATTTTTTCCTATAAGACCCCCAATTTTCAGAGTGGCAAATTAATTCGTCTTCGAGTAATAGAACGATACGTAAAGAAGATGCCGTGATAGGGCGGGTGGCGCGCGATTTACCCTAGTGCGCTCACGCCGAGGATCTTTGTGCAACGCTTTAGTGCCAGTTTTTCAAGTTAAGTAATATTATATGCTACAAGAATGACTGCTCTCTGCATTTTCAGGGTGAAATTAACAAGGCCTGCATTACGGTCAGTGTAAAATTAATTGGGAATATGCTTTAAAAATTAGAGCAATCATCTTTTTTCAAAAACCTGAAGGAAAATTTATTGCCCGGGGAGTTTTTGATTTGCTTCGATTTCGCTGAGAAGTACGCCTTTATAATT
The DNA here is from genome assembly GCA_932195095.1 of Andricus curvator. Taxonomy (NCBI): domain Eukaryota; kingdom Metazoa; phylum Arthropoda; class Insecta; order Hymenoptera; family Cynipidae; genus Andricus; species Andricus curvator. The sequence goes on along the minus strand of CAKNYM010052711.1, from coordinate 133,976 downwards.
CAGAATGCAGCGCAATCATTTCACTGGAATAACGACCAAGCTACAATATTCACTGTGGTGATTTATTATAAAAAAGATGGAGAGCTCAAGCACGTAAGTATCGCAATCATATCTGATAACTTAGCTCACGACACGGTGGCTGTTCACGAGTATCAAAAGATAATAGTAGATTACTTGAAAACTCATTTCAGGCCAAAGAAAATTTACTATTTCACTGATGGTGCAGGGCAACATTTTAAAAATAAGAGTAGCTTTGTTAATCTCCAAGCCCATGAAGAAGATTTTGGTATCCAAGCTGAATGGCACTTCCATGGTACATTTCATGGTAAGGGTGCATGTGATGGTATAGGAGCGAATATAAAGAGACAAGCAGCACGTTCAAGCTTACAATGTTCTCCGAAAAATCACATACTCACTCCCCATGCTTTGTTTCAGTGGGCAAAGAGTAACTGTAAGGAAACCGAAATTTTTTTCAGCAGCAAAGAAAATCATGCCTTAGCCACCGAATTACTGAAAGCCAGATTTGACAAAGCTGTCACTATACCAGGTACATTACAGTATCACGCTTTCATTCCCACTCAAAATGGAAAACTTCAACTCAAGAAGTTTTCGTCCTCTGAGAAATACGACATCTTCTCGAATGGCAAAAAACAGAAACCGCAAAAGAGGCCTGCAAAGAAAACAACTGTTGAAACTATCACCAAAAAATCAAACAGAAAGACACATAATATTACTATATAATATTACTTAACTTGAAAAACTGGCATTAAAGCGTTGCACAAAGATCCTCGGCGTGAGCGCACTAGGGGAAATCGCGCGCCACCCGCCCCATCACGGCATCTTGTTTACGTATCGTTCTATTACTCAAAGACGAATTAATTTGCCACTCTGAAAATTGGGGGTCTTATAGGAAAAAATCTCAGCTTTCTTTTAAAAATATTTTGAAGAAAAAAAAAGTGCCCGTATTTGAAAAAAAGTCAAATTTATTTTTGATTTTCAAAAATTCGGGTCAAATTTTGACTTTTTTGAGAAATCGTTATCACCACCAGAAAGTTTGTAAAAAAATTCATCAAAAATGAAATTTTGAAATTTTGTTTAAGGCAATAGGACAAAAGTTACAAACGTTTGAAACTAAGGCTTTGCTTGAAAAACCCAAAAATTGTACCCCCTCCACTTTGATAAATAATTATCAAAATTAATTAATTTTTGGTGTGAGGAGTACTATCTAATAGGACTACAATTGGGCCAATTTTTAGCCCGATCGGACAACTTTCAATTTCGAGGTGGGTACACTTCAGAAATTATGCCCCATATCTGCGTTGTATTAAGGGGTTTTATTTTTATCGTGAAGAGCTGGAGCCCAAAAATCGGTGTTGGAATATTTGAGGAGCCCAAAAATTAGAGACTCTATTTACACAGTAAAATTCTAAAAAAGATTATTTTTTGACAAAAAAAAATATCTGCGTGTTATAAAATGGTTGTTCTTTAACGTTAAGGGTTGGAGCCCAAAAATCCGTGATGGAATTTTTGAGGAGCCAAAAAATCAGAGACTCTGTTGATACTGTGAAATTCTGAAAAAGATTATTTTTTGACAAAGTCACATCTGCGTGGTATCAAGGGGTTGCTTTTTAACTTGAAGGGATGGTGCCCAAAAATCAAAGTTGGTATTTTTGAGGAGCCCAAAAATCAGAGACTTTATTTACACAATAAAATTCTAAAAAAGATTTTTGTTGACAAAGTCACATCTACGTGGTATCAAGGGGTTGGTTTTTATCGCGAAGAGTTAGAGCCAAAAAATCGATTTTGGAATTTCATTCGTCATTCGTCTTCAAATCCGTTCATATACACCACAAAAATTTTTTTGCAAACTTTAAAAACTGTCCACGTTACGAAGGTGTTTACACTTTACAAAGTGATGACCAAGTGATGACCAACAAAATGAAAAGTTTTTAATCCGCACTGATGAAGGGAGTTTCGTATGGGGTTTCAAATGCGCTCATATGCGCCATACAAATTTTCTGAATTTCTTGAAAATTGCCCAAGATATGCAGGTCATAACAATTTGAAAAGTAATGACCAACAAAATGAAAAGTTTTTTATCCGCAGTGATGAAAGAAGTGTCGCTTGAAGTTTCAAATGAGGTGCGTTCCGCTAGTACCTCCACAACGGAATTTGAATATTTTCTTTATGCCATACTTTTTAGCTTTTTTGGGCTTTTTCTGGGCACCGATGCCGATTTTCCGACTCTTCCTCCACTACAGAAAATTTGAACAATTAAAAAAATCAACAGCGTCAGAATTTTAGGCCTCCAAAAATGCCAAAATTAATTCCAAAAAACTACCCCTGTCACCCAAAAATTACCCTTAAAATAACCTACGTACTCAGCCTAAATGTAAGCATATCCGAATTTCGGGCTATTTTGGGGCACCCCCAAACACTAAAAAATTATTATAACAAATCAACTCTGACTACTTAAAAAAACTTCAAAGAAAAAGATATGGAATAAGTACGAGAAAACATATGCCGTTAGCCTTAGATAGTTTTGATCTTAGTAAAAATAACAATTTAAATTGTCCGAAAACAACCAATAACACCAACACCTGTCCCTAATTACGATTGCAGATATTACACAAAACACCCAAAAACATATATATAAATCAAAAGTCAATGATTTTGCGGGGTTCACAAAACACTGCTAAAAATTTTTCAAATGAAAAAAAATCATACTAGTCACCTTCACAAAACTCTTAACTATACCCACAACCGCACAGTCATAACTAAAAAACAAAAACTCTTTTTCATATCCTCATCTCCACAGTCACATTCAACAACACTTAAGAGCTACCTCTATCACATTTAACGAACCACGTGTCAGCTGCCTTCAAATAAAACCGCAAAAAAATTTCAAATTAAAAACAACCACCCCAGACAACTTTCCAAGACTATATTTAATATTCCTATATCCTCAGTAAAATTACAGAATTCCTAGGAACTACCCCTATCACATTTAACGAAACACGTCTCAGTTGGCTTTATCTAAAACAGCTAAAAAATTTCAAATTAACAATAATCACCACAGACAACATTCCAAGACACCCGTTTATATACCTATTTCCACAGTAAACTTACCCGACCCCCAGGAACTAACCCTATCACATTTAGGAAACCAAGTGCCAGCTGCCTTCAACTGAAACCGCCAAAAAAATTTCAAATAAAAAATAATTACCTCAGACAACTTTTCAAGACTCTAGTTAATATACCTATAGTCTCAGTAATATTATGCAATCCCTAGGAACTACCCATATCACATTGAACGAACCAAGTCTCAGCTGCCTTTATCTGAAGCCGCCAAAACAACTCAAATTAAAAATAATCAGCACGCAAAAATGTCTAAAATTCTAGTTAATATATCTATCTGCACACAACCACTACGAACTACCCCTATTTCATTTAACGAACCAAGCCTTAGCTGCCTTCAACTAAACCGCAAAAAAAAATTCAAAGAAAGAATACTCACTTCAGACAATTTTTAAGATTCTAGTTAATATACCTATCTCCTCAGTAATATTACACAACCCCTAGAAACTACCCATATCACATTGAACGAAACACATCTCAGCTGCCTTCATCTAAAACCGCCAAAAAAATTTCAAATTAAAAATAATCACCCCAGAGAAATTTCAAAACCCTCGTTAATATATTTATCTCCACAGTAATATCCCAGGAACCCTAGGAGCTATCCCTATCACACTTAATGAACCAAGTCTTAGTTGCCTCCATCTTAAACCGCCAAAAAAGTTTTAAATCAAAAGTAATTACCTCAAACAACTTTTTAAGTCTTTAGTTAATATACCTATCGTGTCAGTAATATTACGCAACCCCTAAGAACTACCCCTATTACACTGAACGAACCAAGTGTCAGCTGCCTTTCATGAAAATCCCTTAAGAAATTAGAATAAAAAAAAATTACTTTACGCAACTTTCCAAGACTCTAGTGATGACTATTTTTAATTTGAAATACTTTTGGCGGCTTTAGTTGAAGGCAGCTAAGTCTTGGTTCGTTAAGTGTAATAGGGGTAGCTCCTAGGGGTCGTGGAATATTACTGTGGGGATAGATATATTAACTGGAGTTTTGAAATTGGTCTGGGGGGATTATTTTTGATACGAAATTTTTTTGGCGGTTTTAGATAAAGGCAGCTGAGACTTCGTTCATTAAATGCGATTAGGGTAGTGCCTAGGGTTTCTGAAATATTACTGTGGATGCAGATATATCAACGCAAGGCTTGGAAAGTTGTGTATGATGATTATTTTTCATTATAAATTTTTTGGCGCCTTTAATTGAAGGTAGCTAAGACTTGGTTCGTTAAATGTGATAGGGGTAGTTTCTAGGGGCTGATTAATATTACTGTTGGGATATGTACATTAACTACAGTTTCGGAAAGTTGTGTGAGGTATTTTTTTTTTATTTCAAAGATTTTTGGCGGTTTTAGTTGAAGGCAGCTGTGTCTTGTTTCGTTCAATGTGATAGGGGTAGTTCACAGGGAATGTGGAATATTACTGTGGAGATAAATAGATTGACTAGAGTTTTGGAAAGTTTTCTGGGATGATTACATTAAATTTTAATTTTTTTGGAGGTCTTAGTTACAGGCAGCTGAGAGTTGGTTCTTCTAACCATTTTTCAATGGGACTCGTCATTTCGGTTCTATTTATCGAAAGTACTCTGCAGAAGATCGAAAATTCGAATTTCGAACCAAACGGCGCGAGATGAGGAAAAAACTTCCAGCGAAGAATTGTAGCTTTCAAAAAGTCCTATCAAATTTATTTGAACCATCTTTTGATAGGACTTGTCATTTTGGTCTTATTCGTCGAAAATACTATAAAAAATCTGAAAATACGCATTTTGAGCCAATAAACGACGAAAAATATGGGGAATAGTTTTTGAGGGAATTTCAGCGTTTAAAAATTCCTACAATATTTCTTTGTACCATAAACTCGTTTTTAATTTAGTTCTCGAAATTGGTATGAAAAAATCTAAAATTTCAATATCACGCCAAAAGACGCGAGATACGTAAAAAATCTAAAAGAAGACTTGCAGGATATTTTGTTTTATCCGTCAAAAATAATATGAAAACAAAAATCCTATTTTTAGCATAACTACGCGAAATAGGAAGGAATGTCTAAAGAAAGGATTGTAGTTCTTTTTATTTATTTCAAGGTAATTCAAAAAATATATATAAATTTATAAATATCTGTCAAAAATCAAGCGCGTAGCGCGATTGTTACGATGAGAATGTGTACCTCAAAGCCTACAGCGCTTTGAGTAACTCAATCTCTAACTATACTTATTAACTTAGAAAAATCAGAATATGAAGACGCATGTAAATACTGGGATCTAGAAGAGATTTTTTTGATAAAGTTTAATTCAAGCATTCTGAGTGCACAAAATAAATTTTCGAGCGCGAAGCGCGAAATCCAGCAGACGGCGCGCCCTAGGCACGCTCAAATTTGCAAGCGAAGCGAGTCGCGCGACGAGAATGTGCCAGCGCAGCTGGCAGATTTTTTGGTTAAAAAGGAACTTTTTGGTTGAAAATTAAACGGAAGGGGAGGGGGGATGTGAAAATAATCTGAAATTTGTAAAGTACTTCATGGGCGGCCCCTAACCAAACATTGACTATGAAGAATACGTTCCAACACAAGAATTTTATTGTTTCAAATGTTGCTACATATTTCATACTTTTGAAAAATGAACTTTCCTTCTTATAAAAACTTATTAAATTCTCAAAGTCATTAGTGATGCACGAAATTTAATCTAAAAATATACAGAAATTTTTTAAGAAAAATCAAACCAAATTAATGTACGATTCACTAAACATATATATGATTCTTCATTTAAGGTGTAAAACCCTTTTTAATATAAATTCATCTACATTCGTTTCTTGTAATCATGCAAAATTGTTTGTTTTTATGTTTGTCTACACAGTTTTTGAAATATTTAAACTTCTTAATACAAAAGTAGATCAGTTGCGAGGGACTCTGTTCAAAGCCCTAAGACGTGGAACTTTTCCTCCAGCACATACTTCATTAAAATCCTCATGAACCATGACACCACCATCAAGTTCAATCTTTTAATATATTCGCCTTCTCTGTTATGGAACTGAAAGGAAAAAAATCATTCAAATTAATTCTCTGATAGTTAATAAAGTGAAAAAAGTGCAGGAGTATTTTCTTAAAACTTTCTTTACGTCATCATATCCTACAATCTGATTTTCTTCAAAAACATATGGGACATGCTGTTCTGCATCATAATTAACTTTCCAATTTTCACGATCTCTATAGGAACAAATTTCATCGTGTGCTAAGGTATCAGAAATGTTAGTATATGGTCTAGCTTTTCCTTCATAAATAAAAGGTGAGCTTCTTTTATGCTCATTTAGATCAGCTGGAGTGAAGGATCTTCCATAAAAACCAGTTCCAACATTAATTTTTTCTGGTGGTGCACCCTGTGATATCCAAAATATCACACACGAAACCTAAACAAAATAATTGAATAAAATAACTATAATTTATTGAAGAAAATTGCGAATCAGGGTAAAGACATCAGTACTGGGCCACCTAACTTTAGAAGAATATGTAAGGATATGTATAAAAATGATTTTCGAATTTAACAAAGAAGAAATTTGTCTGCATTCTATACATTTAATTGACTGCAGCAGATAAACTGAGACCCTCTCTACTGAATCTTCGTTTCATTTCTCTCAATGAAAGAACGAAATTTTCCTTGTCGGATGGTTTTACTACACATTGAGCTGGATATTTCCAGTTGAAATCGCAGCCATTTCAGGTATTGTCTCAAAAAAACAACAATGTGATTGACAAATTTTGCTCGCAATTATGGATCGCTGACTAACCTATGGAATAAAATTGATTTATTTGAAGGGTCGCGGGGCATAAGGGCGTAAGTTCCAAGACCAGCATTTTACAGAAGACACACAATTTTGTCTTACTTTAATGCATTAGTTTTTTTTAAACAAACACGCACCTTGAAGCTATTACTAAGCTCTATCGAACCATGAAAGAAACATCCTAAAATAAGTAGACAGTTCCGAGAAAAACCCTTGTGAATGGTGCGAGGCGTCCTTAAAAAACAAAATATTGAAACTTTCATAAAATCCAATTATATTTTGATACAGTGAATACCAATTTAAATCCATCAATAATTTTAAAACCCATTTTGGAAAATATTTGCAGATTGTATATTTCTATTCACATTAGGTATTTGTATTTTACTTTCACCATGAATTACAATTGAAATTGTAAAACTTGCAATATCAAAAATTCACTATTTTTAACTCTTCTATTTTAGTTTATTAAGTTTTCAACTTTAACGTTTCTCAATTTTCAATAAGCTTGGAATAAGTACAAATTCAGTCATGAACATTGCTCAATTACGAAAGCTTCTAATGTGAAATTGTTAAATGTCGAATGAATTGTTAAAATTGTTGGAATCTAAAAGCAATCAAATTTCGGGATTATCCAATTATCGTTTTGTGCAGATTTCTTTTTTTATGAAGAATACCTATCAATTATTTAAGAAAATACTGAAATATGGAAAAATTTACTTCAGTTTTATCATCAGTTTTAGAAATTATGGATACTTTTCTCCACAATTTCCATTAAAATCCTAATTATCCATACTACATCACATACCGCCACCAAGGTACATTCTTTTGACGTATTCAGCCTTCTCCTTCAGGAACCTTCAAAAGTAATTAAAAGGTTAACATTAAATCATCTTGTAGTCAGGAAAGTTTAAGAATTATTAACGTATTTGGTGGAAACTTACGTTATGTTATCGAATCCAACAATTTAATTGTCTTTACAACCATACGGGACATGCTGTTCTTCATCATATTCAATTTTCCAATTTTTGTTTTTGAAAACTCACGAATTTCGTAGTATGTTTGAGTACCAGGATTTTAAATGTATATTCCTGAGTATTCAGGACCAATAAGTGTAAAATGTTCACATACATATATGTGAAGTTTGTGTTGAGTAAACATGTTTTAGGAGAACTCTATAAGACTCTGTTATATTGTTTTCTGCTTATTTTTGAATAGATTTTATTATTGCTAATACAATACAAATTTTCTCTCAGGGTTTTATGAAATTAAAAAAAAAAAAGATAAAAGCTAAAAGTTCGATTTTGACTTCGCAAATTTGTTTGCTAACGATGATTTGATAAATTATTGATGAATGAATGCTGAATTTGATGAAAAATGTGGTCAAAGGTCACTAGGAAATTATCGCTCAAAGGATTATATATTTTTATTTAAAATGTGTTTAAAATAATTTGATTCATATCAATTTTATTATGGAATTTGCACATTTTCATGGCACTTCTATAAAATTACGAAAAAAAACTTTGAAATAAGGTGAGAAGTTTGATCTCTAGAACTTTTTGAACCGACAATTTTGAATATTACAGACAAACCCACACAAAAAAAGTATTAGATTTTTCAAATCATAAATTTACGAGTACGTGCTCTTTTCATAAAATTTGTCTTTCTCGTCATTTTACTTTTTTTCAAACCTGCGCGTAAAAAAAGCAATGCAAAATAAATTAAAAAGTTTAATGACTGAATTTCTTCGTTTCAGAGAGCAGTTCTGGGAAAAATATTTGCCATAAACGTATGTTGAAAACTAAAAAAAAATAAGACCACCTTCAAAGTTGTCTATAAATGAACTAATTTTCACCAAACTCAGCAGAGCTGCAAATTTCTAATTTTCAAATTCAGCGATCTCGCTTTTATATTAAGTTATAAGGTATAGGGTAAGTGTAACGATCTCCAGACACGTTTCCGCTATTTTGAGTAGGGGAAACCACCCTACAGTAGATAATGATTTACAGTAGATAATCTTAATTAACTGGAAAACTGACAAAAATTGTTAATTACTTTTTTTAGTATAACGTTTCAGCAAGGATACTATATTTTCTAACGAAGTTTCATTGAAATTTTATAATTAATTAATGTGTGAGAGCATAAAATTAATTTTTAACCTGAAAAAAAAAATTTCACCTTTTCTTTATTCATACTTGTTAACTTAATGAAACATTTTTATGACATGTTTATACATTAGAATCGAAGCTTGAAGTTTAATGAACAATATTTATTAATACAAAGTGTTATTTCTTTAATATTTATGAATATTTGAGGACTTTTTATTAGATAATACATTTTCCAACAGTAGATAACCAACAGTAGATAATCGGAAAATTACAAAAAATGTCTCTGTCAAAATTGGCAGCTCTGCGACTGTCTCGCAGTTGTTTTAAGCTCGGTTTTAAGTTAAAGGTTGTGTCTGTTTGTTTATTTTGATTCGTGAAGTTTTTAAATTCAAATTATTGTAAATAATAAACCAAGAAAATAGTTTAAATTATTAGTTATTAAAAAGCTCATACATTTTAGTTGTGTTTTAAGGAGCCTTTCGGAAAAAATATCATTTTTAGGATTAAGGTATGTAAAAATGCGGCACTTTTCTGTCATCGCAAGTCAGGTTAAATTTTATAAAGATTAAACATCTCGTACCAATCGTACCAATCTCACGGTACATCAAAGATAAAAAAATTTCAATAACTTAAACTTTTGCGATTTTTGTAAAATAATCATAGTTTCAACTATTATTTACTCAATAAATTGATTTTAATTGTAAGTATACTAATGATAAATCATAATTATCCAGAATTGAGTATTCTGTCTTGCCCAGAAGCAATACCAGAAACGATTATCTATTGATGGACAAAGGTGTCAAAATCGCAGCCTTGACCAGGTCTAATAAAAATGTTTAATACAGCTAATTGATTAATTTCGTGATATTTTTTTCTATAAGAATACTCAATTCAATATGTAAGCTTTATTTAACAACGATAATCTTTCTTGATTTTTTGAAAACTGATGCAGTTATATGCTGTTGAATTTTTTCCTATCTACTGTAGGGCGGTTTCCCCTATGTGTGCTTTTTCCTTTTTCCGAAAATAGAACACTTTCATTTTTAAGTTATGATTTACTTAAATTGAGTTTTTACTTATATAGCTGCAGTTTTTAAAAGTGAGATACTTGAAGTTTTTGAAATCTTTGGCAAAGGCAAGGCTTCTTAAGTCCGGCGACTAAGTCAGGAGATAAATAACACGTAGATATTATAAAAATGTAAACATTGTCTTGAAATCGTAAACTGTCTAACCTATACTTAGAAGAAGAAAAATAACTACATTTTAATTACCAATTGAAATAAAAATATTTGTAATATTTTACATATTGTGAAAAGTTCGTTCTTAAAAGTGATATCATAATCATCGTCTTCAAATTCTAACCTCCCTAACCTAAAAGATACAATTTTACTTTTCTGTCCAATTTTTTTCAAAACTTCACTCACCTGAATCAAAACGCATTCCTGATCAAATATTATCACTTTTAATATTTCAAACTAGTCTATTATTGAGCTTATTTGCTTTAAATAGAAATTTGTAATACATAACAATACTTTCCGACTATTAAAAGACATGCTGCCCGACCATTAAACATCTTCGCCGAACACACTTTTAAATAGATAGCAGAAATAACTTTATAAATAAATAGAAAGTCCGAAAATGTGAACCTGTGATAGAAAAAAGTTAAAAGTAAGTGCATATAACGATAGATTAATTTCTTACTTATTAAGACGCCTTTTTGACAAATGATTAACTTTTCAACCAAAAAACCAATTTGAAAAAATAGTTGACTTTTCAACCAATGAAAGGAATTTTCAACTAAAATGACGAATCTTCACCTAAAAAATGAATTTTCAGAAAGTGGTTACATTTTCAAACAAATAGTTGAGTTTTCTACCAAATTGTTAAATATTTGAGTCGAAAATACGAATTTTCTACAACAAAGTTCAATTTTTAACCGGAAAATGTGAATTTTCAACAAAGAAGTTAATTTCTCACCGAAACAGATTAATTTTTAACCAGAAAGTTGGAACTTTAACCAAAAAAGATTAAATTTCTACAAAGGAAGATGAATTTTCAAGCGGAAAATGAAAAAAAGATGGACATTGAATTTTCAAACTAGTTAGAGGAATTTTCAACAAATATGTTGATTTTTTTATTAAAGTGGATGAATTGTTCAATGTTTATCAAAATAATTAAATTTTGAAACAAATACTAGAATTTTGTAACAAACAAAAATTGATAATTCCTAGACTAAAGAAAAATAATTTGACCAAACATTAAAGTTTATTTTGTATACTTCTCAAATATCAGGCTAGAAGACCGGAAATTATGCTAAGAAAATAAAGTTTTACAAAAGAAAGTTTTGTTACGAACTTTTAGGCCCTCGAGAAATGATATATATAATTTTACATTTGCAAAACTAAATACTTATTGTTATGGACACATTTTATTTTTTGAAACTGATTCAATTAAGTCTCCACATTCATTTAATAAACAGACTTTATATACTATATGTATATGTGTTTGCTAAGTTTATACATCTTAGTAAAATCGAGGGGGGGGGGATGAATAAAATTATACAGTACCTTATATGGATGGTGAGAGGAGGGGTTTAGAGATTTCAGAAAAATATCTCACGTAATTTGTGGATGACTTCTTACTTGTTTATTCATTTATTATTATTTCGTGATTTGCATGTAAAAATCGTTGACCCCCCCCCCCTCAATGAAAAAGACTACGTAATTCATGCACGGCACCTAATAAGTTACTAGCCAACAATGATAAAAAAAAATGTGTATTTTAGAGGTGTAATAAATTCTTTATTTCTCTGATTCTGATATATACAAGAATTTAACACTTATCTCTGAGGACTCGGTTCACCGTCTTCATAAGTGGGGACTTTCCTCCTCCACAGTGTCCACTGAAATCATCTACATCTATACTATCCACGAATACACCACCGAGCTTCAGTTTTTTAGCATATTCAGCCTTTAACTTGATGGAGCTGGAAATAAATATTTCAATTGAATATTTTTATCTTTATTGAAATGAACACTTAGACAAAATGTTATGTGAAGACTTACTCAATATTATCATAGGCAATCATTCGCTTTCCTTTGTAGATATATGGCACTTGCTGTTCTTTGTCCCAGAAAGTTGTCCATACTCGGTTATGTTGCATTGGACAAATATCGTAATAGGTAACCGTTCGTAAAGTATATTTTGGATCTTCAACAACTGGTACGTCCCGACCAACTTGTTTTGGATCAGCTAAAGTATAGTCTAGTCCCGTGACAGTAATTCCCAATATTAACTTGCTTGGTGGAGCATCTTGCGAAAGCCAGTATTTCACAATATAATCCTGAAAACAGAATTGATTATAAAAAATCATCACATGAATTTTATGTACCGTAAAATAGGTCGTAGAGACGCTTCCATACACGATTTTTTTCCTATGGACAAATATCGTAATAGAACGTCGATGGTGAAATATTGATTAGCTAAAGTATATGATATTCCATTAAATGTAGTTCCCAGTATTAACTTGCTTGGTGGAACACCTTCCGAAAGCCAGTGTTTCACCATATAATTCTGAGAACAGAATTGATTATAAACAATCGTCACGTCAATTTAAAGTAACGTGAAATAGGTTAAGTTGCGCATGGGGGGGAGCTCACGCGCAAGTATATTTTTAATAATCAGAGGAAACCACCATACAGTAGGTAGGACAAATTTGAACAGCATTTAACTTTATCAGTTTTCAAAAATAAAGACAAATTTTCTTTTTGAAATAAAGCTTAAATATTCAATCGAATATTCTTATAGAAGCAAATAGCACCAAATTGGTTAATTAGCTGTATTTAAGAATTTTATGCCACCCGGTCAAGGGTACGATTTTTACACCTCTATTAATGAATAGATAATCGTTTCTGGTATTATTCCTGGCCATGCCAGAATACTCAGTTAACTATCATTATAATTTATCATTAGTATACTTACAATCAAAATCACTTCATTGAGTAAATAATGGTTGAAACTATGATTATTTTACGAGAATTAAAAAAGCTTACATTTTCGACATTTTTTTCATCTCTGATATTCGGTGAGATTGGTACGATCGGTACGAGATGTTTAATCTTCATACCTTTCAACCTGACTTGTGATGACAGAAAAGTGCAGAATTTTTACATATCTTAATCCTAAAAATGTTAACTTCTTCGGAAGACTCCTCAACACAACTAAAATGTATGTGCTTTTTAATAACTAATATTTCAAACTATTTTCTTGGTTTATTATTTACAATAACTTTAATTTAAAAACTTAACGAATCAAAATAAACAAACACAACCTTTAACTTTAAAAAACTGCGTGCCAGTCGCAGAGCTGCCAATTGTGACAGAGAAATTTTTCGCAATTTTGCGATTATCTATTGCTGGTCATATACTTGTATCAATTAATATTGTTCATCAAACTTCAAGCTTTTATTCTAATGTATGGCCATACCACGCTGGAAACACCAGTTCCCGTTAGATCACTGAAGTTAAGCAGTGTTGGGCGCGGTTAGTACTTGGATGGGTGACCGTCTGATACTACTGCGTTGCTGTTGGCGGTCGTGGGTGTGGTGAGCCCACACTTGTAGTTATTTACTACAAGTAACTATCCACCTAGAAACACTACCCGAATCGGGTAGTGTCACGCTTACCCCTTGAGGCTCGCCGAAAGGGAAATAGCTTAATGGTATATATATATATATATATATATATATATATGAACATGCCAAAAAAAAGGTTTATCAAGGTAAAAAGTATGAATAATGAAGAGATCATTCTCTACAACCGACACGAGTTCCCCCTGGGCGTATGGCAAGACGGGCAATAGATGACCACCAGAGAAGTGCCTTATATGGTGATATAACACTTTTAGAGCCGCATTGTCACTCTGTGTACCTGTAGCGTGCATACTTTGAGCATCCACTGAGAACGTGTCCAAGTGTTTCTAGCTCTTGCTTTCACGCTCGGCAGTTGGTATTGCCTACAGGTACATTCATTTTACGCTCGCGGTAAACTAAGGTGTCTATGACGCCGTCTTGACAGGCAAAAAGAAATCCCTTACTCTCCGATCTCAATCCAGCAGACTTGAGAAACATGTTGGACAGACCCATCGATAGCACTTCTTTACGTATAATGCCGTAGAATTTACCATGAAGGGACTTTTCAGCGTGTTCTCTTAGTAGAAATGAATGTTCTGCTTCCTGTGCACGACTTTTGAGCACCAGAGGTGCTAGTGATGCTAGGTCATGTGTAGTGTCGCTGGAATCAAATGGGAAACCAAGCTCCTCTGCGGCTCCATCTGCAGCACGGTATAGAAACGCCGCAGCATTGACAACTTCACGTTGATGTACGAGTCGCATAAGAGAATCTGTGCTATTTAGAACTGAGCAGGCTGTAGCCAGAACTGTTCTTCGATGAAGATACTTCAAGCTTAGCAAGTTACCTTCTTTATCTCGAGGAAGGTATATTCGAGGTACGGAAGATCTAGGATGATCACTTCGATGGACTGTTATCATCTTGCGTGTGCTTCGGTAAAGTTTCTTCAACTCATGGACGTTCCATTTTACTGCACCAAACGTGTGCAGCAGTAGAAGAACGGCCAGCATATTGCTCGCCTGGATCTTATTCTTCTCAGATAATTCGGAAGCCCAAACTTTTCTGAGAATTTGGCGATACCTTTTTTCCAGAACCGTTTTTAACACACACACATTTTGGGCTTCCGCTTGCGGTATTCCAAGATATGCATATGTTCCTCCATTACCAAGATGTTGAATGGTATTTCCGCCTATGAGTTAAACATTCTGATCGTCACGCGATGATGTAGTTTCTAGTCTTCCTTGGTGTAGGTGGACGCAGGCACACTTCTCCTGTCCATAGCTCATGCCAATCGCTTTAGAGTACCTATTTACCGCCGCTACAAGAATGTTAAGGTCCTTGTTGGAAGAAGCAAAGAGTTTAAGTTTGTCCGTGTATAAAAGGTGGTTGACGTTATAATCTCTTCTGTTCGGCGGGCCACATAGGTATCCAGAGCTTTTGCCTCGGACACAATAGATAGAGGCAAGAGAGAGATGCAGAAAAGTATTGGACTTAGAGAGTGTTCTTGGAAGAGCTTCATGTGATATAGTTGGTAGTCACTTTTTTCTTGTCAGATGTTATGACAAATCTTGTCCGCCACAAAAGCATTAGCTCTTTTATGCATCTCACTACTTTTGGAGGCACCTCCAGGCACTCAAGGAGCTTGATAAGTAACTCATGGTTCGTGTTGTCGAATGCCTCACGGTAGTCAATCCAAGCCATGGACAGATTGCGTCGATACCTGATCGAGTCCTGGTCTATTAACAGGTTCTCCCTGCAACCTGCCAGACCTCTCTTGCATCCACGTTGTTCAATTATTGCACGCCATACCGCCTCGATAGGTGTTAATATCCTCTCTGTGAGGATGCCAGTGAATAGCTTGTAGCTGGTGTTTAAACAAGCTATGGGCCTGTAGTTCTTTGGACTTGACAAATCTCTGGTCTTAGGGATCAGTACCATTATGTTATATTATTTTTATTATTATTATTCCACGAGCAATTTTCAATGCGACTTGCATTATTATATTCGTACTTTCTAGTTTTACGTAATCTTCCGTACACCTTACCCATTTCCATCTCTTTTTAATTACCGAATTATTTTCAGTATTTGAAGTACATTTTAATAACCAAATTTTTAAGAAATTTTTAATATACAATATATTATTTGAAGTAATACGTTACAGTTACTGTTTGAATCTCCCGCAATCCTTGCTCTGAAGAAGATGCACCATGGGGTGCGTGCGCCGAGAAGTGGTGCGCCTCGTCACCACTGGCGCTGCTCTCCAGCTTGGCTCGACTGAATTTTGGGCTTTTCGGGCAGTTTCGACTTCGCTGCCGTGTGGGACGGGCGTCTTCGTTGTTGGTTCGTTCTGCAGTTCTTTGTGGGTTTGCTCGCTCATTGTGATCGGGGTGTAGCAGGTGCTCTTTTGTTTGTTATTGTTTCGTCAAGGGCCGCTTTCTTGGTTTGGGTCCGAGCGTCGGTTCGTGGGGTTCGTGGTGGGGGTTGTGTGGAGATTGTGCATGTGCGGTTGTGCACTTGCCCCCCTTTTTATTGTTGCACTCGCCCCTTTCTTTATTGTTGGATGTGGGTCCTGAAAATTGGTCGCGTGCCGTGGTGAGTGTCGCGGATGTTTTTCGGTGACCGTTGAGTGCGCGATTTCCTCTCTTGAAAAATAGGGAGGGTTCTTGCTTTATGGGATCAGTGCGCCTGTGCCTATCGCGTGGACTTGGGATTTGACACCCAAGACCAACCTGCTGAAATCGAGAATGAAGATCGAGTGTCCCTGTTGCCAACTACACTGCTGGATGGGATATGCTGATTGCACGCTGTGAACATCCGAGACTGCTTGCCCAGGACCACATCAGTGCGCTGCGCAATCTTCGCCCTTTGAGAGACGAGAACGCTGGAGAGCTGCGGCGCCTCTGCGACACTCTGGAACGGCACCGAAAGCAACTCAAGGATGGCTGAAAGTTTGTGTTTGAATGGTCTTCAAGAGCACGACAGTGAGAAACAATAAAGAAGAGTTTGAACTACAATTTTAAATCGAGTTGGGTCTTTTACGAGAAAACCCCATCCCAATCCAGCGATTAACAATTTGGTCCTTCGAGCCGGATTTAGCTGAGTGGTGGATAGCCAATACATTCTAACACTATCAGGTAAGTAAAAAAAAAAAAAAATATAGAGATTGAGAAATATGAGTCAAAAGTGAAACGAACATGTGAAGGAAACAACGTGAAAAGGGACAAGGTGACGGCATATCTCACTCGGAATTTTGAAGAATTTCCTCGAGTTCGAGAACAAAGAAAGAGAGAAATCGCAAGCACTTTAATGCAGCTCGCTCAAGCGGCCATGCGCCCAACGGAGCTCGAGTCAGGACCTAGAGAGAGAGAGAGAGAGAGATAGAGAGAGGGGGG
>CAKNYM010052711.1:34449-116939 GCA_932195095.1 Andricus curvator | reverse complement strand
AGTTGGGTCTTTTACGAGAAAACCCCATCCCAATCCAGCGATTAACAGTTACGTTGCTCAGCAAAATGTAACTTGTTACTGTTACGTTACAGACATAAGTAACTGTAAGTTCAGTAAAAGTTCTTTATATGTTACTCTGAATTTAGCCACCCCGTTTTCCCTCAATTTTAGAAACTTAAAAAAAATGGGAATAGCTCAAATAAAATGTGCCTGTGCCATTCTTTGAGATGTAAAAAGCAAAATGCTTAGGATATAATAAGCACAAAAGGCTTATAATGGTCTGTTGTATTCTTAAATTGTTCAAATATTGGGTCCGGACCATGCGAACCCCTGGCAAGTCACGGAAAACCCCACGATTGTATTGTTTTTAATATTTTTTTTAAGTTCCTGCTATTTAAAAAAAATATCCTACTCGTTTTATGGGGGCTCAACCAATTTTGTGGGCAAGAATTTTTTAAAATATAATTTTGAAATTTTTCTCGTAAATAATGCAAGCTACCAGAAAAGAGGAAGATTTGATTTTTGTAGAACTTTTCTAGATGTTTCAAATTCGTCTGCAAATTTTGTGTACATTTCGATGTTTACGAGAAAAATTCAAGAATTCGATGTTTTAAAAATAATTTTTCCAATGAGAAACAGTGGTTTACCGAAAGCAAAACTCCTGAGATATGTAGTACATATTGCCAGACATTTATATAAAAAGTTAGGATTTTTCCGTGAATCTACTTTCAGGAATTTTAGAAAAGCAGCCGAAATTTGTCTATTTTTAACAGTATCTTAATTTTTATGAGATCAATTGAAAAAGAATGAATTCCGACGTCGAATTAAAGAAGAAAATCCCGAATATCTACGCTTGTTCATAAAATACTGCATTTGAAAAAACCTTCTGTCCATTTTTTTGAATATGCAGGTTCGAATAAACTCTGAAATTCGAGTTTCTTTATTTCCACTACAGAATAATATACCCAAATACAGAGTCATTCTGACACCTGTAGCTCAACAGTAAAAAAAAATTTCTTGATTTGAAAAGTAATTGGTCTATTATAGATACGATTGAATTAAAGCTGTTGCACTTCCACGACGAAAAAAAAAATTAATTGTATCATTTCGACGTAAACAGAAGGAAATTGAAAATGTAAAATTTTTAAATCGTGCACTTTAATTGTACAATATATTTCCGATAGAAGAACGTAAAGTATGGAAAACAAAAAAATTTCAAATCTAATGTATCAAAAGTAACAAATTTTAATTGCTTTAATCAAAATCGAATTGAATATTTCTCCATTTGTAAACATTTGTAAGGCTTTGAAACTTTCAAATTATTCAGAAATGACTATTTATAATTTAGCTTTATTTGTCTTATTGTTTACGGAGTACTAGACTAATTAAAAAAATTTTCCACCAATAAAAGTACTTACAACGTTCAATTTCCGATCCTCCGTATTTTCTTTTGATGAATGATACAATGGAGCAATATGACCAGCTTTCACTATATTCTTAGCATCATAAGTACGATCTCCGTGAAAATTGTAAGTTCTTAAATTTATGAAGCTTACATACTTCGATATTTCTTTGATGTCGTATTTCTTAGCAGTCGATTCTCTAGCATCAACTGCTAAAGATAAAATTAAACCTTTTTTATCGAATATTTCTTTCAGTGCCTTCAATAGTAAAACGAAATTCTGCTTATCAGAAGCAACTGCATTATTGTAAGCTAGATGTTGCGATTGGAGTTCGATACCATTGAATTCATATTTTTGCACGAAGTTGACTACATTATTCACAAGTTTTTCTCGCAAAATCGGATCAAACAATATTCTGTAAAGTGAAAAAATTAATGTTTTTTTTTTAATGACTTCATAGATAACTTTTCATTCGTTTCAATAATATAGAATTCTATCTTTGATCTTTGACGGAAACATAAAACTTACTTATTGCGAGTATAATTATTATCATTTTCGTGATACAATTCAACCATGGACAGTATGGTTTTCAAGCGTCTGTTTTTTTTTCGAAGATTGTTGAACCTTTGAAATCCATTACCTTCCAGATCTATGTATTCCTCCGCAGCTTGTACAGAAGCATCATTTCCAAGTAATGCCGAATTATAAAATAAGTGAGTGCAAAGAGACATATCGATCATCTCTATATTTAGCGTTTTCTCGACTTGCTCATTTTCATTATTGTCATAGTAACAACCAACGATTTCTGAAAATTATTGATAATGAGATTTAGTTTTAAAAATATAAATATTTATTGTTTTTCTTTTTTGGATCAAAATTTGTATTCGCCTAGTGAATTTAATAACACCATTTACTTTCTTAGATGATTTTATTATAAGAGGCTGTTCAAAAATTATATCATACTGCCAAGGGTGGTTGAAAGTTGAACTACTTTGTTAATAATTCATTTTTTTGCTTAAAGATTAAACTATTTTGTTGTAATATTCGTATTTTTGGTAGAAAATTAATCTTCTTGAATAAAAATTCAACTACTTTTTTGAAAGTTGAAACACTTCAAAAAAATTAATTTTATTGTTTGAAGATTCGTCTCTTTGCTTACAAATTTAACTATTTTGTTAAGAATTCGCCTTTTTCACTTAAAAATCCATCTTTCTAACTGAAAATTTAACAATGCCATTTTTGGCTGAAAATTGCTTCTTTTCATACAAAAATTCAGCAATTTAGGTAAAACTTCATGTATGTGCTTGTAAGTTCGTCTTTTTAGTATAAAATTAATCTTTTCGTACGAAAATCCAACTTTCTTTTTGATTGATCATTACTTATTTTTTCTTATTACCGCTACTTAGGAATAAATTTGGTAATTCCTCAAGTAAAATTTTTTTCCGTGTGTCTTCTGAGAAATTGGTCTTTGTGGGTTGAAGATTCAACTGCTTGTTTAAAAATTTAACTATTTGTGGTAAAAGTTTGATCTTTTTTGTTTGAAAATACAAGTTTTGTGCCATGCTTTGTGACGAAAAAAGGGAAGGGATGGAAAAAGTTGTTAAAATAGCGTAAGGTAGTTTACGAATGGCCCTTGGCATGGTATATATCACTTACTCTGGCACCTGTTATCAGGTATTGGCAGCCTCGCTGGATGCTTTGCTGCCGGCTTACTACCTGAAGCGAACGCTGAGCATATTCCAAGAAAAAGTATTAACTTATACATCTGTGAACAATTGAATTCAAATATTGAAAAAGCTGTGAATTTTACAATAATTGGATGTTAATTTTCGTATTACAAGAGATATGATTTATTACGGCATTATTAATCAAATTTATCGACTCAAAAAATCAAAGTTGTTCAATCTGAGTCAAACTCAGGTAAAGTAGTAAGCTATTGGATAGTAGTTGATGAAAACAAATTTTGTCATTTGGTTAAATATTCACCGAGAGGGAGGGGGTCAAATTTTGTAGATTTTAGTGGATGCCATTTTTCCGATTCTTACCTTTTCTAATGGCGATAAAAAACTGTTGTACTAAGCAGTCATAAGCAGTGTGTGAACAAATAAAAATTTGATTTTCAAAAATGAAAGTTATGAACAGATTTGTCTTTATTGAACAGGCACATTTTTCATTCCTTATACATTAAAAGAAGGTTAAAAGTTAAAAAGAGGGGTTTTTATCGTTTATTTATGAAAATCAGTAATGAGTGGTTTTTTAGAATATACCATCTATTTTGGTGATTTATAAATCTTTCAATAGAAAGAAGATGTTTTTAATACAATTTCGATGCAATTTTTGCAGCCCTTTTTATTGGCTCCAGAAACATTTAAAGAAAACAATTTTTTACTAGAAAGAAAGCTTGGAATTTTTCCTCAAAGGAGCTTAAGATTAAAAAGTAAAATTATATGTTTTTTGAAATAAAATATTCATTTAGAATATTGATCGACGTGATCAAGCGTCTTTTGGTATACAGACGGCCTTAAAAATTATTTTCGTAAATGAAAAGTTAACATTTCACTTTTTATTCTCAAGGTTCTTAAAGATGAAACCCTAAGTTTTCTATCTATACCAAAAAAAGTTACGACCATTGACAAATGTTTATAAAATCCTATGCAAACTAAGCTGGATTTATTTTGGTTATTCATATCAAGAACTGGAAATCGCCAAAACAGATGATGTATTCTTAAAAACCAATCAACTTTAAGTTTCATGAATAAAAAATAAAGGTCGAGTATTATGTTCGAGAAAAATATGCCGGATTTTCATTTCCTCTTCCGGCATATTTTATCGTGTACTAAATTGAATTTAAAAGAATTTATTATGAATTCCTAACGATTTATCATTAATTCCAAACAATTCTAGATTAATTAATTAAATTAATTTTTAAAAAATTGACAGGGTTGCCTTCCTCCCCCTACGAGACGTTGGAAAGGGGTAGGAATGTGCCCTTCATTATTTCTGTGATTTTTACAAGTATGTAATTATAAAATAGTAGATTGCGTGCTATAGAGAGAGGTTTCCGTCAACAACCGTTGCTGAAAGTTTGACTTTCGTTTCTAATATGGGCGAATGATCAGTTGGATAGCTGAAAAGCCAAAAAACCTTAAGAAGCCATAGAAATCGAAAGTCATTCAACCCAAAATTTGGACCACAATTTATGCGTCCAACAAAACTGTTATCAAAGTTATTAAAAGTTACCGATCCATTACCATGAATTTCTAAAATTTCCTTAAATTAGCATATATTTCCATCAAATACTAATTAATTAATTAATTAAAATTATGTAATTTTAAAAATGTATGGAAAGTTGGGTGAATTACGATAATTTCTCATTTTCATGTAAATTTATCATTACTGTGAAAATTTATGAATTTTTCGGAGAAATGATGAAATTTCTGGAAATTTGTGAGATTTGTTGAAATTTATGAAAGTTGTGGGAATTTATAAAGTTTATGGAAATTTATGAAATTAGTGAAAATTGATTAAAGTTGTGGAAATTTATGAAAGTTGTGGAAATTTATGAAATTTATGATAATTTAGGGAAAATTATGACGTTATAAAAAATATACCAGAAGAGAAATCTAAAATCCGGCAAAATATGCCGGATCCGAATACATTACGAAATATACAAAACCACTTTTTAACCTCCAAGCTCTTGAAGGGAAAAACGTAAGCTTTTTTTGGAAAAAAAAATATTTCTTTTTTCAAAAACATTCAAATTTGTTTTGAACCTTTATTTTGTAAGGTCTAATATTTACGACCCAGAAGTTAGCTATGCATATACATTTGAAATCTGTACCTTGAATTAAAAATAATGTAATAGTCCTAGCGAAAAACTAAAAACAGCCCTGGATTCGTCTCAGCCATATCTCTAGGTATTTTTTTCATTTTTTCAAAAAAGTTATTTTTTAAACAATTACCTTGTTATTAACATTTTTCCATGTTTTTCAAGTTTAGTGACAAAAATATTAGCAAAACATATACTAACATAAGAGTAAATCATTACTCAAGCTGCCCAAACATTCACTTATCAATAATTAATAAATTCTCTATTGTTTTTATCCCCTCCACCTTCGCTCCTGCACGTTACGCCATGCAGCATATGGATTTGAAAATTGAACCTTAATTATAAATAAAACTATAAGTCCTATCGAAAAAGTGAAGATATATATAGATGCATAATAGAAATGCATAAAATAAATGCATAAAATGCATAATAATTCACCTCAGCAATATCTCCAGGTGTTTTCTTCATTTTTTTCAAAAAGTCATTTTTTAAACAATTATATTGTTTATAATTTTTAGGAATTTATTTAACAATGATGAAAAAAATTTAAAGTCACTTACTGAAACATAACGTAAAAACACCTGGAGATATTGCTGAGGTGAATTATTATGCATTTTATGCATTTATTTTATGCATTTCTATTATGCATCTGTATATATCTTCACTTTTTCGATAGGACTTATAGTTTTATTTATAATTAAGGTTCAATTTTCAAATCCATATGCTGCATGGCGTAACGCGCAGGAGCGAAGGTGGAGGGGATAAAAAAATAGAGAATTTATTAATTATTGATAAGTGAATGTTTGGGCAGCTTGAGTAATGATTTACTCTTATGTTAGTATATGTTTTGCTAATATTTTTGTCACTAAACTTGAAAAACATGGAAAAATGTTAATAACAAGGTAATTGTTTAAAAAATAACTTTTCTGAAAAAATGAAAAAAATACCTAGAGATATGGCTGAGACGAATCCAGGGCTGTTTTTAGTTTTTCGCTAGGACTATTACTTTATTTTTAATTCAAGGTACAGATTTCAAATATATATGCATAGCTAACTTCTGGGTCGTAAATATTAGACCTTACAAAATAAATGTTCAAAACAAATTTGAATGTTTTTGAAAAAAGAAATATTTTTTTTTCAAAAAAAAAGCTTACGTTTTTCCCTTCAAGAGCTTGTCGTTAATATTTAAGGGGTCTAGGTACAAAAGGGGGTAACCAAATTGATTTTCAAAATGCGTTTTTTGCATTTTCTAATAACAACGGAGGTCCTCGATACGTAGCCGTTTCAGAAACATAAAACTTGTTTATAGTTTTTTTAACAATTATTCAACAAAGTCAAGCTCGGTGATAAATGCGGAGGTCCCAAGGTACGAAAGGGGGTATCTACATTGATTCTGATGTAAAATCGATATTCGGCTGTTAATATTTGAGAATATTGAAATGAAGACTAAACGTACTGTTAAAAAAAACTTCACAGTAAGTGTACAGCAACTTGACAGTAAGTGCACAGCAAAAATAATATTTTCAAAATGCCATCCAACGATCATTGCTTGCTTGCCAATGACAGATACCCCCTTTCTTACCTTACAAGCCTCACAGTTACCCCTCTAGCTACCTTTAAAACACTATAACTTAGAAACAATTCATTATTTTTGGCTAAAATTTTTAGGGAGAGCCTACGTCAGTTTTCCGGAAAAATTAATTTCTCATTCTAACGAATATTCCAGTATTTTGCAAATGCGAACTTTTTTCCGCCGCCATTTATATTTCCTCATTTATATTTTTAATAAATACTTATCTTCAATGGTAAGGGCGTTAAAACCCCTATCAAGACTGTACTGAACAAAAAATTTGGCATTGCTATTAGAAGAGTTAAAAGTCACCGGAATAGGCCGAAATGTACAAAATTCTTGTTTTATTATTTTGTTTTTCGACATTTTATAGTTCAATTGTCTCCAGTTTATTTTATTGTAATACATATCATTTAAAAAAAAAATGTTAATCCATGAAATGATCTAGTTACAAAATTTTAAATACTGAATCTCAACTTTTTTCTTTAATTTTTGAGGCAATAAATAATATTAACAGCAGCTTTTTTTAAATGGTACATTTAAACATAAATATTAAATGATCAGTGTCAAAAATACAAAATGATTTATAGTTGATTATAGTTAAGATCAAAATTAAAATTATTTCCAGCCGAAGAAACTATTGAACACTGTCCAATGCTTTGTATTCGAGCATGGAAGTTTATGAACATGATTAACTCAATACACAAATTCAGCATAGAAATCTTACAATATCATATATAAAATTCAAAACAAATTGTCTAAGCTCACCGCAAATATTTGTGCCACGCTCAATGAATGTCGGTGAACCTGACCGCAGCCAACTAAAAAATCTCGAATTTTATTGATATAGTGAAAACTTTTCGAAACGTTTTCGGAGAACTACACAGAAACACAGTACTTTGGTTTGACGTGCAAGTTATTTTATACTTTCTTTGACATGTACAAAAACAGTTAATTTAGGACAAAACCATTTCTGCCGAATTATTGATATCTTTAATACATATTGCCGTAGTTAAGTAATAACACCAGTCGTAAATAATAAATTATCTGTGGTAATTCTGCTTCATTTTATATTCTGAAAACAAACTGTCTTTATTTTGTGGATATCATAAATTTTAGAGGCCTGTTAAGACGACTAGTCCCTGTATCGGTAAAAAAGCATATTTCAAGCATACCGAAGAGACTGTCAGACATTTTAGAGTGAGATCACGTGCTTTTAGAGTTATTTTCACGTCTGTTGTCTAAGCTCTTCGAAAATATTTATTTAATTTAAAAGGAATTTTAGTTAACAGCAGCTCATTTCATTTCCTAATTTCTTCATAACATTTCTATTAATTCCTTTTTCATTTAATGTAATTCAGGAAATTTTAATTTAGTTTAATTTCTTTTGGCGTAAATTTTATGTATATTTAATTAAATTTTAATTTGCAAAGTGTATAGTTAAAAATAACTTTACCACTTCCTAAATATAATAATTTCCATTCAAATGTTACAAGGAGTAAAGAATCGTTCAAGGAATAATATAAGCCATTGTTAATTAAAACTGAATGGAAACTGGGAATATTGCTTTAAATGAAGGAAAACCTTTGGAAATGTTTAAAGGCTTTCAAATTCAAAAATATTTCCTCAAACACCTGGGGTGATCAAGGTTTTCAATTTTTTATTAACAATTTATTTTTTCATAAAATACGTTTGAACTTAGGGGAAAACATTTAAAAGATAAATACAAAATATTGTAAAAAGTAATTTAAATTCCTAAAATCAAAATTTTTCCATTTAAAAAAATAACTCTGTCCCAATAATTTAAAACGAAAATTCGTGGATAGTCTAGGTGTTTAGGATGAATTTGCAATCTATTTATTGAATATAATTGATAAATATCAAAAGTCTTATCGAATAGAATTCAAGCGATATGGCATTAAGTATATTAATTATTGTCAACTAACAATTTATATGGAAGGTAATATAAAATTTTTTGTCTTCTTTCACGTTAAAGATGCGTGAAACAGAATAAATAGAAATTTAATTAGGAACGAGTCTAACTTAAGTGTATTTAAAGTTTAAAGAATAGTTTATAATAATGCGATATTTCGTACAATTGATTTCACAACAATTGTGCAACAAAGCTTCAGTGAATAATGTAGTAAATTATACAAATGATAATTATAAATCGTATCATTCTTGCAGATTTATTATTATTCCTTCACCTATTTCAAAAGCGTACAAATACTCATAATTCACGAGGAAGTAACCGAGTAAAAAAGAGTTGACGGCTTTATTTTACTATTCTCAACTAAAAATGTATGCATTATTTTGACCAGTTATACTTGGATTTCCAAAAAAAAGTATAATGTAGTATAATTATATAGTTAACCTGCCAAAAAAATAACAATTTTGACTTTGAATGGGGAATTTTTGAAAAAAATTATGATTTTTACTTGTAAGAGTAAATTTTCTAGAAGAATTATAATTCTCAGGAATAATCTTTTTCAAAAATCTGCGCCTCTCCAACGTCTCGCAGGTGGCCGGAAGGCACCACTGTGACTGACCACAGAAATAATGTTGTTCAAACCCCTACGATACCGAGGGCCAAACAGTTGTATTAGACACATGGGATGAAACTTCATTTTTAAATATATTTTATTTAAATTTGTTATAAAACATTATTGCAATTTCAATGAATTAACAGTTATTTGCCTAGACTGACGGCACCGGCAGCTTAGACTCCACCCTTAAAACGTGCTTTTTAAGAAACTTGTAAAAAAGTTGTCGGTACCGAAAATTTTTTTTACCAGTACCGACAATTTTTTTCACTGGTATCGGTTTTGTATACACAACCAAAAAAACAATCAAATAACTTCAAAAAAATGTTTCAGATATGTAAAATCATATTTTATGAGAGGAATATTGAAAAGTATACTGTCCAACAAGAACTTTACTTACCCTAGAGGGCCACGTCATTTCGATAGGTTTTTTCCCCGTAATTACGAATCTAAATTCGAAAATTGTCCATCACGTCACATTTTTTTTTAAACAGAGTATTATCATTATGACGTCTCTAGCACGTCATGTCTGCTGGATACATTCCCAAATCGAAATTTTAGCCCTCTTTTAGACCTCTAAATTGTAGGACTTAATAGGACTTAGGCGGGCTTGTAGAGGTCTTAATTTGTATTAGATTAAGCCCTCTTTTAGTCCTCCAAAGTGGCACAAAAGTCAATTTTTCCCACTTTTAGGGCTAAAAGAGGGCCTAATTTAATAAAAATTTAACCCTCTATAGGCACCTCCTAAGTCCTCTGCGTAGACCCTGCTGTAGCCCTCAAAATCCTCCAGACGAAAAGTGACGTCACATGACCATTTACCCCAGGACCAACACATGAACAGCAAAAGTATAGGGATTAATTTTATAATCTGATTATATTTCCATTAAAAACAATATTGTTTTTTTTAGGACAGTTTTTAGAATAAACTTTATTACTCAGAGATTAAATTGATCACTTTCGAAATTCTTTTTATCAGTTCCCTATTTGCTGCAATTGGTTTTAATGGGTGTCCATTAAACATTGTTGTGAAAAAGCAATGCTGTTTTTCATGGAAATATAATCAGATTATGAAATGAGCCCTATGCTTTTGGTGTCCACCTGTTTGTCCAGGAGTAAATGGTCATTTCTCGTGTGACGTTACTTCTCACCTTAAAAGATTTCGAGCTCTGTACCCGAAAAACTATTCTAGCTCATTATTTTCTAGGTAACATAACTCAAAACAACAGTTTTTGTCATTATCAATTACATTATTATGAACCAAAAAATTTAAAGTGTACAACTACACAATGTACAATATGAGTGAAAAGTATACTTTAATCCTCGCAAATGAAACCAATTTCTGGTAGAATATATATATATATATATATATATATATATATATATATATATATATAGATTTTTCTAACAAAAATGTGACATTACTGAAATCTGCAGCTGAAAATAATATTTTTTTTACATTTTCCGAAAAATACTACAAATTTCTATTTTCATGTTATAATACGTATACTCAAAATTGGGCTAAGGAATAATGTGCCATAAATGTTACCCCATAAAAAACAGAACAGAAGATATTAACAAATTTCAAATTTGTATTGACTTTTTTCGAATTTCAGAGAAATCAACTGTTCAGCTCTGCCTTATATACCATACCTGTTTCTATTATGCATATTAACAAATTAAGTAAATGAAATAATTATAATAAATATGTAATTAAATAGAATACTTAAATGATACAAATACGATAAAAGTTTATAGGTCGTCAGGACGTAAGCCTTATATCGAATCATGCAGGGCTAAAGTAGGGCCAAAATTTCGACTCAGGTTCTGTCAAATTAACCCAGAAAGTTTTTGTTACTTTCTGAAGCCGTTTTTGAAACAAGTGTGACGTGATGGAAAATTTTCGAATTCGGATTCGTAATCCGCGAAAAAAATCTATGGAAATGACCTGCACTGTAGCGGAATTAAAACAAAGTTCGAAAATGCTGTACAATGGTATTTATCATTTTCACAAAAGTGTTTACATATTTAAAAATCCTAATTTATTTACGTAATGAAACTGTTATTGAAAATTGAAATGATTTTTTATGGACAGACGATAATACCGGGAATAAAATATGTTTTCGCCAACTTAAGACTCGAATTGATAATCTTACAAACATACAGAAACAATAATAATTATCTTAATTTTGTCAAAAAATAGATTTATCCCGTTTGGTTTCCTTTGACCTCAATTAAAACTATGAAACTACAGCTAAGGACAGAATAAGATAATTCTTCAAAATGTATTCCGTCAGTTTCGTCAAAAACATAATATCGTTGTGTTCTCCTAATTGTAAGAATATCGCATGATAAAACATAATTTAGACAAGTTTTGAATATTCTCCAGAGTATATATTTTTTTATTCCAGATTCACTCACAGGAAATTTTTTGTCCTGAAACTTGTCAAGGCCTAAAAATAAAAATAAAGTTTCATTCACAATCAGTAATTACGAAAGTAGGTAAATATTCATAGTTCGCAAACATCATTGCGGTCTTATTTTCTTATCATGTTTATTCAACATGATGCAATTAAGAAATTTATATTATTTCAATTGCTGTCACCCTTTGAAAAGATATTACGTCCAATTTGTATACAAACTTTATTCTCTGATTTTCCAGAAAATATATACACGAATCACTAAAAAACTTCAATACGTATGTCGTTTCTGAGATATAACTTCTCGAATTATTCGAATGACTCCTTTTTCAAGAATCCACAGAAAGTAGAAATTACATGACTACAGAAAGATGCATCGATGTTGGAAATTCCAAACCCGATTTTTAAAATTATATTTTGTCCTGTTTTTTTTCTAATTTTTTACTATAAAACATGTTTCCAAGTATCACAAACTACTTTGTTGAAAATTCGTTTTTTGGTTTAAAATTAATTTACTTAACTGAAAATTGATCTTTTTTGTTGACAGTTCAACTATTTGGTAGAAAATTGATAAAAGTTCAACTATTTGGTTAAAAAAGCATGTATTTTGTTAAAATTCGTCCTTTTTCGTAGCAAATTTGGAAGATTCTTTTTTTTCAATATCAGATTCACTCAGTCGAGATTTGTTATCTATTTTTTTGTCAACATGGCGCAATTAAGAATTTTTATTATTTCAATTGCTGTCCAACTTTTGAAAACATATTGCGCCTAATTTACATACGAATATTATTCTTCGATAATTCAGAAAATATATTCACGAATCACTGAACAATTATAATACGGGTGTAGCTTCTTATTGAAAACTAATCTCTCGAATTATTTGAATGACAACTTTGTCAAAAGAACTTAATAGAAAGTAGAAATTATATGACTGCAAAAAGATGCATAGATGTCGGAAATTCCAAATTCAATTTTTAAAATAATGCCTTGTATCGTTTTTTCTAAATTTTTACGATAAAACAGTTTTAAAAATATGACTGTATTTGGCTTGATTTACTAATGCGGATTCCTATAGGATTTTCGCGAGGAAAACAAATCTGATCCTTTTAAATCGATATTTTAAATCAATTTACACATAAAATGAAAATGTATGTTTCAAAACGTAATGGAAAGTTAGTGATGTCGATTTGAATGTTTCAGATTCAAGTTTCTGGCAGAGACCCCTGTCGGAGTTCGCAAAAAAATTTGTTGCAGAAAAGAGGGTCAGATGATTCATTTATATTGAAATTGGAATTTAATGTTTTCAAAATATTTTATTTCCTGTAAATTGTAAACTTTACAGTAATGGAAAATTTTGTTGAGGAAACTAGTTTTCAATCCGAAAGTTAAATGATTCAGAAGTACTCTAATTTTAATTAAGTCTAATAACAGGAGGTAATTTGAATTGATTTAGTATAATTCAAATGATTGGTTGAACAATTTGCACGGAATTGAAGATATTATTTTTATTATAAAAGCAAGAAAATGTAGTTTTACCTTGGACTATTACATGTTCATTAAATTATTCATGATTACTCTTATAGGTGATCCTAATCATAAAAAAAACTCCAGTATCTGCAGTTACGATACTCAGCAAGAAAAAGTAACTTGTTACAGTCAGCTACGTTGCTGAAAAAAGGACCTTCAAGTTACTCTTGATTTAGCCCCTCGCCCACTCTTAATTTTGTAAAATTAAAAAAAATAGGGACAGCTCAAATAAAATGTGTCTGCGCCACGTTTTCAGATGTAAACGGACAATATATTCAAAATATAAGAAAACACAAAAGGCTTATAATAGTCCCTTCAATTTTTCAATTGTTCAAATATTATGACTGTCGATTTGAAAAAAAAATATTGTAAAATTTGGGAGAACCCTAGCATGCTAGGCATGTTTGTTTTCCAACTTTTTTCTGATTAAATTTTAATTACAGTTATTACAAGCTAACATGAACATGAAATTAGACATTCAAAAGGAAAGTTTTTGCGCAATTTAGAATTTCTGTTAAATGTGCAAAAGCATGTTATGGTTAAATATGCTGAACCTGAATATTCTTCAGATCAAAGCAGAGAAACATGTTATCGTTCTGTTTTTTCTTTAAATGAATTTTTCATGATTTAGATATTTTAATATATTGGGATTTTGTATATCTTTGCGACATTGAAACATTTTAAAAACCACAAAAATGTATTCAAATGAAAGAAAAATAAGAATGTGTTTCTTTGAAGCTGAAGAAATTTCAGGTCTGATATATTCAACATTTTCCAAAATAGTGCGCATTTGATTAAATACAAAAAATATGTGATTTCGCACATATTCAAAAAATGTTGAATTGAAGAAAAAATTTATTTTAACTTTATGATTTTATATTTAAGGAAAAAGATGATTTGCGACCAACGAGATTAATTTCCTACCAAAAGGACGAATTTTCAGCAAAATCGGTAAATCTCAACAACAAAAATTAGACAAATGGTTGAATTTCGAAATTGAGAAAGATCAATTTTTACCATAAATGGGATAGAATAAATTTTATTCCGAAAAGTTAATTTTCAATAGAAACAAAATAATTTTCTACATAAAAATTTAATTTTCTATCAAATTATTGAAGTTTCAACCTGAAAGATGAAATGTCGACAAAGCAATGCATTTTAATCAATAACAGTTGAATTTCACTATAAAAATACAAATTCGAAACAAGTATTTAACCATATATTGTTTGATTTTGAATCAAGAAGATTAATTTCCTACTTCATATATAAATTTTGAACAAAATACCATCATTTAAGTACCACTCCAGACTTTTTTCTGAATCTTATTGTTACACCTGAAAATAGCTCTAAAATAATACTTTGGTTTGACAGTATAATAATCTGATTTTTGATAAGTTACATACTAAAGAATAATAATTTAAACCAACGGGAAATTATGATTAGAAAATAAAGTTCATTTTCTATTACAGACTTTTTGATTTCAAACTACGAACTTTTGGGCCATCGAAAATTATATCTAAACGTTCGTTTGTTAAACTAAATACTTATTGTTATGAATAAATTTTATTTTCTTTCTAAATTTATCCGGCGAGGCCGGATAAAATTTTAAGGCATCTTATATGGGGTGGGTGATAGATTTAAGAAAAATACCTTACATAATTTGTGGATGATCCTTTTTTGTTTATTCATTTAACATTATTTCGTGCTTCACAGACTTGAAAATATCTTACGTAAGAAATGTCTGACTAAGTACCCCCCTCCCCTTTCATGTGAGAGAAAATAGATACATTGTTGACGTCCTCCCTTCCAGCCCAGAAAAACGTATTACGTAATTTATGCACGGCACTTAACGAGTTACTAGCCAATATTGGGAAATACACATACATTTTGATTTTTAGTGGTGCAATAAATTCTTTATTTTTCCAAATGAGATATATACAAAAATTTAACACTTGTCTCTGAGGACTCGGTTCACAGTCCTCAAAAGTGTGGACTTCTCTCCCCCACAGTGTCCACTGAAATCATCTTCATCTATACTATCTACGAAAACACCACCAAGCTTCATTTTTTTAGCATATTCAGCTTTCGTCTTGATGGAGCTGAAAATAAATATTGAAATTAAATATTCTTATCTTCATCAAATTAAAAACTGGAACAAATTGTTATGTGATGACTTACGCGACATTATCATAGGCAATCATTTCCTTTCCTTTGTAAATATACGGCACTTGCTGTTCTTTGTCCCAGAAAGTTGTCCATACTCGATTATGTTCGTTTGGACAAATGCCGTAATAGGTAATCGTTGGTAAAGTATATTTTGGATCTTCAACAACTGGTACGTCTCTACCAACTTGTTTTGGATTAGCTAAAGTATAGTCTAGTCCCGTGACAGTAGTTCCCAATATTAACTTGCTTGGTGGAGCATGTTGCGAAAGCCAGTATTTCACAATATAATCCTGAAAACAGAATTGATTATAAAAAATCATCACATGAATTTCATGTACCGTAAAATAGGTTTATTCGCAATCACTGTGTCATGAATCTGTAACGCCTCTTGAAAAGTGAGCGGCTCAAAGCTCAATGTTCGCAAGGACGACTTGAAAAACCATGGCCCGCAAACATTGATCTCCCCGTAAAGACATGTCTAACACTAAACCAGCTCACCCGAAACTATATTTTTCATAATTAATAATTGTTTTCTCTGAATAGTAAATTTTGAGAGTGGCGAAAAAGATAAAACTTCTATAATATATATATAATACAATTTTTCTTTTTACAATTGTTAAACTTTATTTTAAATCTTGTTTCGTGCAGTTTCGTTAGATATGACGAGTAAACAGTGCATTCGTATAAGATTCTAAATTTGAAAATTTGGCTACAAGAATTTTCTCATTATTTGTGGCCAGAAGCGGCTCATAATATTTTATTAGAAACCAAACGAAAAATTATTTCCCTTGATAACCAATTCCTTTAATAGATGAAAATAACCTTTTACAACGTTTAAAAAGTGAAAAATCTATAAACTCACAAGATTTAGTGTAATATGTCTTACTTATTTTAACGTGAGGTTAATGATAAATCTGTCAACGTTGCAAGTGAAAATAAGCAGATTATTTAACGTTGCTATGAGATCTAGTAACTGTATTTGCTTTAATATAATTAGAAGAATTATAAATAGTTACTTTTTCTGTAAAGTTTACCTTCCGAATACTTTCTTTCACTTTGTCTTATGTGTAATCGACTTAGCACCACATTGCGGGGTAAAGTCGCTCACTCTTGAAGGGATGGTAAATAGTTTTTCGTGAATTGCATTTTTGTTTGTGGTTTGTAATACCAAACAGGTTAAGATAGAGATAATATGATTTAGGCATCAATGCTTAATATTAATTCCTTTTATGACTTTATCATAAGAATCTCGAAAAGTGAGCCGGTTAGCCTCATTTTACGGTAAATTAATCTAATAACTGTAAACTGGAAGTTTTAAAAATTTAGCTATATTAAAAATGGGGTCTAAAATTAAAAAATGGTGAATTAAAAAGTTATTTGCAAATCTCATTTTAAATGAGGCAGAGAGGTCCAGCTTAGGTTGCCAAAATGATTTGGTATTTGGATATACCATTCTATTGTAAAAATTAAGGAACGTGTATTTCATAGTTTAGTGAAAAATTTAGTTTGGATTTGTTACAATCATCCGAAAATTACTTGCGATCTAAAAAAAATTGAGTGAGTGTTTTTTCTAAATGCAGTATTTTCCGAACGAGCGTAGGCGTTCGAATTTTTTTTGTGTTTGATTCAGAACAAAAGTCTATTTAGATTATTACATTTTTTTAAATCCGTTGCATCAAATTAGTTACAAGAAAGTAGATATCATTTCGATCTCAAATAAATTTTTTTTTACTCGACGTTGTAATTCTCCATCTTTTAGTTTCATTCAAAAAAAATATGCAAAATTCGAAAAATGACAAAATAGCGACCGTTCTCTAAAATTTTTAAAAGTAGATTTTCTAAAAACCCCAGTTATGGCAATATGTACTACGTATCTCGTGAGTTTTGTTTTTGGTGAACCACTGCTTCTTAATGAAAAAAATTGATTTTGAAAAATCGAATCTTTGCGTTTTTTTGGACACAACGAAACGAATTTACAAAAAATGTTCAAATAAATGTGTACAAGAAGAAATGAAGAAAATTATTTGTAGAAAAAAAATGATCCCCGGACTCAAACATCCTATAGCCCCTATAAATCTAAAAGGATTTCTAATATAAGGAGAAACTGGAAACAAAATATAAGACAAACTAGAAAAGGTGGGGCTTTCCAAAAAAACTCGTGTATTTTTTTCATCAAATTTTAACAACATGAAAAGAAAATTTCTAAGAGAACCCTGCGTTTTAATTTTTTCCAATATTGTAAAAAAGTTTCTGCTGTTATAAAAAGGCATCCTATCAGTTTAATAAGGGCCTAACCATTTTTGAGGACAAGAATTTTTTTTAAATATTATTTTTGAGCTTTCATCGTAAACGATGCAAGCTACCACAAAAGGGGTAGAGTGGTTTTTGATAGAACTTCTCCAGATTTTTCCGAAAATGCAAGAATTCGATTTTTCAAAAATAATTTTTTCATTGTGAAGTAGTTGTTTACCCAGAAAGAAACTCTTGGCATATCTAGTACATACTGTCAGCTATTTGAATATTGTTTAAATTTTCCTGATTTTCTTGAGATCAATTGAAAGAGCGAGAATTCCGACGTGAAATAAAAAAAGAAAATCCCGAATACCTTTGCTCGTTCTGAGAATACTGTTTCGTTGTAAATTTAAGATTTTTTAGATATGAAGTAAGCGAATTTCATTCTTTGAACGTTTTGAAATTGAATTTATTTTATATCTATTATTTACAGCTGTAAAATTTACAACTCAATGCTTCATAGTCTGCTAATACTGGCAAACCTCACGTTTTAACGACAAATTTTACTGCCTTGCTTGTGCCAAACCATTTAGAATTTTATATTTCGAGCCGATGCATCTTTTCCAAAATCTATGTCACGAAATCATCGAATTTTGAGTTTTGCTCCTTTGGTTCTGAGACGAACCTCAACGTGAATCCAATATCAATCTATCCTCTAATGTGCAAAACTGTTTCAATCCTTAGCCATTTCAATCCTTCAAATCACCCTGCGATAACTTCTGTTGATACATCTTAGATTGATTTAATTTTCTTGTGAAAATATATGATTTAAATGAAATATGAGTATTGACCTGTTATTTTTTCCTTCACAGTAAATAACAATAAACTTTTACAATTTACGATAAACAAATAACGTATTTGAAAAAAAAACTTTTTGTCAATTTTTTTCGAATTCGCAGGTAATTTTCCAATAATTTGAACGAAATATAAAAAAAATGAAATAATTGTGAAATGTGTGTTCTTTCATTTTTTCCACAGAATGATATATCCAATTGCCAAATCATTCTAGCTGGACATTATAAAGAAATGTTCTTGATTTGAAATGAATTAGTCTATTTTGAATACGATTGAAACTATTGCACGCGCACGATTAAAAAACATTTCAAAATGTAACAATTTTAAGTTGTGCACTTCAAACTTTGAACCTATACAAATATAATTTTAGTTTTCTAAAGAACAATAAAAAATATGGTGAATGATAACGCATTTTAAAGAATTTCAGATTAAAGTACTTTAAATTTGAAATATATAATATATAATCATAACAAATAATTTAACATGGGACTCTTTGAAGATCGAACATGTAACATTTAAACAATTCTAAATTTGTTAAATATAAATTTGATGTACATATTTAGATAAAATTTTACAATATATTTTCGACCGGACAACGTAAAGTCTGAAAAACAGAAGGATGAACAGGTGAATGATTTCAATTGTATTAATTAAAATCGAATTAACTGTTTCTTCATTTGTGAAAATTTGAAAGTTTCAGAAAATTTCAAATGATTTAGAAGCTACTTATTATAATTTTGCTGTTTCATCTTATTTTTTACGGCGCTTTCGACTAATTGAAAATATTCTTCGCCAAAAAAAGTACTTACAACGTTCAATTTCCGATCCTCCGTATTTTCTTTCGATGAATGATACAATGGAGCTATATGACCAGCTTTCACTATTTTCTTAGTATCATAAGTACTGTCTCCGTGAAAATTGTAAGTTCTTAAATTTATGAAGCTTACATACTTCGATATTTCTTTGATATCATATTGCTTAGCAGTCGATTCTCTAGCATCAACTGCTAAAGATAAAATTAAACCTTTTTTATCGAATATTTCTTTAAGTGCCTTCAATAGTAAAACGAAATTCTGCTTATCAGAAGCAACTGCATTATTTTCAGCTAGATGTTGCGATTGGAGTTCGATACCATTGAATTTATATTTTTGCACGAAGTTGACTACATTATTCACAAGTTTTTCTCGCAGATTCGGATCAAACAATATTCTATAAATTGACAAAAAATAATATGTTTATTTTTATTGACTATAGATAACTTTTGATTAATTTCGATAATATAGAATTTTATGTTTAATCTTGGATGGAAATATGAAACTTACTTATTGATAATATTCCTATTATCATCACCTACTAACGAGTCCCACATGCCGATTAAGGTTTTCAAGCGTCTGTTTTTTTTTCG
This sequence comes from Andricus curvator, assembly GCA_932195095.1. NCBI lineage: Eukaryota > Metazoa > Arthropoda > Insecta > Hymenoptera > Cynipidae > Andricus > Andricus curvator. The sequence goes on along the minus strand of CAKNYM010052711.1, from coordinate 96,992 downwards.
AAGATTGTTGATCCTTTGAAATCCATGCAAGTCTATGTCTTCATATTCATCAGTCATTTGTATAGAAGCGTTTTTTCCAATTGCAGCGAAACTGTAATATAAGTGAGTGCAAAGAGACACATCGATCATCTCTATGTTTAGCGTTTCTCTGGGCATCTCATCTTCATTATTATTATAGTAACAACCAACGATTTCTGGAAATTAAAGATAACAAGGTTTCGTTTTAAAAATAACACAAATTTAACTACTTGGTTAAAAGTTAAACTATATTGTTAAAGATTTATTTTAATGGTTAAAAATCTATGACTTTTCTTAAAAATTTCTCTTTTTGTTGAAAAATCGCTTTCTTTGGTAAAAATCCATCTTTTAACTGCAAAATCGACAAATGATTAGATATCTGACTACTTGGTTAAAAAATCCAACACTTTGTTAACAGTTTATTATAATATTTAAAGATCTATTTTTCGGGTTGTAAATTGAACTATTTTGTTGAAAATTCGTTTTCCTTTTATGTTGAACATAATTTTTTCAACTGAAATTTAATAATGCCATTTTTAGTTGAAAATTGATCGTTTTTAGTTTCATTTTTCTTATATTTAACAATTTTGTTGGAAATGTTTATATTCTGTTTTATGTTCGTATTTTTGGTAGAAAATTAATCATCTGGATTGAAAATTCAATTCAAACACTGTTTTTTTTTAATATCCGTTATTTTGGGCAATTTTTACTGATTTTTTTCATATTCGCTACTCAGGAATAAAATCGGCAAGTCCTCAAGTACAAATTTCTTCCGTGTGTCTTCGAAAAAATTTGTGTCAGTGGCTTGAAGGTTCAACTATGTGTTTAAAAATGTAACTATTTGTGGTTAAGGTTCAATCTTTTTTGTTTGAAATTTTAAACTTTGTGTGATGCTCTGTCACGAAAAAAGAGAAGGGGTAAGGAAAATTTTTAAAATAGCGTGACGTAGCTTATGAACGGCCCTCAACATGATATATATATGTCGTAGGCTTTTAGAGGATTCAGGCATTCAGCCGACTGTTTATTTAAGCATTCACAAGAATACTCAGCTATTTTTCTGAAAGCCTGAAACGTTTCAGGCTTTTACAGGAAATCAATCATAGAGTATTAGAACACATTAAATGGCCATTTAACATTTTTTTTATTTTCATGTTCATCTAATTAATTAAATATACTTTTACAAAATAATAAGAATAATGATTTTATGTCATATATTTAAAAAGTTTTTCAATTTAAGTTCATGTTTTCACAGAATTCGAAGGAAAACAATTATTTATTTTTCAATTTGCTTTATTATAATCATATAATATTATTATTATTATTATTGAAAAATAATAAAGAAAAACGTAATTCATTAAATAATCATTTAATTGAAAAATCTTTATTTTATGCAAATAATCAAATGATGAATTTAATTACAAAATAATAAGAATAATGATTTTATGTCATATATTTAAAGAGTTTTTTGAAATTAAGTTCATGTTTTCACAGGTTTCGAAGGTAACCATTTATTTTTTAATTTGCCTTATTATAATCATATAATATTATTAATGGCAAATAATAAAGGAAAACGTAATTAATTAAATAATCATTCAATTAAAAAATCTTCATTTTAATTAAAGAATTAAATGATGAATTGAATTACAAAATAATAAGAATAATGAATTTATGTCATATATTTAAAAAGTCTTTTAATTTAAGTCCATGTTTTCGTTGCAATTGCACCATTTGAAATGTGCTCGCATTTTTTGTAGCATGTAGTGAATATTACAACGTAAAATAGCCATATTTACGATTTTCCTTGCACAAGTTACAATTTGGAATAGTAAAATTGATCAAATTCTAACTAAAATTACTAAAATTACTAAAATTTACAAAAAATAAATAATGGTCCTTTAATTTAAAGTGAATGTATACCATTCAGCCATTTCCCTTTCAGGGTAGGCGTGACACTACCCGATTCGAGTAGTGTTTCTAGGTTAGTTTCTTGTAGTAAATAACTACAAGTGCGGGCTCACCACACCCACGATGTGCCAACAGCACTCAGTTTTCTCGAATGGTCACCAATCCAAGCACTAACCGCGCCCAACGCTGCTTAACTTCAGTGATCTGACGAGAACTGGTTTTTTCAGCGTGGTATGGCTGTTGGCCATATATAATAATAATAATAATAATAATAATATGAAAATATTAAAATAAAATATATGAATAATCTCTTATAATTATTATACAAACAAAAATTTCAAAAAGAAACTAAATAAAAAGAAGAGAACCATTGTATTTTTATTTTGCAATTCGGTCACGAAAAAAAGTAAAGAATTTTCAATTGAATGATTATATAATCAATTAAAATTTTTAATTATTTGTCATTAATAATATTATATGATTATAATAAGGGAAATTGAAAAATAAATGGATGTTTACCTTCGAATTCTGTGAAAACATGAACTTATATTAAAAGACTTTTCAAATAATTATATGACATAAAATCATTATTCTTATTATTTTGTAAAAGTATATTTCATTGATTAGATGAACATGAAAATAAATAAAGTGTTAAATAGCCATTTAATGTGTTTTAATACTCTATGGTTGGTTTCCCGTAAAAGCCTCAAACGTGTCAGGCTTTCAGAAGAATAAGCTGAGTATTCTTCTGAATGCCTAAATAAACCAGGCACTTGGACGCCAGGTATAGATCTCGTCCCAAATTCTTCTAAACGCCGGCAGTCGGCTGAATGCCTGAATCCTCTAAAAGCCTACGACATATACATTATACAGGTATGTTACCGGCAAATCCCGAAGTAGCGGTAAACCTAAGTTTCCCCAGTCAATGCGCGTGATAGAAACCATTTTTCGTGCAGCTCATTTGTTATGTTTTCGAAATAAAATTATATTTTCTCAAACTGAGAATACTTCCAGTGGGAAACTATAACATGAAAATAGTTGAATTCTCATTCTCCGGTTTCTCATTTTTTTTTTGCGACTCAAAACAACACCGAATCGGTGTACTTTAGAGGATAAAAGTTTTTCTGTGCTTCCATTAATGACAAAAAGCCTATAACGACCTGGACACGCTGGCAGAAAAAATGAAGCTTCTTTCAAATAAAAAATTTTCAACGATAGACACACAAAACGTAATTGGCGTAGTTACCCCAGTAGTACCCCAGAAATCAGATACAAAAATGTGAATCAAATTTTTCGAAAATTGAAGATTTACAAAATACTGACCTATCATTGCGACAAATTAGTGGTGAAAATTCTGCGTTTAGTGGAAAAGTTCTTGTAAGTTGTAATTTTGTGAAAAAGTGTACGTCAAAGTTGAACAAGTGCAAGAACCTGAAATTGCATTTTAGTTCAAAATATCATAATTCGACATCTCTCGTTAATAAGTAATCAGTATATTATAACTATTTTCATTTAATGTTTTTTTTTCAAACATAACTGTATATACTTACATATATAATGTATAGAATTCCTGAAAATAAAACAAGAATTTAACCATAAAATTCGGACAACCACCACAAAATGCTCCTATTGCAATTCCTAAAAACAAAAAAACAAATTTTTTTTTCTTTGGACAAAAATAAAAAAGAGGAAAGAAAAGTGAGAAGGCTAACAACCAAATCCCCTTCCTTCTCATTTTTTATTTCTCTCGTCTTTTTTATTTTTATTATTATCAAGGCACAGTATGAAAGCAAAATGCAAAATCCTTTTTTTTATTTTTGTCCAAAGAAACAAATTTTTGTTTTTTTGTTTTTAGGAATTGCAATAGGAGCATTTTGTGGTGGTTGTCCAAATTTGATCGTTAGATTCTTTTTTTATTTTCAGGAATTCTATACATTAACTTGAGTATTGGACGTCAAACGGGATTTTGAATTTGATTTTAATCTAATTGAAAATTCCTAAATTTTGTACATATATACGTAAATTGATACAATTCTGCATTTTTAATTTCCCTACAACACATTTGGCACATCTTACTTTGCCTGAACTCGAGCCAGGTGATGCAATTTTCGACTTCGCCTGAAATACACTTGGCACATCTAGGTTTTCCTACAGTTATGCCAGGCAAAGCCTAAAACCACAGTGTATTTCAGACTTTGCCTAAAACCCATCTACAATACGCGCATTGCCTAGGCAAACTTAGGTTTTCCGCCACTTTGGACTTTGCCGGTATCATATATATATGTTGTGTGTGTGTGTGTGTTTGTGTGTGTGTGTATCACTTACGCTGGCACTTGTTATCAGGTACTGGCAGCCCCGCTGTATGCTTCGCAGGATGCTTCGCTGGCAGCTCTCCTGGCGGCGTACTACCATGAGCAAACGCTGAGCATATTCCAAGAAAAAGTATTAGCTTAAACATCTGCAAAAAAATTAAATCAAAATATTAGAAAAACTGAATTTTTCTAATAATCGGATGATAATTCTCGTATTACAAGACATGACGACATTATTTCTTAAATGTATCGACTCAAAAATCAAGTTTTTTTTAGATTTTCGTGAATATCGCCTATTTTGGCGATTTTTGACTTTTCTCATGATAATAAAAAACTTTTGTTCAGTACAGTTTTGATAAATTTTTTCACATACTTTCCGTTGATAATAGGCAGTTCAAAAAATAAATATTTGACCTTCAAAAATGAAAGTCAAGAACAAATATGACTTTTTTGGAAAAGGCACATTTTTTATTTTCTTCATCTCCTTGAGAGATGATAAAAAGTGTTATCTATTTGTGAAATTACCGGTAGTGGATTGGATTATAAATGTTTAAAAGTCACCGAAAAATACCATAATTAGATAAAAATCACAATTTATTGGTGGTCAGCTTCTTTTCTCCTCTTAACACCATTTTCACAATATTTAACAATTTATTACACTGTTATTAATTTTATAACATTTTTACGCTCTTAATTCACGCGAGTGCCTTTTGCGTGAACGTACTGCCCATCTTGTTTCGAGAAATTCAAAGCGAAATTTCATAAATGTTGAACTCAAAATATTTAATTTATAAAAGAATTACAAGAATATAAACATCGAATTATTAATTTGGAAAAAGGGAGACATATCTTGAATACATTTGTATTTTAAAGTATAATTGAATATTCCATAGGTAAAGAAGTGTGGTTATCTGATTAAAATAGTGAAATCTTAATTTAAATATGAAGAACAAAATATTGCTGCTATGCCGCCCGCCATGACCACTCAATCTCAGCTTATTACAAGTCCTTAGCATTATTTATAGGCGGAAGACACACTTGTACAATGGGTCTATCATAAGTTTATTTTGCTGTTGTAATTATGATCGATCATATTAAATGATCTCGACCTTATAATTTTATTTCTCGACTTATAATTTTTAAAATAATTTTTCAAATCTTTGCATTTCGGATGTCAATCCAAAAGTCAGACTACCTGATGAGAACCATTTCATCAAGATATTTTTAAATTTTAAGCAAGTAGCAAACTTTCGTATTACGTGGATCAAATACACGAGCTATCAGAAAAAGAACTATTCTCTTAATTACAACATCGAAATTTTGAATTATTATTGAAAACAAAATGTTAATTGATCTTGGATACCACCGTAAGCCAAGAACAGATTTTGCTTCATCTATGAATTCTCCAAAACTGACCGTTCTTTCTTCAAAGGGAGCATTGTAAACTTTAATTGATGTAGGATCGTTAAGCACCTATTTCAAAAGGGAAAAGCATCCTCTTTTTAAAAGCTCAAAAAGATCCCTTTGTGAGCGTAGAACTTGCTCTAGATCATCGACTCCCAATGATACATTGTCGACTTAGAAATCGTTTTTCAGAATTGTGTTAGTCTCAGGATAATAAACGCCGTCATCTTCAACCAACTGCTTTAGAACTCGGTTCGTCAAGAATGGACCTGGTGCAGTTCCTTATGTGACTGTTATCAGTTGATAGTGCACTATCTCTCTAGAAGGGCCCTGATTACAAACAATGCGTTGCAGTTCGACATCTTTGGAGTCTAACGTAATCTGCCTGAACATTTTACTAATATCAGCGCTCAGACTAAACTTATGATTTCTCCGTCAAAGAATAATCGCTGGAAGGTCATTGTTAAGTTTAGGGCCTACTAATAGAAAGGTCATTTAATGATTTTCTTAAAGATGTAGGACTGGGTCCGTTGAAGACTATTCTCATTGGTGAGGCAATTAAACAGAAGGACAACTCAACAGAGTTTTTTACCTGAGTCTAATATTTGACGCATATGACCTACATTTTCATATTCTCCAAGAAAAGCTTCATATCTTTTTGCAAATTCTGGATTTCTGGCTAAACGACATTCAGTACCGTAGAGGAAAGATAAAGCTCGGGGTTGAGATTTTCCTAGAGAATCGAAAAATGTCTCTTTGGGCGGCAGACGTACAGCATAACGGCCGCCTTTTATGCCCCAATATGTTTCTTATGAAATGATTTTAGCAACGTTGCTCTTCGTCTGTCAACATTGATTGTTGCGAAACTTCTTGAAGTTGCCAAAACCTTTTCAATTTAAAACTTAAATCTTGGTTTGTGGAAACGAAATTTATTTGAATATTTATTTGAGTTTGAATATTATTTTCAGAAATTAAATCCGAAAGAATCCATTCAAACACTCTATGTTGTGCTGTAAGACAACCAGGAGGTCATCTACACAACTCTGACAACAGAAACGAGCCATAATAATCAGCATCTATAATAATCCAGTCTAATTGTTCCGTACTCAAAGAAGTAGTATCTAATGTTATTATGGACCATGGAAGTGATACCATTTAGATTTTATTTCAATCTTTGGCGAGTTATAATTAATTTGTTTTAGTAGAACAAATGCCGAAATAGGGTAGACTTGATTTTTATCATTTTTGGCTAGATATATAAATTGAATCGAGATTTGGACACCCCAATTAAAACATTCGCAGAAGCAGTTTTGACAGTAATATATTTAGTATTGTATTGTATTCACGCTTAGGACTTGAAACAAAAATGCTCGTACAATAAAATTTCTTCAGTTGTGTGCGAAAATCCTAATTTAAGAAATAACTAGTAATGTTTTCGTACTCTGAAAACACTGAAAGATGTCGACTGATCTTAATTCAAATTCACTTGATTGAATGATTGTTCTGAAGAATTCGGAGAATTCAAGCATCTAAAGCAAAGTCTATGTTTTCGAGCAATATCCTCGCGCTTTGGTACAGTGTGCGTTTGGACAGTTTGTCACTGAGATAAATAATAGTTTCCATCACAACAGATACATTTGAATGGTCGGGATCCTGACCCGTGTGGAAAAATTTCGTGGCAGTCTTGAATCATGCTAAAGCCAGTACAGTTTTTCTCAAGTCTGTCTATTCATGCAACACTAGCCTGGCGCTACACTGGCGCTTTCTAGTTTTACTACGTGTTTATTTCAAACCTTTCTGTTGTCTAGTCCCATTCTTGGCGCTATCTAGGAGTTTGTTACGAATTTCAATATATAAAGATTGTCTAGATCTTAGCTAGTTTCTAGATAGAATCACGGTTTGGACTTAAATAAAAATTACAGAGGTGAATTCAGAAAATAATCAGTTTTTAATAAAAGATTTGGGAAATTACAATGCACAATTGTACAAATGCTCAAGCAATAATTAATTGTAGACTATCACATATTTCAGATAGTAAACAATAATTGTTGAAGCTGATAGAAATCTGAATACAAGAACTGCAGTTTCAAGAACGATTTTTTGAAGAATGTTTAAAAACATTTTGTTACAATTGAATTATATAGTGTATTTATAATGAATTTATATTGAATTTATAATAATTATAATATGTATAATGCTATGTATAATATTTATGATATTCCAGAAAATCAAATATTATTATAAAAGATTTATTTAATTTATTTTAATTATTTATTGATTCCGTAAATGATAATTAAGCCTAACGTATTAATTATTTGAAATAATAAACAATCATTATTTCGTAGCCTAATCGCAAGTAACATCATACAAAGTTTATTTTTTTCAATGATTTATTTACAAATCAAGCACTTTTAATGTTTAAAAATTGTTCATGTTTTATTGAAATAAATTTTAGGATGTAATGCATCGAAATTCATATCCGACAAAAAAGAAAAAAATTTTAACTTTTAGATGGCCGAGGTGTTAAGGCGACGGGACAAAGTTACAGCAATATAATAGGAAGTTACATCAGAAGTTCGACACCCTGCGTATGTACAAGAGATTTGCGGAAACTCATTTCTTCATTTTTTTTTGTAGAAAAACTTTTTTTATATTTTTAATTAACTGTAAAATCTATATATTGGACTTTTATGGCATAAAAAATAATTATATTATTTAATTATTAATTATTTTTTATCAAAATAGCCGATCTGTCTAGAAACTAGTCGATCCGAGCGTTACATCCCAGTCTCGCCACTGGACAGTCAGCCTGTGGCGCGCCAATGTCGACTCAAGGCGGACTGGACAGAAACAGTACAGCGCCACGAAATTTTTCCACACGGGGAAGGGGCTACCCCACGACATTTAAAAAAATTAAATTTTTTGGCTTTTTGTATTGTTCAATCTGTCCTACGTTTCGTGCTTTCTTCAGAAAGTGAAAAGTATTGAATTTTACTATTTTTCATAAAATAAGAACGTTCCCAAAGGGGCTATCCCAAGATGTACTTGGTGAACATAAGGGACTAACTCCATACAGAGTCTTATTGAGATTCATGATTTGTTGTAAGTCCCGCGAGGTTTTAAGAAAAGAATACCAGTCTGCAGTGCCACCTGTTGATTCTAAAAGTACATATTATGGATACTACGAACACGTTTCTGCGCTTATTTGACAGTAAAAACTGCATACAAGAGCCGGCTGTGTGTTGAATTTGGATTATTCGCATTCTTCAAACCAAGTCCTGAGATTATAAGATCATCTAAAGTACGCTACAGAATTTTCATTTAATTTGTTCACAAGAGAGTATATTAAAAGTGATCCCAGTTATCAGTAGGGCATTCCAAATTTGTAAGTGCCATAAGCGCTTCATTGGTCGTATCTCGAAAAATTTTAAGATCTTTTAGGGTACTGGACTTTTATTTTATACCAGGCTCCCTCATAGTTATTATCGGTAAAACTTATATTTTTAATTAATCGTAATGCTTTTCCTGTAAACTTAGTTTTCAAATAATATAATTTTCGAGCAGGAGATACTGTTGGTTTGTTCTGAATTGTTGATTCAAATAAATCTCTGAAATCGGGCCAATCTAAATAAATCACTGTGAAACTAAGGTATTTAAATATCTGGTAATTTAATTCCGCACTCATTAAAAAAATTTTGAGAATAATTAGAATTTTGACTCACATTGATACTTGGAATAGTTACATTTGAAATAAGAGATTTGGAATTTTCTTGAACTAATCCGCGAATAATTTCATCAAAACATCCTAGAGCTTTAAGAAATTTCTTCTTGGCTTAAGGAACTTCGTTATTTACACAGTACCCCGTTTGGTTTTATATAATGTAGAAATAATTCATGTTAAAATTGGACCTGGAAGGACTAAGGGGAAAAGTGCCACAGGACCTTTGAAAGTATCATGGGGTTTTAAATAGAAAAGCTCGATTTCAAAAAAATGGAAAACAAAACACCATATTTACACAAAATAACTTTTAATTTTGACCCTGTCGCCACAAACCTCTGTTGATATGCCCGGAAGATACAACAAAAAATGCAAAATAGTAGTTTTCTATCAAATTCATACCATCGACGGTATTTATTTGATTTTTCAAATATGAATTCTTTTTAATAGATAAGCGACGAGTTTCCAAGTATTTTTATAAAAATTTTTAATTGTTCAAACAATCATTATTTGTTTACAAAATTTATTTTTTCCTGTGAACCCTGCAAATAAAAAAGGCCAGTTTTATTTGCATGGGAATGTTGAAATGAGCATTTGCAATTAAATGCAATTGGTAGAACTATCATTGAATGTACCTCAATGGATCTGAATTGACGCAATGTATTTAAATCGTAAAGATGCAATTGGTGGCATTTCATCATTACGGAATGATGTCAAGAAAATTCGATAAATATGATTTGTATTATATTGTTAATTTATGTCCAAAGTAACTTTTTATTCTCATTAAATAATTAATATTTACTGAACTTTAGTCCAAAGGTGCAAATTATATAACAACTTTTATTCCTTATCATCAATTAACCACTTCAATCTCTTCAATAATACTATTTATCAACGTATTATTTTATTATGCAATAAATTAAAATTTTATCGCAAAACTCCAATTAAAAACAGTTCCGGTCTATAAATTTATGTGCGATTCAATACAATTAGATGCATCGCATGACCAATCTCCATTTTTAAATTAACTTGTATTGGATAATATAGAACCATTGACAAAATTCTTTTTGAATTTAAAGTCGTCAATTAAATCCAAAAGACGATTCATTGATTGCGAAACAATTCAGTGCAATGGACCGCACACTGGTTCTATTGTATATCTACAATTCACTGCAGTTGCAGAAATTTAGTTCAATTCACTGACAAATTTTTCAATTGCGATTTAAGAAATGAATATTAAATGCAATTCACCATATTTGACTTAAATTGCATTTCACCAAAATTGTCGATTGAAGATTTTATTTTTGAATTGCAGTCAATCGATTTTAAATGAATCTTTTTTTTGCAGGGAATCGTGGAAAATTATTATTTTTGGGGTGTAAATTATAGATTTTTTAAATAAATGGCAACAGTAATATTCTTCGATTCACATATGTATTTGTTGATCATTCAAACAATTCACATTTGTTTAAACAATTTTTTTTCTTATTACCGTAAAAAGTTATTATTTTCTAGAATTATTGGAGCAATTAACAAATGTCGAGAGTAATACATTTTTTAAGGACATTCAGTAATTATTTAAACAATTTTTATTTGTTTAAACAATTTTTTTCCTGTAAATCGTGGAAAGATATTATTTTCTTGAAATGAATGACACACTTAACGGATGTTGAGATATTTTTTTCCTACCAAAAGATTTAGCAATTTTAAAAAAATTTTTATTTTTCACAACAATTTGCATTTGTTGAAATAATTTTTGCCCCTGTATATCGCGAAAAGTTATTATATTTAGGAATTAAATTTGAGCTTGATCGGACTGAGGAAAAGGGTACCCGTCGACCCTTCAAAATCGAAAAAACCAGAAAATTAACAAGAAAATAAATTTTATTTGTTTATATTGCAAAATAATAATTATATGCAAAACAGCTTTATGCAAAATAAATAAAGCTACTCCAAGTACTCTAGTAGATGATAGTGTATGGGGCATACTTTTTCGCGGTTTTCTCGAAAACAGTTAGTCATAAAAGAAAAAGATGTTGATAATAATATGTGCATTTTCAATAGATCTAAAAATTTTGTATTGAGATTTTTTGCATATAATTAATATTTTGCAAGATATAGAAAAATAAAATTGATTTCTTTGTTAATTTTATGTTTTTTTTTTATTTTGAAGGCGCTAGGAGTACCCTTTTCCTTAGCCCAATTGAGCTCAAATTTCAAACGAATTATTTCTACATAAAAGGGAACCAAACTGTGGTGTAGCGTGAAGAAAACTCAAACTTTGAAAATAAGATCTGTAAGTGAATGATCATTAATCGTTTAAATAATTGCTAAATGTCTTGAACAAAAAATATTACTCTTAAAATTCAATAATTCTGTCATGAATTGCGAAAAATAATAATTTTTCACGCATGACAGGGAAAAATTGTTTAAACAAATGCAAATTGTCGTAACAAATACAAATTATTTAAAAATTTCTAAATGTTTTGATAGGAAAAATATATTATATCAACATTCGTTAATTCTGTCATTCATTCTAAAAAATAATAACTTTACACGCTGAACAGTGGAAAAAATTGTTTATCTAATCACTGAATGTCCTTAAAAAATATATGTGGGCATCCACATGAAAAGGGCCTTTATGGCCGGTTCTAGTTTAGAAGATATTCGCGTTTTTCTAAGTTGAGGTCAAAATTATTATTTTGGGGTTTGAGAGGGGGATGATACTGAGACTTATAGTAAATTAATTAGAACTATATACTCACATCCAGATAGTAACCGGAAGTAACTATATTTCATGTTCGAAGACAAAATATTGCATGTATGCTTATGGCACTCGTCAAGTTTGGATGCGTTTTTCTCGAAAACTGGTTTTTCAAAGTTCCAACTTAAAAAATGCTTTGGTGACTTTTTTTTATTTTGAGAGGTTTCATCTTGGACCTAACATGCCGGAAATTTATGCAGCTATACGCCCCTGTACGTAACTCCATACCGTCCATAAGGGCCTTTTCATGCGGACGCCCACATATAACTCTGAATATTCGTTACTTGTGCATTTAATTCTAGAAAATAATAATTTTTCACGATTGTAAGGGGAAAAAATTGTTTGAACCAAATTAAATTGTTAAATTAATTAACAAATATGTTGAACAGAAAATATTACTCTTTCCGTTCATAAAATGTATCATTTATACCCCGAAAATAATAATTTTCCACGATTTTATTTATTAAAAATGATTCATGTTAAAAAAAAATACCGTCGTTAGTTTGAATTTGATAGAAAACTAATATTTTGCATTTTTGGGCCATTTTCCGGACACAATAACAGAAGTTTGAGGGTTGTCAAAATTAAAAGATATTTGGTGAAAATTATGCCTTGAGCAGTCCTCAAGAGGTGACAATACTTTAGTTCACAAAAAGTTTAAAACTAGTACTTCTTTTTTTGATTTTTTTTGAAAATCGAGCTTTTCCCACTTAAAACCCCATGTTAATTTCAAAGGCCCGGGGGCACCTTAGTCCCACTGAGTTCAAATTTTACACAAATTATTTCTACATATAATGGAGATAAACTGGCAGTAGCGTGAAGATAATTCAATATTAATTAATCAATTTAGAAAATCAGCAAGACTTAATTCAAACCAAGTTTATTCAATAACCCGAAATGTAGTAGCTTGAATTTTGTCACTTAATGAGCGATAATTTTCATAGAAAATTTTTATTCGAAGGAGTAAATGTCTTCAAAATAAATCAATGCCACAAGAAAGTCTTTCGAAAGGATGACACAATATCCATATTAAGAGAGAAGAGGTAGTAGTCCATAGATAAGACAGACAGTTTTGCTACATTGGCATACATTACTGAGGTGGAGAACGGGAGGCGTATCAGGCGATTCTCTCATGCATTGCGCGGGCACAATTTTAAACTTGTTTCAATTTGAATTTCTTAAGCCTTTTTGTTATTTACAAAGGGGCTATAACATCATTCGCAGAGTAGTACGCTCTTTTAAAGCCTTTTCTTCTTTTGAAGAACCTCCAATCACTATAGACTTCAATAAACACGAATTCTTGTCACCACGTTTTTAGAATTCAAATAATATTCCAATCCTTCAGGATCGAAAGATCATGTTTATCTCCTTGTGAGATGATAAACAGTTTCATTTAGTTTTAAAATTGCCGGTTATGGATTGAATTATGAATATTTTAAATTCAGTGAAAGATTCAGCTTCTTTTTTTCTGCCCTCATCGCCATTTTCGCAATAGTTATCAATTTATTACACCGTTCTTAATTTTATACCATATGTAAGCTTTTGATTCACGCGCGTATCTTTCGCTTCTCTCTCTCTCTGCTTTTGCATTGAACTCATAAGTTTTATCTCTTTCATAATTTTGAAAAAAGCACAAGTTATATCTCACGGTCATAGCAACTAGCAACCATCCAGGTATACTAATAAATTTTAGGGTATGCGTAAACTTATTTTTTACCTCAAAAGAAAGCTAAGAATTTTCCGCTTGAAAGTTGCATGGTTAAAAAGAGGGATTTCTATTGTTTATTCCTACAAATGAGTAATGAGTTGTTTTTGAGAATATATCATCTTTTTTGGCGTTTAATAACCCTTTTAATAAAATAATGTTTTCTACTACAATATCGATACATTTCTTGAGGTCCTTTTCAATGGTTGTCACCATTTCTTGAGTCAATAAATATTTGACCATCAAAAATAAATTGGACTTTATTATATACAGAAGGACATTTTTACAAAAAAATTTTGGACTAGAACAAAAACTTACTTTTTCCACTGAATAAGCTTGAAATCAAAAAGTAAAATTAAATTTTTTATTACTTAAAATATGCGTTTAAATCATCGGTACCTTAAAGGAGAATCCCCAATATTTTTTTCTATGAAGAAAAATTAAATTTATTTTTGACCTTCCATTTTGAGGATCAAGTCATCATTTTTTCAAAAAATAATTACTACTAATGATAGGCGCGTAAGAAAACCGATTGAGAGTGATAAGCAAAATATTTTGGTTATTCATAATAAAAGAGTTTAAAATCGACATAGCAGATGATATATTCCCAAAAACTAATCAAAGCTCATTTTTATAAATAAAAAATAAATATTCCACTTCATAACCTCAAAGCTCTTCATGGGGAGAATCTCAGTTTTACTTTGAGATAAAAAATGAAGAATGTTCCTTTTTTCCAAAAAAATTCAAATTTGTTCATGACCTTTATTTTTGAAGGTCTAATATTTATAGTTTCAATGAATACTTATCATTAATGGAAAGGGCTTCAAAGTAGTGTTGCAACATCGAATAAAAAACATCGATGTTTTACATCGATGTAGCATCGAAAGAAACCATCGATGTTTCCGATATATCGGGTCATTTTTAAGAAACATCGATGATTTAAAAATAACATTCTTTTAATGTAATAAATTAAATATTCAATATAAATAGATATTAATATTAAATATATGATAAAATATTATATAATATAAATATAAAATAATATAGGAAAAGAAATAAACCAAAAAAAAAAAAATCTGCCCGCTTCGCGGGCACATTCTCATGGCTCGCTTCGCTCGCAAGTTTGAGCGCGCCTAGGGCGCGCGACTGTTGGATCTCGCGCTTCGCGCTCGATCATATATTTATCTCGCGCTACGCGCTCGGGCGTATTTGCATCGCGCTTTACGCTCGGCTCCTCTAGATTTTTGAACTTCGTGTTCGACTTCGATGAAAAGAAAAAGTTTGTTTTCAAATATTATAAAATTATCAAAACCTCTACATATTAAGTGATTGTTAAATTTGTTTTTATTTTAGACTGAAAAAGAACTTTATTTACTCAAGGTTCTATCGACCTTAAGGAACACATTCTCATCCAGACACTCGCGCTTCGCGCTCGATATTTGATTTGAAAATCATTTGAACCGTATGATAGAAACAAAAAAGTTTGAGCGCACTTACGGCGTGCGATTTGGTAAATACACTGAGCGCGCACTTTGTGCTTCGTGTTATATGTTCTTCATATACAAATTACTAAATTTGTATTTGATTTCAAATGAAAAGTAATGATATAATTCAGGCGACAAATTGTATTAGTTAACATTTTATTTTAGCTTGTGCCGTTTATCAAAAAAGTTAATTTTTTCATTTTGAATATATTCTTACCACAGAAATTGATTACGGGTTTGTAAGTCTTTTTTGAATGCACAATTTTTGTTCATTTATATGTTTTCGTACCTTGCATTGTTTTTTCAAAAATTTGATTTTTTTTACTGTCAATGTTATTTTCACGAATAAAATAAAAACCACGCATCCTATCGAAACATGATTCACGATAAATTTGTACCTCTTCCTTGGATGAACAAATTTTGTTTCGGTCATTTTTTCGTAGCTGGTAATATTCGTCTGAAAATTTGATTTTTCTATTTTCAATGCTGTTTTTTACGAATAAAACAAAAACTACGCGTCATATAAAAAAGTGAATGATAAGAAATTTTTAGATCTTTTTTCGGTGCACAATTTTGGTGAGATGATCTTTTCTGGTATCTTGCATAGTTTGACAGCAAAATGGCTTTTTTGATTTTTCATTAATTTTTTGTGCGATCAAAATTTGAATTTTTTATTTTTCAAAAAATTCAAAAAGTTTTTATGAAAATATTATAGGGTGTTCAGGAATCAACGTTTTTCTCCTCCTGACTTTTTTTCATATCGTGCGTTTTTCGGCTTAAAATGTTCATTTTCGTTTGTTTTTTGGAATTTTGAAAATGCTATAACTCCAGTAATTTTCTTTTTATCACGAAAAGTGATAAGAATATTTTGTTCGTAATTTTGCGTACTACTAATAACCGTAAATAGAATTTTCAAATCTTCAAAAAAAGTGGTCTCAAAAATTTTCAAAATGTGCTCACTTTTTGGATTTTCATCCAAAATAGCTGGTTAACGAACTCGTTCTCTATTTTTCGGCCATAAAAAAGTGTGCCAAAGCTCAATCAAATCTGATCATTTTTTCGAAAGTTATCGTGGCTACAGACAGACAGACAGACAGACAGACAGACTGACTGACAGACAGACAGACAGACAGACTACAGACAGACAGACAGACACCTTGGTAAAAATCGTTTTTTCTAGCTCAGGGGGTCTCAAAACGTGGAGATTTGATGAAAACGGACTATGTCAAATTTTACATAAAACCAATACCTTCTCATTAGAATGAGAATGTAAAAAATGTTTTAAAATTGCTCATAGTTTCAAAACATCCTTCGTAACAATATTTAAATAAAAAAGGATTCTTTCCAGAGGGCTGGCCTAAGTTGACTCTTCCCCTTTTCTCCCTCTTTTTTCTTTTTATATGTAATTGTCTCTAATGAGACGGACAGGACGCAGTTTTGGAAATATAATTTTTATTTGTGCATTTTTTCATGCTCTGATTTCGGTTGCATAAAATTATTCATAAGAAAGTAGATTTTAATTCGATCTTAAATGAATTTTTAAATAGAGACACTAAACGAGATTCTTTCCATCTGCAGGGTTGCTTCTAAGACTTCTGAGAGTTCTTTTAATTAAAGGCAAACCAAGTTTTTTTACATTAATGCATCGAAAGAATCCCTTTTTATTTAAATATTGTTACTAAGCATGTTTTTAAAATATTAGCAATTTTGAAAAATGTTTTTTTTTTTATTATTTCTTTTCCTATTTGGAAAATGTAACAATCTGAATAGATTGGTTGAGAATCAACCAATAACATCAGATCTGGAAATTAATATGACATCTTGGTACTCATCAAATAATAAGGTTGCCAAAAAGATGTGCATATTAGATTAAAATGTCACTCTGATGCTTATCAATATACTTGTCTATTGGCTGACAGAAAGGCTGTGTGTGGCGATACCTCGTGTTTTCCATCATGGTATAAGACAACGTTTTGGTTGGCTAATTTGAAAATTTGTTAACCATCGGAAAGAAAACATCGATGTTTAAATCGATTGATCGAAAGTAAAACATCGATGCAAAAACGTCGGTCATCGCAAGGAAAACATCGATAGTTCCGATGTTTCCGCATCGATGCTGCAACACTACTTCAAAGCCCCTTTTGAAAAATATAATGGACAACAGATTTTGTATAACTTTCAGAAGACCTAAATATCGCCGTAATAGACCGAAATATAAAAACCTCTTATCATTAATATTATCTTTTTCAACAACCTCTAGTTCAATCGCCTCCAGTTTCATTTTGTTATAATAGTAATTATTTTTAAAAATTTCGAATCCATACAATTATCTAGTTACAAAGTTTTAAATGCTGAATCTTAACTCTTTTCTTTATTTCTTGAAGCAACAAATCACATTAAGAGGAACTTTTTTCAAACAGTACATCCAAGCCTAAATTTAAAATTGATAGTTTTAAAAGTAGAAAATAATTTGCAGATGATTACAGTAGATTTTTAAAATTATTTCCAGTCGAAGGAACTATTTTACACAATAAAATGCTTTGTTTTCGCGAATAAAATCTTGAACATGGAAGTTTAAAACAAATGTTTAACTCAATATAAAATTTAAAACGTAGTGTCTACGCTCACCGAATTTCGGTGAACCTAGCTTCGTAGAATTGAGACTAAGTAGACGTACCTGTAATAATTTGTCGAAACGTTCTCGAAGAATTTCACAAAAATACAGTACTTTGGTTTAACGTGCAAGTTATTTTATACTTTCCTTTACATGTACAGAAACACTGAATTTACGACGATATCATTAATGCTGAATTGTTGATATCTTAGATAAATACGGAAATGTTTCTCTTTCCAAACCTCCCTACCACACGATGTTTCGTGAGCGTTACATATTTTACGTATGTTTGACGTTTCTCTAATCCCGCGAAATTTTGTCAACCAATCAAACAAGAGACTTTCGTTAATAGCTTTGGCTATAAATGAAATGGTAGCTTTTGATAGGCTAATTTTTATCTGGTCTCCAACTCTACGTGTAATAACATTTTGTTTGTAGGAGAAATATGCTGGTTAGTGAAACTTGCATTTCGAGTAATAATTTATAGCGCAAATGCGTAACTAAAAAGTAAGCGAACGAACGTGATAAATCTACTTGCGTTCATTTCTCAATATAGATGGATATATTGTAACTGGAAATCTATTAATAAAAATTAAATTTTAGATAGTCTATTGAAATACGCAAGTTTGTTAAGGAAACTAAATGCAAAATTGAAAAAAAATGAATACTGTTTCAAAGTGATTAACATAATGAAAATAGATTCACTTATGATTCAGCAAAGGCATATTTGAATCACTGTACATGTTGTAATTATACAAAATTACAATTTCTTGTTTACATATGAAATCAGAATATAATTTTACACTGGATTACTATATTTTCAATTGAATAATGTTTTAGTTTCGTAAATTTATATACTATAAGAGAAATATTGAAAAGTATTTATAAATTTTACAAAGTGTTTACATATTTGACAAGCTTCACCCATTTACGTGATGAATCTGTAATCAAAAATAAAATTTTTTGTGTGGATATACGTTGATACCGAGAACAAAACATTTTTTTCAACTTAAGTTTGGTAATCGAATACATGATATTACAAACATGCGGAAACAATAATTATCTCAATTTTTTCAAAAAAAAGATTCATCACATTTTGTTCGCTTACTGCTCAATTAAAACTATGAAAATACAGCTTAAGGCAGAAAAAATATAATCCTTAAAAATGTATTCCGTCAGTTTCATAAAAATCCTTATATCGTTGTTTTCTTTTTATCATAAGAATATCGCATAATAAAAAGTAATCTCAAACAAGTATTGAATATTCTTTAACAGAGACCTTTTTTTTCAATATCAGATCCACTTACACGAGATCATTTATCTTGAATCTTGTCAAGGCCTAAAAATAAAAATAAGTTTGAGGCGCAGTCAGTCATTTACGAAATTAGGTAAATATTCATAGTTCGTAAATATGATTGCAGACTGATTTACTTATCTTGGTTATTCACCACGCAATTATTAATTATTTATTACTTCAATTGCTGTCACTGTTTGAAAACATATTGCGTCTAATTTGCATACAAAAATTATTCTTTGATTTTTCAAAAAATGTATTTAGAAATCAATAAAAAAAATCAATACGCGTGTCGTTCCTTATTCAGTATTAATTTTTGGAATGTCACCTTTGTCAACATCTTCATAGAAAATAGAAATTACACGACTATAAAGAGACGCACTGATGTTGAAATTTCTAAACCCTAATTTTTTAAATTATAGTTTTTCCCGTTTTTTCTAATATTTCACGATAAAACAAAATGTATGTATTTCACCAGTTTTATGAAAATCATAATATCGTTGTTTCCTTTTTATTATAAGAATATCGTATGTTGAAAAGTTATTTTAAACAAGTATTGAATATACTTTAACAGCATTTTTTTTAAATATCAGATCCAGTTACACGAGATCTTTTATCTCGAATCTTGTTAAAGCCTAAAAATAAAAATGAGTTTAACAGGCAGTCAGTACTTACGAAATTAGGTAAATATTCATAGCTCGTAAATACGTTTGTGTCTGATTTCCTTTCTTCGGTTATTCAACATGACATAATTAGGAATATTTTATTATTTCAATTGCTATTACGTTTTAAAAAACTATTACGACTGACTTGCATACGAAAATTATTAATTGATTTTTCAGAAAATATTTTCACAAAACACTAAGAAATATCAATAGGGGTGTCGCATCTTATTGAAAATTAATTTCTTGAATTATTCGAATGCCAGCTTTGTCAAGACTTTAATAATGAGTACAAATTACAGGACTGCCAAGAGATGCATTGATGTTGGAAATTTCAAACCCAGTTTTTACATTAGAGCTTGTCCCGTTTTTTAATATCTGAAAATTCTGAATCGATATTTCAACTCGATTTTCGCGTAAAATAAAAGTTTATATTACAAAGTGATATCGATTTGAATGTTTCAGATTCGGTTTTCTCGCAAAAAATCCTATCGGAGTTCGCACAAAAAATTTCTGACCAGGGCTACTGTACTCTCTCCATATTTTTTATAATACAGTAATTTGTATATTCAAGGAGATTATTTATTTATGTGCTATCGTCATGAAGAAGAGAAGGGATTGAGGAAATGGAGGAAAAGAAGACAAATACGTTGGAAGCATTTTCTTAGTCCGATTTTCTTCGAGGGTTACTCAAATTAAAGCTCCTAACACGCAGGTGCGCAATAAAAAAAGATTTGCTTTTGGATACCCTCTTTTTAACAGTATTTGAAAATTAAGAAAAATGAGGTTTATACTATCTACCGTTGTGCCACCAATATTCATTTTCTGAGCGTATTCAGTCTTCTTCTTCTTGATGGATTTGAATATAAGTATTACAATTAAAGATAATGCAATATTGTAAAAAACCATTTGAAAAATATGATATTTGAATAATAGAAAAGATAAACATAGGGCTTTAAAGAAAAATTAGCAATATATTTAAAATTCTAGAATTGAATTTTGAATTAAAGAACCAAAAATTAGAATATAATATAAGCATTCAACATTTTAGAAATCGAAATTTGTGTTTTTTAATAATTTCAGAATAATTCAAATGGTGCCTTATTTGTCTTATTGTTCAAAGCCAACTAGACTGATGTCAAAAATTTTACCACCAAAAAAGTGCTTAAAATGTTCAATTTGCGTTCCTCCGCATTTTCCTTTGATGAAGAATAGATGGGGACATTATGACCGACTTTCATTATCCCATCAGAAATTCCGTGAAAATAAAGAGTCCTCAAATTTATGAATTTTACATACTTGGATATTCCCTCAATATCATACAGCTTATCACCTGCTTCACTAGCGCCAACTGATGAAGATCTGGAGTTCGAATCCCAGCGGAGCTAGAGAGACTTTTGCACAACTTATAAAATTAATAATCAATATTCAAAAAATATTTATTATCGACCATGTAGACGAAAAACATTAACATATATATTTCGCTGGTCGAAAACCCGTAAAATCAATTATTAAAATCACTCTTATGTTGGAATGATTAAAAATTAATCTTGCAAGTACATTGAATGACGTCGACATTCAGCTTGGAAGAGTTGTGAAGAAAGTTTTCTCGTCTCTGCGTAGCTTAGTCGGTTAGAGCATCAGACCGGAAATCCGGAAGACCTGGAGTTCGAATCCCAACGCAGCTAAATTATACTTGACTGAATGAGATAAATATCGTCATTCCCAGGAAGAGAAAACGACAAGTGAACAAGGTTCATGGGTCAATTTTCCAGTTAGATTGGTCTGACAGGACGAGGTGAGCAGACCAGCGAGCTTTGCTGCGATCTGTCTCCAAAAGTAATTTCTTGACTTGAGATTCCATAAGCCTGGTGGAATCTCTTTTGAATTGGTGCCCGGAATTTGTTCAAATTTGAGAAAGAAGAAGGCTGGAATTGGGAGAATTGTATCAGGGACGCCTTTACACTCTTTAATCATACTCTGGATTGAAAGAAGATGAATTGGATTTTTGATTGAATGGACAAAGACAACTAGAAGGAAGGCTACCAATTCTACAAACTCATCATCTATCGATAAGTACACTGATTGTTAGAAATTGTATAATTTTGTGAAGCTGAGTGCATGAGGGAAAGAAAATAGGTATTTTTGATTGAAGTCATCGGAGTGTGGTTTCAGTTTATGTTTTATTCTCTTCTGTCTTTTGAAATCCCAGACCCAAAAGACAGACGTCTATTAATCATTAACTGTTTGAGGAGTGAAATGCTAGCCGTCGATTATATCGGCCGTACCAAATTGTAATTTGGGATATTTGCTGAGTGAAAAGAAGGTCTCATAAATTTATGATTAAAGGTCTTATATATTTGACGAGAATCGCATAGAGTACAATCTTATACATTTGAGTAACGATCAAGGCAATTATTATAATCAATAACAAATATTAGAGAAGCAAAGACAGGATATTTTTCATTCATCACATTTGTAATTTAAACTTTTGAATACATGTCAGATCTTTTCTTTCAACTTGAAGATCTTTTATTTATTGGAAATTGAAAAGCATGCTAAATCGAACACCCATTAAAAACCAACATCCTCCCATGATTATATGACTGATTTCATTAGATTGGGCAGTTTTCCAAAAATAGACTTTTAAGGAAGAGCTATAATTTTCAGTATGATAAGTTTGATTCTTGTATAAATTCCAAATGAAACTGGATTATCTGCAATAGCGATAAATGAAGTTTGGATCTAAAATCCGCAAAAGCTGACGAATATTTTTGGATCTATGCAATAGAATATGTAATTTAGCTTATTCCAAAGTTTCTTATTTTGTAGGTTTTTGCATAAAAATATCTATTACATTCATAATGAGTTTTTCCTGTCAATTAAAGTAGGCGGGTTGTTTTCATTTTTAGTATGTTTATTTAAAATTTTTAACTGAACATTTTTTCAGTTTGGAACAGTTTGGGTTTTTAATTCCTCATTCTCAAACATTTTCAATTCACAGTTCTTTGATTTTTTATGGCTTAAATTCAAAGGTGACTTGCAATCGCTATTTGCATATTTGTTTTAAAATCGTAAAAACGATCACATATCCGATTTAAAAAATGATTTCAATTGCAAGTGTACAATTTTCAATTATTCGTTTTTTAATGCTTTGTAGTAGGTACACATATTTTTATTTTTGAAAACCTCTGTTCTGTTTTTGACTTTTTAATTTAGTAATTTTATATTTACAAAAATGATTGTATTTGTAATGCTAACACTTGTAAACTGTTTAGTTTTCCAAGCTCAGAATGAAAAAAATAATTTTATGCGATTGAATCATTTCACAATCTAATGTTTTTACAATCTAAAGTGCTTCAATTAAAAAAAAACGACATTGAAATGTAGTTCATCTTCAAATTGATAATTTTTCAAATATTCAACACTTTAAATAAAATTTTTTTAACTTTTGAATAGATAAGTATTTCAGTGTTTACTTTGAATGAGCTGAAATTGTCATGCTCAAAATTTGATATTATTACATTTCCATATTTTTTGTTTCAATATGCAAAATTTTAAACAGTTTAGTTTTTCCAGCCCATGAATCAAAAATCGTTTAAAATTCTTCAATCAATTCCGATTTTACTCTGAAATTTTATTAATTCATCCTTGATCCTTTGGAAAACTCTTGATTTTTTTCATTTTCTTCATGAATTCTTCTGAATATTCAATGAAATAAAAGATACAAATTCGAAAAATCAAATAAAGAAATTGAATAAATCTTTTAGTTTTGAAACTAATATTATAAGCTGAACAGAGGTAATGTAAAGCTATCGTGTGAGCCTCACGAAGGCTGAACATTTCATTTGATGAATAAATTCACCCTCAAATTCCCCAAAACTCACCCCTTAAGACACTAAAAGGTGTTTTTAAAGTGTCTTTTCCAAATTTTATGAAATAAAAATAAAAATTATGAGCATAAATTATATAATCATTTTTACTATACACATATAGAGAGTAAACATTCTTTCCCTTTTCACTCGCGGTAACGCGGACGACAGCTTCACAGAATATTTTAAATAAAACCGTAGCAACTCCCTTATAAGGTTTTTATACCTTTCTTTCTTCTCATTCTCCTTGGCTGTGATTTTTTTGTCGGCTGGTGCTGAAAATTCGATAACGAACATGGTTTGTTTCTCGAAGTCAAGAAGAACTATGTCAGGCCTCGAATGTGCAACAGAAACAATTATCGCTTCCTGAATGCGGCTCTGTGGCACGCCCAGATATTTATAGGTTTTTGCTGCGCCTGGGTGTCATATAGCGCTTCTGTCAACGAGCTCAGGGTCTTCGGGGATGCCATTCAGTTCGAAAGCTTTTTGGTAATTAATCCAGGCCGTCGATAGGTATCGCTGATAGGATGCTGCTTCTTGGCAGGTACATCTATGGATGAGCAGGTTCTCCCGACATCCTGCTACGCCGTTCTTTGAGCCGCGTTGTTCGTAAATTTCTCGCCACACAAGTCCGATTGTCCGAACAATCTTATCATTTAGGATAGCTGTGAAGATCTTATACAGTGTGTTCCGACAAGTTATTGGCAGTGACAGGTGGGCTTCCTGCCTCAGGTGTTATGAGGGCACTGCACAGGTCCTTGCAGCTATTTATGTTCTCTGAGTATTCTTTTAGTGGATGCTGAACTTCCTAGACTTCTCTCCAAACTGGAGGACCTTGGAAGAGTCTCGATGGGTCAGAGAAAAACTGTTAATTTTCTCTGAGACACCTCTCCCTTCGCTCTAGACTTCTCCCTGCGTCAGATAGTACTCGTGTTTCGTCAACAATATGCTGCTTGGCGGTCAGCAGCTTTGACTTGTTGAGTGTATGATGGGTTATCCGCATTTCGCGCGCTAAATGTCAAACTTTGGCAGTGAAATTTCTGCCAGATGTTATGCAGTCAATCACACACTGAATTCGGGACGCGTACTGCCTTGCTCAGTCTATATTTGTGCTGAGTTGATGCATTTGTCTTTTGGTCTTATGAAATTATACACAATACAATTGATCGTCTACATGTCAGACTCTTCGGAAGAATCTCAACGAAGCTCATCATTCAGTTTAGACAAATCTTCGGCCTTGAGAGAAACCTGGATGCTAATGTTTCTCCGGATCCTGAAGCATCGCTCTTTTCCTATTGGATGCCTACCCGCGGTTGGTCTCAGCGTCGCCTCTCTTCCTCTGTTACTGGCTTGCTGTGGCTGCGGTAGAGTAGGCGCTCCGTTTGCATAACCTATTTTCCGGAGTTTCTCAGCCTGGTTTTGCAGACGTTTATGAGAAAAGTGCAAGAGCTCTGGGTGTTTTTTGCAACACAGAGCATGCAGTCGTGCTATGTAATCTTCTTGTTTGGGGGCCATACTGGTACCATAGCACTCCAGCAGGTTATCCTCGAGTTGATTCGTCCACTTGAAAGTTTTAAGATTCTGCCGGTATGCTGTCGGTAAATGTCAGCAAATTCATTTGATCAAAAATTTAACTATGAAACCCCGACAGATTCCAAGTTACAAACAAAAGTGTTATGTATTAGATTGTCCGTCAACGCGTCGATCAACATCTCATCATTTTCCTATAGACGGGCAAATGTTGCTAAAAGTTTAAAATGAATACTACTTCAAACTTGAAAATATTCTTCTATTATTTTACTGTCAGTTTTTCATAAAACACAATGTTATTGAAAACCCAAGAGAAAAATAATTAGAAATTCATAAATAATTATTCAGATGATGTTGTTTTGATTTTTTTGTACAGTCAACCGCATAGCTGAAAAATAGGGAAAAGAAGGATTTCACACAGAAATATTCTTCGATTATTTATTAATCATTACGAATACTTCTCTTGATTTCAGTGAGCTTAAATTGTGCCTATAAGCATTTCTGCAGGTTACCTACCACCTCGTATAAAGAAATTTGCGATAAATTAATCATCAGCTTAGTTAGTACATTTTTTTCCATTCATTTTCAGCTTTAAATTTGGTATCCATAATTTGGTTTCAATCATTTCTCATAATTTGTTATTATTGAAAAAGGCTGCGATGAACCTAAGTCAAATCTCTTGGAAAATTCCCAGTTACTACACTTCTCGCTACGTCATCATGAGATTCGGCTGCCGCGTCATGACGGCGTCTGGTATCTTTAGCTGGCTGACTAAAACCGACGTGTACTACTGATGGCACACGGACCACCAGGCTTCCAGGTAGTCCAGGCACCCTATGAAAAATGGGCAGTAATTGATAACTGAAATCTGATTTCAGATTTTTGTAGTGTTAGCATGTAGAAAAAAGCCTATATATTTCAGTCTAAATCATAGAACCGATTGTGTGCGTAAACAATCGTTGAAGTTAGCAAAAACTGGTTTTTCGCAACGAACCTATTTGTCTGACCGAAAATCAGTTTGTTGAAAAATGTAGATTTCACAAATATTTACAAAATGACAGGTCGTATGTTAAGATTCGTTCATTTGTTTATTTAAAAAAATAGAAACTGTCTGAAATTGGCTTCTTTGAATATGCAATTATTTTTGCCAGAATCATGAAACTAGTTTTGAACTTTCAGAAAGTATGCCCCTTGCTACTCTTGAAAAGTGTGCAATGCTTCAGTCCAAGATAATGGTTAATTTTCTCCAAAAACTCATTTTTTGTTAAAACATAGACTATTTTCAACTGAATTTCTACATTTTGGGCTGATAGGACATCTAATAAAGTGGGTGATTGTCCTCTACACGAGTTTTGCTATCAAGTGTCTACAGTAACAAGAGTTGGGCCGACTAAGGTGTTTTCAAGCTGCCATGGTCCCACCGACGTTGGCAACTAACGTCGGCAGCGGGCGAAAAGCCGTCTGTCGGCTCAATTCTGGCCAGCTTTGGGCCGACCATCGAATGAACTGCGGCAGATTGGTCGGTACGACCGCAAGAATGCGGTTGGTCTGACTCTGTATACAGCAGCCGGTTAGCCACAAGTCACCTTGATGCACCCGACGGTCGGTCAAACCTTGGCCCGAGTATGAATAGACCGTCAAATAAACTCTGGTTCATCATTTCACAAAGACCGTGAAAGTATGGTCGGCCCGACTCTGGGCAAAAGATGGCCTGACCATCGGCATAACATTGGCTTGTACAAGTCATCATGATGCGCCCGAGGATGGGTCAAACCTTGGCCCAAATATGGGCCGGCGTCGGATATACTAGGCGTTATTATTCCAAAAAGACCGAAATTTTTTGTGTAGACATATCCATATTTGTACCGAAATTTCGGTACACGTAGACACTTCCTTTTTTTAAAGAAAAAAAATTCTAAGTTCCATCTTTATGATAAACTGTAAATGTTCAGAAAAATTTACATTTGATGTAATTCTTAATCGTTTTAAAATAGTCTGAAACACCTAAAATGCAAAACGTTACACAATAGTTTAATAGAATTTCTTATTAAAAAAAATATCGCAATACGCGATAAAATTTCTAAGTTCCGTCGATTCAAATTTTAAATTCTCATTAAAAATTACATTTTGCGTCATTATCAAAAGTTATAAAATGGTCTGAAACGCAAAACAAAATATTACACGAAGAAAAACTAGTCAAAGTGGGTGAAAAAAAAATGTAAACAAAAATGTTTTGAAAAGAACTGTTTAAAAAAAATTGTTTGATAAGAAATTTTTGGAAAAAAAAATTGTTTGAAGAAAAATTAAAAAAATTGTAATCGGTTTCAATGATTTATTTAAAAATTATTTTTCATTTATATTCCCGTTAACAGTTAATTTATTTTACATGTACATGATGTCGCATAATAATAAAAAAATTAATGAGAAAAAAGAGTTGAAAATTGTTTTGTTTTTTTTTAAACTCCTTTGAGCTGTGGCTTATGAGAATGGTTTTTTCATGGACTTTCAATTTTGTTGGTTTAGAGTAATGGGTAAGACTCCCGACTGCTAGGCTATAGATTCAGGTGTAGATGTAGGTTCGAAACTCCGTAGCGTTAGAAATTTCATTTGTAATATAATGTTTAGAAATGTAATATATGTATTAACTCTAAGGAGGACCACTAACATTTATAGTCAAAATACTCGCAATCAATCA
Source organism: Andricus curvator (assembly GCA_932195095.1). NCBI lineage: Eukaryota > Metazoa > Arthropoda > Insecta > Hymenoptera > Cynipidae > Andricus > Andricus curvator. The sequence continues at coordinate 69,015 of CAKNYM010052711.1, read as the reverse complement.
CTATTTATTTTTGTAATACCTATTTTTTCATATCTTTAGAGTAAAGCAATAGTGGGTGTTAAAATTAACCAAAAAGTTTCGAATTTACACTTTTGTAATTATAAATAATATTCGGACCATATGCTTAAGGCATTATATAGAATTTTTTTAAAGTGACCAATAGATTTGTAACCAGCACAGAAAGCTAGTCCGCATCCATGAACTAAGTTGACCCTTTTTCATGAACTTTTTCAGAATTCAGACACAATCATAAACAATAAATGCAGAATGCGTTGCTTCGTGAATTTCAGAACAATTAGTAGAACTTTGTTCCTATATCTGTACAAATTTGAGTTTTATAAAATGAAAATTGAAGGAGTTAGTTCACTTCTTATAAGAGAAAAACTTAACATCACTTGGAAGCCATTTTTATGCAATTTAATTTAAAAAGTCGCTCTACCCATGAATTTACTTTATAGAACAGTCAAACATGTAGAAATTTGTTCAAAAAGTCAATTTTTCAATGAAAAATGTGTTTTTGGGAAAACAAATAACTATTTTGGGCTGAAGTAATAAACACTTTCTGAGAGTGACAAGGGAGATGTTTTTTTCTCGTAACTTCAGATATATATTTTAAATTGCTATAAGCAACCGAAATTTAATAATTTGCGCACATCTTTATAAAAGAAAACGAAGGTATTACTTCTTTGAAATGAAGGAATTACTTTTCACCAATTTTAAATTATGCATTTGCACAAGGTTTTGCAGCACGCTTGTGTGGTCTCTCATCTTTGATCAATGATATAGAAATGTGCATAAGTGTAGGGATGAAGTGGTTCCCTCAGTTCTTTTTTCCAAAAAATTTCTCGTCAAATGTATTGTAGCTTAGGGAGCCTGGGTCCCGCAGGGGCGAGTCAGTGGTCCCATGCAGTTGTGGTCAGACCGCCGCGCGCCTTACACTCAGATGCCGGTGCTTCTCAAGCGTCCGCGCTTATAGTATCTCAGTGACCAGGTAAATCCTGAAACATAGGAAATACAAAAACGTTCTAGTTCTTCCTAGTCTGCGCACAAAGAAGATATACAAAGTTTATTAAAATAATATATTATTACAGTGAAAGCAATAATTCCCAATCACTTAATTTTAATTTGTGCTGCGAATATCGCACTGTAATCATTGTCATCATAGGAGAAAAAAGAGCCATATAGAATACGTCAAAACCTACGATGCATGGGAACACTTATAATACTACCTAAATGAGTTAATGTTGAACTTGACTTTCACCTTCACAGACTTGACGCGGTTGGAAATAACAAATATCGTCTCGTTCAAATTAAAATTAGATAAACTGGATGCCAATCTTTCTTATTGAGTGATATTAAAACTATTCTTTCTGGAAATTAATGAAAAGAAGACTGAGCTTTGAAAATAGTTATATTAATAATTACATTTCTGCCGTACAAGTTGAAAGACACTTATGTCTGTTCAGCTTTGAACGTAGAAAATTAACGAGAACGGTTTTGTCTCGAAAAAGTATTATGGAAATCATTTTTTGTAAATGTTTCAACATCATTCCTACAAATTGATGAATTTCTTCCCCATTCTGTAAAAAAATTGTACATTATTCGTTATTTGCACTAACAAAATCGACATAAGGTTGTTCATAAAGAAAAATACAGGGGGAAAAAGCCGCGAGTCAACAGCCATTTTTTTTATCTTCAAAATATCTCGACCTCATATTGTATTGAAGACAGAGCCTCGACGCTTTCAAAAGTTAAAAAGACTGCGAGTCGACATACTGTCATTCTGAGTTGTACTGTCATACCGGGCTTAAGAGGCCAAATACAACTTTTTAGTGACTTACGGTTTTATCCTGCAAAGAATTACAAGTTTCAATCGCAGAAAACTTGTTATTTGATGAAATCTAATTGTTTTTTAGAATTCTCGTTTGCGTAGAGACATGCAGTTTTCTTTTTCGAATCGATTGATGTGAAAATCTCATTTTCGTCAGAAATGTGACATAAGTGTCTTTTTAGCTTGCACGGTAGATTAAAAAAAAAATTAAATCGCAATATTAGAAAATCTGTGAACGTATGTACACGCTATTTTGCTAATATCGAGAAAAATTACTGAAAGTTTTTGCATTACTGCTTAGGATAATTACAAGTCTAGTAAATACCTTTAATTAGGGAAACTATGAGTAACATCAAAACATAATTCTGATATGCGCCTGGTCAGTACATCTGCGACTAATTAGTCGTGACTTTAATTTTTTGAAACGTTCTTGAAGAATTTCGAAAAAATACAATAATTTTCTCACCTTCGAAAACGAAAAATGATAATTTGATTCCCGGATGAAAATCAAGAAATGGAGAAACAATTGAATCATAGTATTTCGGTGGACTTAGATAAGGTCTGAATTAATTCACTCAACTTAGTTTAAACAAAAAAAGTGAGAGCATTAATCAAAATTTTAAGTTTTAAGAGATTCTTTAAAAGATGAATTGGTACTTATACTGCCTACAATATAAGACCCCGGAAATTTTCTCTCTGAAATAAATAAAATAAAATAAGCCAAATTTTAAAAATATATAATGAATCGTACAATCGTAGATATATAATAGTATTGGACTTAATCCAACTTCTTTCATAGAGGAAGAATAAAATATCCTGGTAAATTGAATCTCCTATTTCAATGTTATTTTGCATTCTATTAACATTATGTTATTACGCACAAATTTTCATAATTTTTAACCTATATTCATTTTTGTCATAGCCAAATTCGTTTTTATACCAAGCAAGAAACATTTAGTTTACCGTTTCTCGATTATCATTCAGGAAATCAAATTCTCATTTTTTCCAAAATATCGGATTGACACACACAATATTTTTGAACTGGAATCTTGTGAAGGTCTAAACTTAGAGTCAAGTTTACCTCACAATCAGTAATTATGTAATTAGGTGAATAATTGTTCCATGTGCTGAAAAAAAGACTTGAACCCGGTTTTCGCATTCTAGTTCAACATGAGCTAATAAAAAATTTTCTATTATTGCAATTGCTGTCACTTTTTCAACACATTTTACGTCTGGTTTGCGTACAAACATTTTTTTTATTTTGAGGAGAGCATATTCACAAATCACTAAAAAATGTTAATACATCAGTCACTTCCTTTCAAGAAATAAATGCTTCTATAATTCCGATCTGATAAAAATTTTATTTCCAAAATCATTTCTAGAGATTCAAAAAATGTCGTGAAGTCAAAAATTATATTAATTTTTATGTTTGTACTTTTTTCGACTCTAATAAGGAATATTAAATTTGAAATCTGAAGAAAAAAGGTTTTCTCCAAATTGAAATTCTTTTGTATGAACTAAATAAAACAAGTTTCTAAATTATATTTTCCTTCACTAATTAAAAAAAAATTCTAACGTCCGTTTCTAAATTATTTAAGTTATTCAATTTAGATAAATTAGTTATTGTTTCTTTAGTGGCCATACGAAAGGAGTTCGCAAACATGCATTATAATTGTTTGTTTCAAATAATTGAACAAAATTTTGAAACAAAATATTATTCTTTTTCATTCAAATTGAAAAAATAATATTTCATAAACAAATTATTTTTCAGATTATGAATATAATGTTATTATTCACCGACAAAAATAGTGCGTAAAAAGATTGACAATAAGATTTGTGACAAATAGAAAAGATTTATATACAAATGCGCGATACTACGAAATTGAAACATAAAAATTATTTACACACCTTATCTTTTTATCTTTACTTTATTTCCGTTAAAAACTAGAAATATTTTAATCTATGTTCTTACAGAAACATTACGAAGTTCGATAAAACGCAACGTCATGCACCTGCCGAGCGTCAACTACACCACTTTATGTGCAAAACAACCGATAAGATAAGTTTACTACTAAATTAGTAACTGAAATCACTGAAGAATAAGTAAATATTTTTAAAAATTGACTATGACATGAGTGACCCAATAGGCAAATAATAAAAAGACCTAATTAGAAAGTCCGAAAAACATTTTTCAGATGAAAAGGCTAGAGCAACTAAAAACAAAGTCCCTTGAATATCCCAAAGACTTCCTAAACATGTTTTAAGGGCACTGGGCGTTTTGAGAACGTTATTTGGTTCTTATTGTTCATATTTTTTATGTATCTCGTATAGTTTTGCTGGAAAATTAAATTTTTTATTCGAAGTCTATACGTATTTTAGTTTTCTCTTCCTGCATATTTTGCCGGATTTTAATTTTCTGTTCCGGCATATTTTGCCGGATCCTAATTTTCTCTTCCGACAAGGCACCCCTGTGACCGGTTACAGAAATAATGTTGGTCAAACCCCTACCCCTTTCCAACGTCTCGTGGGGGGCGGGAAGGCACCCCTGTGACTGGTCACAAAAGTTACCGATCTATTACCATGAATTTCTGAAATTTCCTTAAATTATCGTATATTTCCATCCATTACCATAATTTTAAAAATGGATGAAAAGTTTGATGAATCGCCATAATTTCTCAAATTTATGGAAATTTATCATTATTGTGGAAATTTATGAAATTGTTGGAAAAATTATGAAATTTGTTGAAATTTATTAAGTTTGTGGGTAAGAAAGTTGCGGAAATTTGTGAAAATGTATGAAATTAATGATAATTTATGGAAAATTATGACGTTATTAAAAATATTTCGAAAGAGAAAATTAAAATCCGGCAAAATATGCCGGATGAGAAAATTAAAATCCGGCATGTTTTGCCGGAAGAGAATACTCGATCTTTTTTATTCTCAATAAAACAAAAAATGTGTGTGTGATCAAAAAAATGGTCAGATGTAAATTTGTATAACGTTTTGAGATAAATAATTTTACTTTTTATCATGTTTTTTTTACCTAGTATAGTTTCGCTGCGAAATGGAATAAAAAAAAAAAAGCATTTTCGATATATAAAACCAGCAGCGTTGGTTAGACATAGCTGGCTAACAAACTCGTTCTTTTCTTAGGCCTTAAACAATTTTACTAAAGGGCAATCCAATCGTCTAATTCCTTCAAAAGTTATCGTATATACAGACAACGAGGACAACAACAAGAACGGCGATCAACAGACCTTCAAGTAAAATCAATTTTTTTGTCAATCAGTGAGTCCGAAGACATCGAGATTTGATGAAATCCGCGAAAAACAATTTTCACGTAAAACCAATACCTTCTCATTCAAATGAGAATTTAATAATATTATTTTCATTAATCAAACATATAATTACTAATAGAATTAGTACATTTCTCAATAATTCAGATTTGAAGAGCATTATCAAATATCATCTTGTCAAACGTCAAAGAAGCGATTTTTCATTTCTTGTTCAACGAATTGCTGTGCTGATAAATGCAGCGAAGAAAATAGAGAATTCCAAACTATTATATTTTACTGAAGAACAAAAAATGAAAATCCGTAAAAATGCATGCATTAGTTATCATCTAATGTAAATAATGTTTGTAATTGTCATACATATGGCATATAACTTGATGAACTATATTCATCAAGGTAGAATTAAATTTGACTATTTTAATTTGATTCGAATTTTCTACAAGGTCCCATTTACCGCGTTGCCTGGACATTCCTGGACATTTATGTTCATGCTGTGGCACAAACGGTTAATTTTTGCTAGTTCTATTGAAAATTTAAGCTTCTCTTAACATATTTATCCCGTAATATGACAATTTTCAATTCACAATTTTACACTTTAGAGGTTTCACATATTTTTTAATATAAATACCTCATAGAAAGAAAAACGGAAAAATCTGGAATATACTGGGTATTTAAATCAGTTCTTGCTCAAATCATCCTGTAAATTTGACTTTAATCCCAGGATTTTTCTTCTAATATAACTACTTGAATACATTTTCAAGATTTTTGCTAATCGTGAATAGCGACCGAAAAAACTTTTTTCGTTCAAAATTGAAGTATTTTGTTAACATTTTTTTAAATTATTTTTTTAAGTGTAAATTTTACTATTTCCTATGTGGTTGAATATTTATCTTCTCTTTAGTTGAAATTCAAGTATTGGGTTGAAAATTAATGTATTGTGTTTAAACTTTCTATTTTATGGTAGAAACTTAATCTTCTTGGTGACTAATTCACCTTTTTGTTCAGAAATTCATGTGTTTTCTTAAAACTGAATCTTTTTGGTGAAAAAAGAATCTTTTTGGTTTAAAATTCATTTCTTTAGATTGCAAAGTAGTTTTATTTTTAAAAATTAATTTTTTAAACTGAAAAGTTAACTATTTTATGTTTGGTTGAATATCAATCTTCTTCAGTTGGAAATTCAACTACTCGTTTGAAAATTTCCGTATTTTGTTCAAGCTTTGTCTTTTGTGGTAGAATATTAATCTTCTTGGTGACTGATTCACCTTTTTGGTTGAGAATTACACTATAAGGTTGGAAATTTCATTAAAGATTAAAATATTTGGTTGAAAATTCTACTATTAGGTTTAAATTTCCATTGAAAATAAAAATATTTGGTTGAAAAATCATGTATTTTGTAAAAAATTATTCTTTCTTAGTAGGAAATTGATATTTTTGTTTGAAATTTCATTTCTTTTGTATAAAATTTTTCTTTTTTTGGTAGAAAATTCATCTTCTAGGTTGAAAATTCAACCATTTGTTTACATTTTTTTTTTGTATTTAAAATGGATCATTTTAGTTAATAGTTAATTTCTTTGGTTAAAAATTAAATAAATTTGGTTAAAAATTGGTTTTTGTTTGTTGAAAATTCACTTTTTTACTAAAAATGCAGCTATTTCATTTTTGCTAGAAAATTGATCATTTTCAGTTGAAAATTCACTTATTGTTTTGAAAACTCGTCTTTTTTAAGGTCAAAAGTTTTAATAAATATGGTAGAAAATGCATATTTTTGGTTTGTAAATTAAATGTTTTTTTTTTAAATACATCTTCATGTCTTGAAAACTCCAAATTTTGGATGAGATTTCTTTTTTTTATTGATTGAAAAATATTTCTTAGTTGAAAGTTCAACTCTTTTGTTAAAACGTTGTATTTTTTGGTTTAATTTAAGAGTTTTTCTCTGAAAATTAGAATAATTTTTGATGACAATTCATTTTTTAAAGTAAAAGATCCATCAGTTTGGTTGAAAATGTAAGTATTTTGTTGGAAATTTCCTTTTTCTTGGTTGAAAATTAATTATTTTAAGCTTCGCTCGGGTAGCTAACTTCACACACGTGAGATCGTTGCCTTTCGACCCTCTTCACGCAATATGCTATTGTCACTACCCTTCAACTAAAACTCATTTCGTAACTGTGTGAATTTGGCAAAATACTTTCCTTCGAGTTTTTCAATTTACCCAATCGGCCATCACAAACTAAGGGATACTACATTGTTATAAATTTTAACTTCAACTTGTAAAAGGCAATTTTTATGAACAATATACATAAGAAATTATCCAAACATGCATTTTTTAATACAAAAAATGTTTTTCTTTTTATCATACAGTTCTATTAAGTACTAAAAGATACAAAATCATTATAAATTTTAATTAATAATATTAACGAAATCGTAAACAAATCGTCAAAATTCCAATTTTTGCTATAAGAGAGAGGTATCAAGAACTATGGAAGCTACATATACATTGCTATAAAATTTCGCTCTTAATTAATAACTGTAATTTTCATTAGCAAAATACACTAATAATAGCCGTATATTTGCAGTTTTTGTGGGAAAAAAATTATTTTTTCTCAAAGGTGTTAACTATTTATAACAATCTATTGCAAATTGTTATTTTTAATTTATATGAATAATAATGAATATCGTGAGAACAATAGCACGTATTAGTATTTCGTTAATAAAAATTTACATTTTCCATTTAAAATGTAAAATTTTGAACAATGAAAGATTTTTTAATCCTTGATAGTAGTGTGTGATTAAAAAAATTTGTTTGGAACGGAAACTGGAAATATTCACGCTTTGTTATGTATTTTGTTTGAATGTCCTATTTCCTTCGTTTTATGTATTAATAGAGCGGTTTGTTAAGAAGATAATGACTGGGGGGGGGGGTGCATCGCACCTAAGAAATCGTACGTAAATTATAGCACTAAGAATAAATTTGCATTGAAACAAGAAATGTATTGGTCCAAATACAAGCGATACAATATTTTCTGCAAAATAAATATAGTTTTTTCAGAATATGAAAGTAAGAAGTATAGCGATACAAAATTTATCATATACGACGAGTGTTATTTCCTCACGGAAAAATAGTTGCGTAAATTGTGACTATTCTACGACTCATGGATATTTAGAAAAGTTTATGAAAGTCTCAGGTTTCATTAAATAATTGAAAGAAAGGAAATTCATTTTTAAAAACAGAGTACTGAAAAAAACTACGTGTGAAAAAACTTTGCCAAATACCCATATTAAGTGTGATATTTTATTTATTTATGTTACAAGAAATTAAAGTTGAGGAATAATTTTTGTTTGGTAGCAAAACAATAAATTGATGCTTTTGAGAAATAAAAAAAAAACATTTTGCTTGCCTGTAATATAATAATAATTTATATCGTAGAAAAAAATAACTTTTGAGTTCATACGTTTTGCATATTTTTCAAACTGGATTTAGCAGATTAAGAAAACATAAAAATGTATTATTTTTAGTAATTAGACGTTTGTGATGGAATTATCCATATGTTTATTAAAAATGTTTGATTCATTGCTTAGTTTTCAAAATATGGTACGTTTAATGAAGAAACCACATTTTTTAGTATATAGCAACTCTCAGTGCCTACACTATTCAATCGATTGGTACAACAATTTAAAGATAAGTCTCTATACCAATAGCAATCATATACATTATATTGTGTAGTGTGAAATATTTTTATTACGTAGAAAGAAGTATTTGATTTCGGGAAAATTTTCATTAAAAAAGAAGTGAAATCTCACCAAAAACATATACGATGCAAACTATTCTGCCAAGTAAAAAGTTATCAGTATAATCAACATAGCTTGTGAAATCAAATTTTTTCAAGCAAGTACTTTTTATATTTATTCTCTGTTTAATTGGAAATTATATGAATTTAAATTCGTTTTTCAATCTAATAAGTTCAATAGTTTCAATCTTAAACCTTGTTGATTAACAATTATTTAATTGTAAGTAGTTTCAGCTATACAATTTTTTTATGGAAACCTTAAAAATGTTTCAGGATTATTCAATAATATTCGGAATAATTCAATAATTTCACGCGGTTTCCATGTTAAATAATGCAGCCTTAATTTCAATAAATACTTCACACAAATCTATCAGGTAAAAAGTTTTTCAACAAATTCTTTTCTAAGGATTCTGTCGTGAATTACTGGATTTTCAAAGGTGTTCCATCAAGCATGATAATAGTAGGAACTGCTTATTTCGTAAATTCCTATACTTTAATTTGGCTAATCAAAAGCCAATTGGAAGAGGCGCAACATTTTTGGATGTTCAAGAACTTGGTGAACCAGCATATTATAAATGTTTTTTTCAGTTGTTAAACAATAAAACATGGAAGTGTTTTTACGACAAAGAACAGCAAGTACCATATCTATACGATCACTCAAAAAAATGTCTGGTTAAATCAACCAGAATTCTGGTTAAATATGCCCTTACTATTTTTTCTGGTTAGACTAACCAGAATTATGGTTGAATTAACCAGAATTCCGGTTAAATTAACCAGTAATTCTGGTTAATTCAACCATACTTCTGGTTAGTCTAACCAAACAAAATAGTAAGGGCATATTTAACCAGAATTTTGGTTGATTAAACCAGACATGTTTTTGAGTGATGGAAATCAAATTATTGCCTATGATGATGTGAAATGAGTCTTTAATGACATTTTTTTCAGTTTTGTATTTTAGTATTGATGAGAATATTCATTTTTATTTTCACTTTCAGATCCATTAAGAAGAAGGCTAAATATGCTCAGAAAATGAGTCTTTTTGCTGACATCGTACAGTAAATAAATGACGATGCTGACAGTGAGAAATTGGGAGAAGAAAAGTTCCTGCTTCCGATGACTTTGAACCGAGTCCTCAGAGCAAATATTAAATTCTTGTATACAAAAGTCGAAAAAATGAGAAATTTATTGCATTTCTAATTGTATACATTTTTTCAAATACTTAATTATAACTACACTTAAATTCGTTTTTTGCAATTAGTATTTAGTTGATTTTATCTTAATGAAACATGAGTTTCTGAAATTAGATATTACAATTTCTGTTAACTGATGAGTGGATGCTAGCAAATAGCCAATGAAGAATTGTGATTTGGAAATCATTTATTATATAAATTGTCAACCAAAAGCCCTTCTGAAGTGTAGGAAACGCAAGAATTGAACAGTTTTGAAATTTGGAAGGATCGGAACTTTGAATCTGTTAAAAGAAACATATTTAAAATGTTATTTTGTTTTGATTAATATGATTTATAAATTATTATCACTCTGAGAAAAAAGCAAATGAAGATAAACTCTGAGAAATGATTTAAAAAAAATACTTTTAATTGACAACGAAAAATCCACGTTTCATTTTGAGGCGCGACTCTATTATAAGGATAAGCAACAAAAAAACGCACTTTTATATTCATTCGTGAAATTCACTAATTTTTTAAATTGAAATTAGTAACTTTAAATCTCAAAATCAATCACTTATTATGCTATACAAGTTGTCCAAGTGTTATTACCAAACATTATAATCCACAAATCTTTTCAACCTGTGGAATAAAGCACTTTAGAAAATGCTTGACATGAATTAAGAATTTTAAAAATTACATAAAGTATCAAATTTGAAAAGAAAACCATATTGTAACAAAAAATATTATTACAGGTGAATCAATATTTCTCAATTAGTCAATGTCAATTTAAGATATGATAATCGCACAATACGTCAAATTCGGAAACCTCCAAGTCATGCTAACACGTGTAATACTTATAAAAATAAATAATTGTTGAACATGACTCTTATCTCTAGAGACTTCTCGAAGTTTGAAATAACGAACTTCCTCGGAATGGAAATAGAAATTAGAAAAACTATAGGTCATTCTTTTTTATTGAATGATAATCGAGTTATTTTTTTATTTAATTAAGTATACCAAGGGACAGAAGCAAGGCTTTCTAGAAACACATACAGCTTCGCTTCTTGCTTTGGGAATCCAACCCGCGCCAGCGAGGCGGCCAAGGCTGCAGTGTTGGAACATGAGACAATCACGATACCGTCTGAGCCACGATGAGTCGATGACTCCCTATGATCGATTTATGTAACACTGAAGATAATTCAATAATTATTTATTAGAATTCATGCACATTTTATGTGAAAGAACAATTATTTTTAGACAAGGGAGAGTGGTTCTCAAAGGACTGTATAATTTTTAATGTCGTTATCAAGCCCATTGAAATTCTTTAGTGATTCGTGATTTTAATTTCTTCAAGATCCCAGAATAACGTTTGTATGCAATTTATATGCATTCTGTTTCAAAGAGTGAAAGCGATTGAAATTAAAAAAAAAAACTTAATTGGGGCATTGTCAATACCTAAGCTACAAATATCAAAGCCTGATTATATTTACGAACTGCGAATATTTATCTAATTACGCAATTGCTAATTGTGAGTTAAACTTAATTTTTATTTTCAGACCTTGACAAGATTGGAAATAAAAAATCTTGTCTGATGAAGGTTCACTGAGATGTTCAAAAAAGATAATTATATTGCCCAATTTTGACAAAACTGACAGAAAATTAATATTTTCAAAGATTGATTTCTGTCCAAAACTATAACGCGATTTCCTGCGAATTATGGACACCACTCCCCACGTATAGTTAATTACGCAAAAAATAAAAAGGCTGATAAATATATATAAATTAATATATTATATTATATTTATAATACTATTATATCATAATGATATATTCAAAATAGAGAGTGAATATATATATATATATATATATATATAAATGTGTTTATAACAATAAGTATTTAGTTTTACAAATGTACAATTATATAATTTCTTGAGGTCCTGAAAGTTTGTAACAAAACTTTGTTTTGTAAAACATTATTTTCCAACCATAATTTCCAGTATACTAGCCTGATATTTCAGAAGTATAGGAAATGAACTTAAATGTTTGTTTAAACTATTTTTCTTCAGTCTCTGTATTATCAAATTTTGGTTGTTGTTTTTTTGCTTAAAAATGGTAGTATTTGGCTCAAAATTTAATTATTTTGTTAAACATTCAACATCTCTGTTACACATTCATCCCCTTTAATTAAAAATTCAACTGATTTGTTACAAATTCGTCCAATTATCTTGAAAATTGAATAATTTTATTTCATTCTTATTCCTTTTTGGCTTGAAAATTCATCCTCTTTTGTAGAAATTTCATCTTTTTTGGTTAAAATTGCGCCTTTCTTGTTAAAAATTAATCTGTTTCGGTTGAAAATTAACTCCTTTGTTGACAATTCACATTCTCGGGTTGAGCATTGAACTTTGTTGTAGAAAATTCGTATTTTCGACTCGTAAATTCAACAATTTGGTAGAAAAATCAACTATTTGTTTGAAAATTCAACTACTTTTTGTAAATTCATTTTTTTACATTCTCATCATTTATGATTGGGAAAGTATTAGAATTGTCAGAAATTTCACACCTCAGTTTTTCAATGGATCTAGACGTTTTGAGACACCCTCACGCCGAAAATCAAGTTATGGCGATGGGGTATGTCTATCTGTCCGCCCGGCCATCCGTCTGTCCGTAAACACGATAACTCTAAAAAAATATGAACGGATCAAATCAATCTGTGCACATGGTGAACCATCAGGAATAATCATGAGTGGCAAATTTTGCAATTTTAATTACTAAATTTGTACTTATTTTTAGCTTGCTAGAAATTAAAAAACCTTAAATTTGGAAATTTAATAGACTGAAATTGAAGCCATCAAAATTGTAAATGTTTGATATTGCAAGCTTTACAATTTTATTTGAAATACATGGCGAAAGTAAAATATAAATAAATAAAAGTGGATATAAATAAACAAAATGCAAATCATTTTGTACATAGTTTTTTAAATGATTCATGGATTTATATTTGTATTCACAGTATAAAAATTTAATTGGATTTAATGAAAGTTTCAGTATTTTGGTATTGAGGACGCCTTGCACCATTCATAAGGGGTTTTCTCGGAGGTGTTTACTTATTTCAGGATGTTCCTTTCATGGTTTGATAGAGTTAAGTAATAGCTCGACAGCAGTTTCTTTTGCGTTTTAAATAAAAAAATAAGAAAAATATGCAGCTCTTTCTGAGTCAAAATCGGCTTTTTTGGGATACGCCGTACCTTAGACAAGTGTTTTTCTCGGAGGTGGTTACTTTTTTCAGGATTTTCCTTTCGTGGTTCGATAGAGATTGGTAATAGTTTGAAAGTACTTTTTTGTTCAAAGGAAACTAGTGCATTAAAGTTAGACATTATTTTGTGACTCCTTTAAAATTCGGGTCTTAGCACTTACGCCCTTGTGCCCCAGGTCCCTTCAAATAAATCAAGTTTATTCCGTAGTTCTGGTACTTGAGCATATTATGAAATTTGTTTCTATACAGATCCAGAAAATTAGAAAGTTGAATATGATGAAGAACAGCATGTCCTATATGCTATTACAGAAAATCAGATTGTAGGATATGATGATGTGAAGTAAGTTTTAAGAAAATACTTCTCAAGTTTTTTTCATTTTGTTAACTACCAGAGAATTAGTTTTAATTCTTTTTTTCTTTCAGTTCCATAACAGAAAAAGTAGAATATATTAAACAATTGAACCTTGGTGGTTGTGACATGGTATAGATCGTAGATCATGACGATTTTAATAGAGTATGTGCTGGAGGAAAAATTCCACTTCTTAGGGCTTTGAACAAAGTCCTTCGCAACTGATCTACTTTTGTATGTATAAGTTTAAATATTTTGAAAAGTGTATAAACAAACAGAAAAGTAACTATCTTTTGGTGATTACAAGAAATGAATGTAGCTGAATTTATATTAAAAAGAGTTTTAAGCGTTAGGTGAAGAATCAGATATCTTTTGTGAATCGTACATTATTTTGGTTTGATTTTTCTTAACAAATTTATTTCCATTTTTACATTAAATTTCATGCAGCACTAATGACTTTAAAAATGTGATAGGTCTTTATAGGAAGGAAAGTTTATTTAAAACGCATGAATCATGTAGCAACAAATGAAAAAGTAAAATTCTGATGTTGGAACGTATATTTCGCAGTCAATCTTTAGTTAAAGGCGCACATAAACTACGTTATCAATTTTGGGCTATTTTTTAAAACCCTCCCCCAACCCCACCTCCTGTACACCACGTTGACGATCGTACTTTTGACTCCCTCAACTTGAAATGTAATGTAGCCCAAAATTCTGCCAAAAAGAGGAAATAAGGCGATTTTTCTCGATAATAAGTAATTCAAGATGAAATATATTGCATTTTCAACATAATAGTTGAACTTTCGACCAGGAGAGATTAGAAAGAAGACGAATCTCTTTGAAGACAGTTTAATTTTCAACCCGAAAAGCTGAATTTTCAACACGAAAGTTCATTTTCAAACAAACAAGATGACTTTTTTACAATGAAAGGTGAATTTCACCAAAAACCGAAATTTTCAACCAGTTGAATTGAACCAAGAAAAATTCTTTTTTAACAGAATAGTTCAAATTTTTACCAAATAGATGAATTTTTGATCAAGAAAGATGAATTCTTCAAAAAATAATTTTCAACAAACAAAATTAATTCTGTAACCATAAAGGTGAATTTAAAAAAACAGAATTTTCTACCAAGTAGCTAATTTTTTAACTTGTAAATGATAGATTTTCAACAAAAAATGGAGTAGTTAAATTTTTAGATAAGAAAATTAATTTTCAGTCAAACAGAAAAATCTTTAATGAATGCATTTTTAAGAAGCAGATCTACTTTCAACTAAGCAGTTGAATTTTCATTTTAAAAAAATTAATTTTTAACCCAATAGTTAAATTATTAGAAAAACAGATCCATTATCAACAAAATTATTGACTTTTACAGCCAAAAAGACGTATTATCTACAAAAGAGTTATATTTTCAACCTGAAAGTATGATTTTACAACGAAAGAAATAATTTTCTTCCAGTTAGATGAATTGTCATGAAAATAGCTTAATTTTCAACTAAACAGTGGAATCTTCAGAAAAAAAATTAATTTTAAACAATGAAGTTTATTCCAAGCAAATAGTTTTATGTTCTACCAAATTGTTGAATTTTTAAGCCCAAAAGACAATTTTTTACAAAAAATATTGAATTTTCAACTAAAATGAGTCGTGGATCTTTCAATCAAAACAGATAACTTACAACCAAATAGTTGCATTTTTAGCCAATAAGGATAAATTTTCAACCAGGAAGATCAGCTTTCTACAAAAAAAAACAAACTCATAACAAAATACATAAGCTTTTCAACCAAGTTGTTGAATTTTCAACTAGAAAAGATCAGTTTCAACCAAAAATGGCATTGCTAAATTTGCAGGTGAATAAATTGACTTTTAACAACAACAAAAAACGAATTTTCAACAAAATAGTTGAATTTTCAACCAAAGAGATGAATCATCAACAAAAAAAAATGAATTTTCAACAAAGAAGATCGACTTTCAATCTATTATTTGAATTTTTTTACCAAAGAAGATGATTTTTATCAAAGTAGTGTCATTTTCAAGAAACAAAAATTAAAGTTTGAACCAAATAGTAGTATTTTAAACAAATGAGATAAATTCCGAACCACATGTATAATATGCCTTTCAACCAAAAATAGTTACACTCTCTTATTGGCATCTTTATTGATTTGTGAAATTAATTAATTTCAAAAATCACAAATTATTGACCTTGTGTCTCGAAACGAAGGGCCTGCCATGCTGTGCAAGTTGTGCAAGTGTAAGTACTAAAACATTATAATCAACAAATCTTTCGAATCTGTGAAACAAAACAATTTAGAAAATTCGTGATGTGTATTAAGATTCTAAAAAATTACATAAAGTACCTAATTCTAAAAGAAAAGGTTATTCTAACGATATTTTATTGTACCATATTGTATCAAAATATACTATTACAGTTAAATCAATATTTCCCAATTAGTCAATGTCAATTTAAGATGTGAAAATCGCACTCTTATCATTTTTATCATAGGACAAGAAAGACTGACATTTATAATACCTACGTCAAATGAAAACCACCGATTCATGCTAACACATGTAATACTAACCAAAATAAATCTTTGTTGAACCTGACTTTTATCCCTAGAGACGTCACGACATTTTGAATAACAAACCCTTTCGGATTGAAATGAAAATTAGAAAAACTGAATGCGATTTTTCATTATTAAGTTAACTTATTAGTTAACGGTTAGCGGATAGTACTTGGATGGGTGACCAGTCGAGAATACTGCGTGCTGTTGGCACATCATGGGTGTGGTGAGTCCACACTTGTTAGTTATTTACTACAAGAAACTATCCACCTAGAAACACTACCCGAATCGGGTAGTGTCACGCCTACCCTGAAAGGGAAATAGTTTAATGGTATACAACTGATATTCAATTATTGCAAAAATAAATAATTATTTATTCAAATTTATACACTGTAAAAGGGCAACTTTTTATACAGTAGAAAGTGGCGTTCAAAGTATTGGGTAATTTTAAAAGTCTATATTAAGCCCATTGCAATTTTTTAGTGATTCGTGAATACGAGGGACGTCCAGAAAGTTACAAGGCCTCTGTAGAACGTGGGCAATTTTTTTCAAGCTGGTGAACTTGGCCTGTAGAGGGGTTCCTCACGAACAGAACAAGAGGTGCGGCAGGTCAGTCAGTCGCAAAATGGCGTCAAGGTCTTTATATCCGTCAAGAAGCTGATCAGCCGTTTGCTCCACCTCGGGCCTGTTGCAAATTTCTTGCTCGTTTTGAAAGAGTGTGTGAAAGCTTTCTCAACTCTTTTGTGGCCGGGGATGATCCGTGGGTTTGTCACCGTCCCTGAATCGAAAAGGCAGTCATCAAAAAATTCAAAACCACCTTTTCAGAGCGAAAAATCTTGGCATCCGTCTTTTCGGATCGCAAGGGGCTTCTGCTGATCCTTTTCATGCCCACAGGCACCACCATTAACGCTTAGGCATACCGTGAGACTCTGAAGAAGTTTAAAAAGAAGATTTAAGACAAACGCAGGGGAATGTTGACACGCGGTGTGTCATTTCGTCATGACAACGCCCTACCCCATACCGCCCACCACCTCACGCAGGACCTGCTCACCTCATTCGGATGGGGTATTGACACCCACCCTCTCTATTCTCTACATCTGGCGTCATCTAAACGTCATCTTTCAACTAAGGTGAAAGAAGTTTTTGTGTGGACACGCGTTTTTTAAACGACAAAAAGGCCAAGGAGACGGTGCAAAAGTGAATGCGGGAGGTGTATGACACAGGCATACAAAAGATGGTACCGAGGCTTCAAAAATGCATCGACCTCGATGGTGACTACGTGGAAAAATAATTGAATATATTTGCAACATCTCCTGTAAATATCATGGAAATATCAGGATTTAAAATATGTTATACATGTTGTAACCTTACTTTCTGGACGTACCTCATATAATTTCCTTAAGTTACAAGAATAACGGTTTCATATAATTTACATATATTATGTTTTTAAAAAGTGACAGCAATTAAAATGAAAAACTGTATCAGGGCATTTTCAATACATAAGCTACGAATATGAAATCATAATTATATTCACGAAGTACGAATATTCATCTAATTATGCAATTTCTAATTGTGAGTAGACGTAATTTTTATTTTCAGGCCTTGACAAGATTCGAGATAAAAAAATCTTGTGTGAATGAAGGTGGTGTTTAAAGAAGAGAATTATGTTGCACAATTTTGATCAGACTGACGAAATATTCACGTTTCTGAAGACTTCTTCTCTGTTGCTAACTATAACGCAATCACCTGTAAACTTTTGACCACCGCAACGAAATTTCGTTACATAATAGCTGAAAGGCTTATAAAAATATATGGGTCCCTCTAAAGATTTTTCTTTAATTCCAGGCTAAATTCTGCGCGAACATGACAGCGATTTAGCTGGCGATGTATTTCCTAATAGTAGGTGCCCAAAACCGCTGAAAAACAAAGTATTATATTTGCTAAAGTAGAACTTAACGTGAATTTTCTTTTTAAATTTGATTTTTTCGTCAATTTTACTTTTAATTTCAAACATGCATAAAAAAGGCAATTCATAACTGATTTTAAAGTTTAACGACTGAACTAACTCGTTTTATAAATTAATCTTAGGCCAAATATTTACCATACACGTATATCATAAACGTAAAAAATAAGATCATTTTGAAAGTTTTCTGTAAATTCACTAAATTCACGAAACTTAAAAGAGTTGCCAATTTCCAATTTTCCAGTTCATTGTTCTCACTTTTGTATAAAATCATACTATGTTATACTTAATACAAATTTTATGAAATAATTTTAGTGAAGCCTTTGTTTTGCTTTTATATAAATATTTATAAAACTAAAAATTCATCAATTTAGCCATTTTCACATCGATTTAATTGCTATAGTCCAAACTTGATACGTAAATGTTATATGCAAAATCATACATTCAAGATTCATATTTTAAAGAAAAATTGTGTATTTCGTGAATAGATAACATCAATGTACAATATTTTTTGGTGAAATCATTATTGTTCCAAAAAATTGACCAAAAATGATTTTTTTATAATATTTGTCAAAAAAAGAACTATATCATAAAAAGTATGCTGCTCAGAGATAAATATTGTACACGAAAAATTTAGATATTAATAAATTGCACACTTTTTCATATAGTAGTGTAATAGTGATACTAGTTTTTACGAAGATAATATAAAGTTCCTTTTAGTTTTTCTAATTCTTGAAAAAGGTGATGATTTTTCATTGTGACCTTTTATCAAAGGATAACAGTTTTTATTGCATTTTTTCGTGAAGAATGTTCAGAAAACAATAATAAAGAATTTTTTATATGGTAAACTTTGGTAACTTTGGTACTTCTCCAAATAATAATTGATGTTTCTTTAATTTAATAGAGAAGGACCAACATTATCAATACATTAATTACTTGCGAAAAACTGTCAGGAAAATTGCATTTATTCTTTCAAAATTAAATTTATTAACGCATACGCATATCAGTCATTATATTGAAGTTCATAAAAAATTTCATAAAAAACTTCATAAAAAATTGGCAAAGGTAAAAGCAACTTCAATGATGGCTCTATTGGCGTAGGCTTACATTTTTTCAACCACTGACTTTCCGCCTGAGATCAAGTCATGAAATTGAAATTGTCTTGTGTCCCACTTCACTCCACACTGTATCGCTCACTGTATCGCTACTGTTTTACGGTCTCATAAAACAAATTTCATTTTTCATCCTAATTCCACATGCCCAAAGCTTGAATTTGAGCCATCCTAAAAAAAATGAGAATAAAAGAAAAGCTTTCAGCATAGTGGTCTAACAAACCAAATATTCTCACTTTTCTTGTTTTTCTACTACTTTTTTTGAAAAACAAAGGATATGAAAAAGCCATTTTTTTATTGCACACCTGTATGCCAAAAGTTTCAATTTGAGCCGTCCTGGAAGAAAATCGGACTAAAACAAAAGTTTCAAGCATAGTCGTCTTCTTTTCCTTCCACTTCCTCAATCCCTTCCCTTCTTCATGACAATCGCCCATAAATGAACAATTATGGTTTTAAAATATTTTTCTACTTTCCAATATTACAATTCGATTTTTTCTTTAGATTTGCAAGTTAATACCGCTTCTCAAATATTCAAATTATCGTTATACAAAAAATATGGGGAGAGTAAAGTATCCGTGGTAACAAATTTGTTGTGCGGACTCCGATAGGATTTTTTGCAGGGACACCGAATCTGAAACATTCAAATCGATATTTCCATTTCTCTACTAGGTTTTGAAACATGAGTTTTTATTTTACGCAAACTTTGAATTAAAATATCAATATAAAACGTTCAGATTTGTTTTTCTCGCATCAATCCTATAGGAATCCACATTACTTATTTACAACCCCAGATACATCTTTTTGTAGTCATGTAATATGTACTTTCTATAAGGTTCTTGACAAAGGTGACATTCGAATAATTCGAAAAATTAATTCGCAACAAGAAAAGACACGCGAATTGCAATCTTTTAATGACTTGTGAATATATTTTCTGAAAAATCAAAGAATAATTTTCGTATACAAACCAGACTTAATAGTTTTTCAAAATGTAATAGCAATTGTAATAATAAAACAGTCTCAATTGCGTCATGTTGAATAACAAGGATAAGAATATCAGACACAGTCATATTCACGAACTATGAATTTCGTAATTACTGACTGCAAGTTAAACTTATTTTTATTATTACGCCTCGACAAGATTTAAGATGAAAAATCTTGTCTGAGTGAATCTTATATTGAAAAATGATCATTTAAGAAGATTAATTTCGTACGAGAAAGAAAAATTTATCAATTTTTAACCAAATGGTTGAATTTTTAAACAAACAAATTTTCATTGTTAACCTGAAATAAAATAATTGAATTTTTATTTAAAAACTAAATTGAAAATTTTTGAAAACATATTTTCTACAAAAGGGTTTAATTTCTTGCCAAATGGTTGAACTTTCAAGACAGAAAGGCGAATTTTCTATAAAACAGTTTAATTTTCTGTCAAGTAGTTAAACTTTCTAGACAAAAAGAACGAATTTTCTACAAGACATTTGAATTTTCAACAAAAAATTTCAACTTCAACGAAGCAGTTGAAACGAGTTTTGAACAAAGTATCTAGTGACATTTTCAAAAATGTTTTATCTTCAAAAATTCAAAGAAAACGGGACAAACTATAATTACAAAAATTAAGTTGGGAATCTTGAAAATTGATGTATCTCTTTGTGATCATATATTTCCTACATTCTATGAAGATCTTGACAAAGGTGACTATCGAATAATTCCAGAAATTAATTCTCACTGAGAAAAGACATACGTATTGCAATTTGTTAGTGATTTGTGAATATACATTTTCTGAAAAATCAAAGCATAATTTTCATCTCCAAATCAGACGTAATAGTTTTTCAACCGACGATAAAAATTCAAATAATAAAAAGTTCATAACTGCGTCATGTGGAATGAGCAAGATAAGAAAAACAGACACAATTATATTTGCGCACCATGAATATTTACTGACTGCGTGTTAAACTTATTTTTAGTTTCAGGCCTTGACAATATTCGAGATGAAAAATCTCGTGTAAATGGATCTGATATTAGAAAAATAATAATTTTGTTGGAAAATATTCAATACTTGTTTACAATTATTTTTCATCAAGAGATATTCTTATAATAAGAAGATATCAACGATATTATAATTTTAATGAAACTAGCGGAATACATTTTTTAGGATTATTTTTTGCTGTCCCAGGCTGTAGTTTCATAGTTTTAATTGAGGAGTAAGCGAACGAAACGTAATAAATCCATATTTTGAAAAAATTGAGATAATTATTGTTTCTGTATCTTTTTAATATCGTCAATTCGATTATCAAACTTTAATTGTTGAAAAAATGTTTTCTCCACGGTTTCAACGTCTATACACAATAAAATTTTTATTTCCGATTACAGATTCAATACGTAAATAGGTCAAGCTTTTTAAACATGTGAATACTTTGTAAAATTCATATATACGTTCCAATATTTCTCTTATGATATAAAATTTTACGAAATTAAAAGATTTTTTAAATTGAAAATATAGTAATCCTATATAAAATTATATTCTGCTTGCATATGTAAACCATAAATTTAAATTTTGTTTTATTAGAACATGAATAATGAGTGAAATATGCCTTCGCTGGATCACAAGTAAATAAATCAATTCCAATTGTGTTCTTAACTTTCAATAGTATTAAATTAAAAAGATTTTTTTCGAGTATAATTTATTTAATAGCCTGACAATTAAGCATTTATGCTACAAATAACTACTCGAAATGAAAGTTTCCCTGACCTACAGATTTCTTTTACATACAAAAAATGATTACGCTTAGAGTTGAAGTTGAGATAAAAATTAGCCTATTAAAAGTTGCCAATCCACTTGAAGCGAGAAAAATGAACGAAACTCTCTCTTGTATGGTCGGTTGGAAAAATGTCCTGGGGTTGAAGAAACGCCAAACATGCGTAAAATGGATTACTCTTACCAAACCTCGTGTGGTAGGTGGTTTGGAAAGAGTTTATGTTTTCAAAGTTCTCTAGACCAGCTGGTTTCTTTTAACTAATCAACCAATAGACTATTGTTCATTTGTTTTTCTAAAAACGAATTGATAAAATTTCATTGGCTAATTTTTATCTTGACTCCAAATGTGATTGTTATGTGTGGAAATATACCCCTGAAAATTGGTGGTGGTGGAAAAGTGGAGGGACTAGTCGTCATGAACGGCCTCTAAAATTTATGATATCCACAAAAGAAATACAGTTTGTCATAAATTAAGTGTTTGTATACATGTAAAGAAAAGTATAAATAAGCTTGCACGTGAAACCAACGTACTGTATTTTTGTGAACTTCTTCGAGGACGCTTCGTCAAATTATTACAGGTACGTCTATACTTAGTCCCAATTGTACTAAGATCAAATTTACGAATAAAATTCGAGAATTTCAAATTGGCCGTGGCTAGTTTTATCCAAATTTGTTGAACATCGAACAAATATATTCGCTGAGCCTAGATACTTCGTTCTAAATTTTATATAAATCTAATCTTGTCAGATTTTTAAGCTGAATTTATCTATTGAATTGAACATTTGTTTGGAACCTCCATGCCTGAGATTTTATCTAAGAAAACAAAGCATTTTATAGTTTACAATGGTTTCTTCAGCTTGCAATAATTTTAAGAATCTAATATGATTATCTTCAAATGACTTTATACTCTTGACACTGATCATTTAAAGTTTAAGCTTGAATGTACTGTTTGAAAAAAGTTCCTGTTGATATGATTGGATGCGAGTTTTTTACATTTCAATCTATTCCGGTGATTTTTAAGTCTTCCAATAGCTATACAACATTTTTTGTCTAGTACAGCTTTTATAGGGAGTTTAAAGTATTTATTATAAATATAAATATAAAGCCTTCAAAAGTGAATGTTAAAAACGAATTTTTTGGAAAAAAGGAAAAAATTTTATTTTGTTCTCTCAAAGAAAAACTTAGGGATTTCCCTTCGAGCGCTTTGACGTTGAAAAGTGGAATATTTATTTTTCATTTATGAAAATGAGCTTTGATTAGTTTTTGAAAATATGTTATCAGCCTAGGCAATTTTGAACTCTTTTAATATGAATAACCAAAATATTTTACTTTTTAGTTTCGATAGGTTTTTTCACGCACTTTTCGTTGTTCGTTGCCATTTTTTGAAAAAAGAAATACTTGGCCGTAAAAATCAAAGTTCCAAAATAAGTTTAATTATTCTTCATAGTAAAACACTTTTTTTTTGGTCTAGAAAGAAAGCTTGGAATTTTTTTAACCTTCAAACTTTCAAGTGTCCTTTTTTAAAAAAAGTCATTTTTGTTCTTGACTTTCATTTTTGAAGGTCAAATATTAATTTTATTTGAACTGATTATCGTCAATGGAAAGTGTGTGTAAAAATCTGTCAAAACTGTACTAGACAAAAGTTTGTTATCGTCATTAGAAAAGTGAGCAAATGCCGAAATAGACGATATCCACGAAAAAAAAAATTACCTTCTCTCCCTCTGTAAATATTTGCCCAAATGACAAAAATTTTCCTCCCCAACTACTACCTAATGGCATAACACTATAACAAATTTTTCGGTTTTTCTAATATTTTGATTCAATTGTTTTCAGATGTATAAGTTAATACTTTTTCTTGGAATGTGCTCATCGTTCGCTGCAGGTAGTAAGCCGCCAGAAAAGCTGCCAGCGAAGCATCCAGTGACGCTGCCAGTACCTGATAATAAGTGTCAGAGTAAGTGATATATATCATGTCAAGGACCGTTGATAAACTACGTCACCCTATTTTTAAAACTTTTCCCACCTTATTCCTTTTTCTTCACAGAGTATATCATAATTTCATTCAATCTTTAGTATGTTACATATGAATGTACAGAAGTATTGTTTTTAAGTGTTCCAAAGAATACACAGTTGTAAACTTTTCTAACCAACTTAACTAAGTAAATGTTAACAACTAGAGATTTCATTGAGATGTAACAATATTTGTTCTTTTTTTCTTGTGTATCGAGGAAAAAATAATCTAATAAAAACCTCAAACTATGGATGAAAGCAATAGTATTCCAAAACGATTAAATTCACATGAAGTTCCTCGTTATTAATATGTAAATATATCTTATACTCTTCAATTGAAGATAATTTGCCTTATCCTTTTATGTTTATATTTAATATTTTCGTAGTCTATTGTTTTTAATATTTTGTTCGGATGCCCTCCGATTATGCCAAGAAATCTTCCGGCTAATCTACAAATATATCCCTGAATATATTCAATTTCAATTTCCTTATGAATTTGCACAATAGGTGTATATCTAGGATATTTGCCAATTAATGGAAGAAATTTGTTTTGTATTCTCTGGAGTACTAAGTAATTTCAGTTACACATTAAACTCCAAATCGGTCAAGAATATGTTAACATTGGCCTGAGAATACATGTATGCAGTAGTGTTTTATTACTAACTGACAATTTCGACTTTTTATTTATTGTTGGATATAGAGGTATTAAGGTTTCTACAGCACTTTGCGCTGCGAATAAAATTTTTAAATTGGATAGATTTACAGTTGAAAACATGGATTTTTAACCAAATAAACCAATTTTTAACAAAATAGTAAAATTTGCAAGCAAAGAGACGGATCTTCAACTAATAAAATAATGTTTTAACCAAGTAATTTAACTTTCAACAAAGTAGTTACAATTTTAACTAAGAAAATAAATTTTCTACTAAAAAATATGAACTTACAACAAATTACATACATTTTCAACTAAATGCGATACATTTTTTAAAAATATTGTAATAGTTCAAACTTTAGTAAAAAAAACTAATTTTTAGCAACAACAAAAAAACAAATTTCCGAATGAATAGTTAAACTTTGAACCAAAGACACGAATACTCAATAAAAAATTTAATAGTTGAATTTGCAAATAAAAACTATCAATTTTGAACCAAAAATAGAATAATTTAACTTTCAGTTAGAAAGAAATAACTTTCAACAAAAAATTGTTGTCTTTTCTTATTGGGTTCTATTAATTCAGTTGGCATTTTAGCGAAAAACGAGAAAAAGGGGAAGTTTCTTAAAAGCAGAGGAAAAAAGAGGAATTCTTCAAAAAAGGGGGTGAGGACTGTGAAGTCTGCATTTGGATGCTTTAATTATAGAATAAAATAACTAATTTTTCTTTTTTCAAGCACTTCAACAAAATTTTTTTTAACTGCATATTTTCCCTTTGTGATGCTACATTCTTCGTTAACCACTACTCCTCTACATCCTCGATCGTCACAACACCTTTCAACACCTTTCCATGTCCTGATAGTGTAACGTAGTTTTTGAACTACCTCTTATATAAAAAACATCTAAAAAAGAAAATTGTGTTATTTTTAAGACTAAATCTTTTTATCAATAATTTCTAGAAATCGTTGGTTGTTACTATACTAATAATTATGAACTGATATCCGACGGAATGCTGAACATAGAGAAGATGGATTTGTCTCTTTGCACTCACTTATTTTACAGTTCAGTTGAACTTAAAAAAGACGGTTCTGTACAATTAATTGATGAAGGTGGAGATCATTTAGACATTAAAGGATTTCAAAGGATCAACAATCTTCGAAAAAAAAACAGACGCTTGAAAACCTTAATTGCCATGGAGGAAGCGTTTGTTAGTGAAGATGTTGAAAATAAGTAAGTTTCATATTTTTATCCGAGATTCAAGATAGAATTATATATTATTAAAATTGATACAAAGTTATTAATGGAGTCATTAAAAATAAACATATTAATTTTGGTTACTTTACAGAATATTTTTTGATCCGACTCTGCGCGAAAAACTTGTTGATAATGTGGTCAACTTCGTGCAAAAATATAAATTTAATGGCATCGAACTCGATTCGCTATATCTAACTTACAATAACACAGTTGGTTCTGATAAGCAGAATTTCGTTTTACTATTGAAGGCACTCAAAGACAAATTCGATAAGAAGGGTTTGATTTTATCTCTAGTAGTTGATTTTAGAGAATCGACTGCTAAGAAATATGATATTAAAGAAATATCGAAGTATGTGACCTTCATAAATTTGAGAGCTTACGATTTTCACGGAGGTATTTATGGAGATAATAAAAAAATAGTGAAAGCTGGTCATATTGCTCCACTGTATCGTTCATCAAAGGAAAATACGGAGGATCGGAAATTGAACGTTGTAAGTACTTTTAATAGCGGAAAATTTTTTCAAATTATCTGAGAGCGCTGTAAACAATAAGACAAAAGGGCAAACTTATATTTAGTAATTTCCAAATCATTTAGAATTTTCAAAAACTTCCACTCTTCCATAAAATTGAGGAACATTCAATTCGCTTTTAAATAATGAAATTGGAATAGCTCAGTGCAAATATTTGAGTTTTGAAATCTTTCTGTTTTCCCGGCTTTACGTTGTTCGATCAGAAGTATATTGTGAAATTAGATTTGAATACATTAAATTTTTATTTGAAAAATTTAGAATTACTTAGATGTTACATGTTTGATCTTTAAACAGTTACTGTTTGAATGATTTCAAATTAAATTAAATTTTTTTTTATTGACCCTTTCAAACTGAGATTATTGACCAGAACTTAGGCTTAGAGTACCTTAATCTAAAATTTTTGAAAATGCGTTATCATTTATCATATTTTTTATTGTTCTTTAAAACATGAAATTATATTTCTATGGGTTTAAAATGAAGAAACATTTTATTCGATTTCAATTGATACAATTGTTCAGTGTTTATATCTTAGATGTTTTTTTTTTTAAATTATGCAAATGCAATACTGTTAGTCGTGTCTATATAATTAAGACCAATTCCATTTCGATTCAGAAAATTTATTTAAAAGTCTAGCTAAATGTGGCAGAATAGTTTGATATACGAATATATCATTTTGTGGTAGAAATAAAGAAACACGCATTTCATAGTTTTTTTCAATTATGTTTGTTTGTTCCTATCATTCAAAAATTACAATATTCGTGATTTTCTTTTTTCCCTTGACTCCGGAATCCACGCTCTTTCATCTGATCTCAAGAAAATTGAGAACATTCTAAAAATAACTAAATAGGGACTATTTTTCGAAAATGTTTGAAAGTGGTTTTTCTGAAATATTCCCTTTTTTTAAAAATAGCCGGCAATATGTGTTATATATGACGGGAGTTTCCTGTTGCGTAAAAATCTGCTTCACATCGAAGAGATTATTTTTGAAAAATCAACTTTTACCATTTTTCTCGAAAACAATGAAATTTACAAAGAATGTTCAGAAAAAGTTAAAACATCCGGAAAATTTATACAAGAAACAACTCTTCCTCTTCTGTGGTAGCTTGCATCGTTTACGAGAAAAGCTCAAAAATTATATTTGAAAAAAATGTTGGCTTAAAAAATGGTAGAGCCCCCATGAAACTGATAGAATTCATTTCGTTAAGAGCAGAAACTTTTTTTAAATATTGGAAAAAAATCGAATCAAGATCTCAACATTTTTAAAAAATACCTTTCGTTGTTTCTGAACAAATGTAGATTTGATTTTTCAAAATCGAATCAAGATCAAATTAAATATGCCGACGTGAAATAAAAAATAATGAAGTGTCTCGTCCCGAAATTGGGGATGACTAGTCCAATATTTTTCATAAGCTTGGCTAGTCGTCCCGAATTTTCGGGACGACTAGTCCATCCCCTTTTCCAACTCCCTCAATTTTTCGGAACGACTAGATACAGCCAAAAAATATTTTTTTTATTTAAGATTGAAATAAAATCTACTTTCCTATGAATAATTTTATGCAGAGAAGCATTGGAGAATGTCGTAGTCTGAGAAGATTGGTTCAGAATCAACGACAAAAAAATCCTGAATACCTACACTCGTTCGAAAAAAACTGAATTTTGAAAAAACTTCCTGTCAATTCTTCAGAATTCGCAAGTAATCTTCGAATGATTGCAACAAATTTAAACCAAATTTTTGACTAAACTATAAAATATATGTTTCTTAATTTTCACAATAGAATAATAAATTGAAATACCAGATCATTTTGACACCCTAAGCTGGACCTCTCTGCCTGGATTAAAATGGAATTGGCCTTTTTTTAATTTTGCTTAATTTTTAAAACTTTCAATTTATACTAATCAGAGTTATTTACCGTAAAAATGGGGCTGACCGGCTCGCTTGTTTCGGTTTCTTACAATAAAGTCATGATGTGTGGCTAAGTCGATCACTCGGAATACAAAGTAAAAGAAAGTACTTAGAAGGTAAATATTACAGAAAAATTAACAATTTATAATTCTTCTGATAATTTTGAAGCAAAGAAAGTTACTAAAACTCTTGGCAACGTTGAATAATCTGCTTTCTTCATTTTTTAAAACTTATGAAAGGTTATTTTCATAAATTAAACGAAGTGATTTGAAAGAAAATTTTTTTTTGTTTTGTTTCTAATTGAATGATATGAGCCGTTTTTCCCCAAAAATATTGACAACATTCTTACAACCAAATTTCCATAACTCAGAACCTTATACGAATGCACTTTTAATTCGTTATAACTAACACAACTGCACCGAACAAGATTGACAATAAAGTTGAACATTTGTAAGAGCAAAACTATAGCCAATATTAAAATTTATTATTCAGAGAAAACGATAATTGATTATAAAAAATATAGTTGCGATTGATTCGCTTTCCCCCACACGCGCCGCTTAACTCATTTCACAGCACTTCCAATTCATGTGATGATTGTTTATAATCAATTCTATTCTCAGGATTATATTGTGAAATACTGGCTTTCGGAAGGTGCTCCACCAAGCAAGTTAATACTGGGAACTACTCTTAGAGGACTATCCTATACTTTAGCTAATCCAAAACAAGTTGGTAGGGACGCACCAGTTGTTGAAGATGGCTACTATCTTTTACCAACGATACCCTATCACGAAATTTGTCCAAATGAAAAAAATCGAGTATGGAGGCAACTCTACGACAAAGAACAGCAAGTGCGATATATCTACAATGGGAAGGATATGATTGCCTATGATGGTGTTGAGTAAGTCTTCACATACAATTTAATTGAAGTTTCTATTTAAAAATACAAGAATATTGAATTTCAATGTTTATTTTCAGCTCCATCAAGACGAAAGCTGAATATGCTAAAAAAATGGAGCTTGGTGGTGTATTATTAGATAGTTTAGACGACGATGATTTCAGTGGAAACTGTGGAGGAGAGAAGTACCCACTTCTGAGGACTGTGAACCGAGTCCTCAGAGGCAAATGTTAAATTTTTGTATAATTCCTTCATGGAAAAATAAAGAATTTATTTCACTTTCAAAAATCTACGTTTGTATGTATTTTGCTGTGTTGGCTAGTAGCTCGTAAGGGCCGTGCATAAATTACGTAGCCTTTTGATTGGAGGTTGGGGGGGGGGGGGGTCAACGATTTGTCTATGCTCTCTTACATGGAGGGAGTTACGTAGTCAAAACCGTTTCTCACGAGCGATATTTTCAAGTCTGCGAATCACGCAATAATAATAAACGAATAAACAAATAAGGCCTGATAGTGTGTAGTCCGAAATTAAGAAGTCTGCAATAGAAAATTAACTTTATTTTCTTAGCATAATTTCCAGTTTACTAACCTAATATTTCAAAAGTAATAAAAATAAACTTGAATGTTTGTTTAAACTATTAAATAAACTATTAAACTATTCAATAACTATTCAATCGTAACACTCGTTTACAAAATTAAAAATTTGTTCTGCTCACCACATTTCACTATGATTTTCTCATGTATTTTGGCCCGCTAAACACGAAAATCACACACACGTCAATTTTTTTATGCAAGCGTTTTCGAGATATCAATGTTCGAAATTTTGTTTTCAATTTTCAGAGTTGTTCCGACGTTCTTGAGTATATCTCGAGTTCCAATTGACCAAATTCCCTAAATTAGCACTCAAATTGAAGGCAACTGAATCCTCTACAACTTTCAATTGTAAAGTTTTCAGATCGGCCCAGATCGGTTCAGATGCTAGCGATTTCAATAAGTTGGAAAAGTTGTATTTTTTGGAAAAGATCGAGGTCGAAAATTCACATATCGTCCTGGGAAGAATAGAAATCGCGAATATTAGCCAACTTATCAAAATTGCTAGCATCTGAACTACTGGGCCAATTTAAAATTTAAAATTTAAGATTCAGTTGCCTTTAATTTGAGTGCTAATTTAGCGAAATCGGTCAATTAGAACTCGAGATATACTCAAAAACTTCGGAACATGTGAAAATGATTGTGAGATATGGTGGGAAAAATGGCCGTAAACTAGTGTAATTTATCAAAACTCCTACTATTTTCATTTCTGGTTAGGAATTCATCCTTGTGATTGAAAATTTTAGTATTTGGTTCGAAATTGAATTTTTTGTTAGAAATTTAACAATTTTGTTAAAAATTCATGATTTATATTGAAAATTCAACTGATTTGTTGAATTTTTGTTGATAATCTACATTTTCGTCTCAGTTGAGAATTTAATTATTTTGTTCAAGATTTATATATTTTGTTAATAATTCATCCTCTTGGTAGGAAATTGATTTTCATGGTTTAAAATCATCTTTTTGGTTAAATAGTGAAATTATTTGGTTGAAAATTCAACAGCTTTCTGAAATTCTTGTCTTTTTGGTTGAAAATTCAACATTTTGGATTTTCTTTTTCTTCATTGACTCAAACATCTTTCTTATTTGAAAATTCAATTCTCGTTAAAAATTCGACTTTTTATTTCCAAATTCATCTCCTTTTTTAAAAAATGTAACTGTTTGCTTGAAAGTTGATCTACTTCGTTAATTCATTAGAAATAGTAATAGTCAAAACTTACAGACCTTAACAAAAGAGGGTACGTGGTTCAAAATTTTAGCAAAAAACTTCAGGTAATTTATGCACAATTCCTTACTTGTCACAAGTTACTGCAAAAGTTACGTTCTTTGTAACTTCTTAGGGTCTTAGCTCCTTTTCGATACATGTAACTTGAAGCGTAACTTAGTAAATATTTTTGTAGTAACTTGTGTCTTTAAGTGAGTCACTTTTTCGGTACTTTTGATTTGTGAGATAACCGGCATTTAAAGTGAGGCGCAGCAGAAGAACAAGAGAGTGAGTACTTGATTCTCTGAATCTTTGAATACTTTGGGCCTGTTTTTAAATTAAAAGCCTTAAAAATTGCCCAATTTTTCGTTCAAAGCATTCGAAATAGAAAGCGTTTGTAATGAAACAATTTTGAAGAAAAAGCCTTCAGATTTAAATAGATAGAAAATCGAAGCTTTCGAAATTAGATATTTGGCGAATGAGAAATATTTTAAGTTAGGAACCTTGAAATTGGATAACTTAAGAAAAGTATCAAAAATGAAATTAAACGGAAACATTCGACATACAATGTACTCATAAAATCGATAAAATTTAAGTTCATATACTAAAAATTGTGAGGCAACTTCAGTTTAAAATTGTTCAGCATTTTTGACTTTCGATAACAATTAAATTATTGTACAATTGTAAGGCCTTTGCGCCTTAAATATGCAATTTTTTGTTTAAATTTAAAATCACTGCATTCAAAACAATTTAAATTATAAATTTTACAGTTTCGAATATCTTATTTAAAAATAATTACACTCATTGCAAATTGAAGCAGAATTCAACACTTATACCTTCCCAAATTGTATGATATTAAGTTTTCAGTTTTAATTTTTATGTGTTTAAGAATGAAATCTTTCAAAAACGTTAAAAATTTAAATTATATGAACTCTTTTAAAAACTGCATGAATGCATCTCTTAGTTGTGAGGTAATTTCTACTTTCTATACATTTCTTGACAAACATGATATTCGAATAATTCGAGAAATTAATTCTCAATAACAATCGACACACGTATTGGATTTTTTTAGTGACTAGTGAATATATTTTCTGAAAAATCAAAGATTAAAGTTTGTATATAAACCAGACGTAATATATTTTCAGAAGCTGACAGCAACTCAAATAATCAAAAATTCATAATTGCATGATGTTGAATAACCAATATAAGAAAATCTGACTACAATCATATTTGTCAATTACAAATATTTACCTAAGTTCGTAATTACTGATTGTGAGGTAAACTTTATTTTCAGGTCATGACAAGATTCAAGATAAAAAATTTAGTTTGAATGAATATGGAACTAGAAGAAAAAAGAATTATGTTGAAGAATATTCAATACTTGTTTAAACGATATATTTTATATCATGCGATATTCTTATAATAAGAATAAAGCAACGGTATTCTTTTTTGATGAAACTGAGGGAATACGTTTCTAAGGATTAGTTTTTTTTCTGCTTTCTTTTCGGTTTCAACGTCTATCCATGAAAAAATTTAATTTTTTGTAAAATTCATAAATACTTTACAATATTTCTCTTATAATATATAATTTTACAAAACTGAAACATTTTTTTATTGAAAATATAGTAATCCTGTATCAAATTATATTCTGATAATTAAGTTAACAAGAAATTCTTCATTTCGAACATTAGAGCATGAATAGCATGAATACCATATAGGCTTATTTTTATGGTTGTGTATACAAAACCGGTACAGGTAAAAGAAATTTTCGGTACCGACAATATTTTTCACTACTTTTGTAAAAAGGATATTTTAAAAGAGGAGTATAAACTGCCGGCGCCGACAATCTAGGAAAAAAACCGATCATTCGTTGAAATTACAATAATTGTTTATAAAAAATGTAAAATATAAAAAAACGCATTGGTAAACAATTATTTCTTACGAAAATGTTGAAGAATGAAGTTTCGTCCCATGTGTCTAATGCTACTGTTTGGACCTCGGTATCGGAAATCTTGCTAGCTGACCTCACAGACTAAAACACATTGAAAAGGTTTACTGTGTGACTTAAGAGGCTGAATCACAAAAACGTTGGAAATGCTCTTTTCATTTATTTACATTATTTTTGTGATTGGTTACAGGGGTGCCTCCCCAACCCCCCAGGATACGTTAAAGAGGAATAGGATTTTAAAAATACATATTATTTCTGTGAATTATGATTCTTCCACAAAATTTCCTTTCCCAAGTGAGAATAATAATAATAATAATTAATTTTTGAAAATTCTCCGTTCTAAGTGAAAATTTTAATTGTTTTGGAATTTTTCACGACAGTATAATTATGCTTCATACTGAAAAAACTAGAGATCTCTTTTTTTTGTGGTATCATCTTTTGACTGTTCTGTTTCTTAATAGGATAACTTCATGCTGTTATTTTCAA
Organism: Andricus curvator; assembly: GCA_932195095.1. Classification (NCBI taxonomy): domain Eukaryota; kingdom Metazoa; phylum Arthropoda; class Insecta; order Hymenoptera; family Cynipidae; genus Andricus; species Andricus curvator. The sequence goes on along the minus strand of CAKNYM010052711.1, from coordinate 35,476 downwards.
TGTAAAACAAATGAATTTGGGTTGCCAACAGTGGTCTCATTCTAGTATCACTCGAGACTATTTTTTTAGTCTTATTTTATTACATTTTTAGCGCAAAACAGTACAATAAAACCATAAACGTTTTTAACTTGATTGTTTTTCTCGTGAATTATGAGTATTTGTACGCTTTTGACGTAGATGAAGAAGTAATAATAAATCTGCAAAATGATACAATTTATCATTATTATTTGTATAATTTACTACATTATTTACTGGAGCCGTGTTACCCAATTGGTTATCCCCTCTCCCGCGGATTACGTACAGAAATGGAGCTTGGAGTACCTGAGACTCAGCTAAATAAAAATCTTATTTGACAGAAGAAATCAATCGTAAGAAATATTGTATTATTACAAACTGTGCTTGAACTTTAAATACACTTAAATAAGACTCGTTTTAAATTTATTTTCTATTTATTCTCTTTCACGCTTCTTGAACGTGAAAGATGACAAACAAATATATATTCCACATACTATATACATTGTTCCTTTATAAAAATAAAAATGTTCAGTGCCATGTCGCTTGAATTCCATTCGATGATACTTTTTATATTTATCAGTTTATATTCAATTAATCGATTTTAAATTCGTTCTGAAAAATGGGACTATTTACACGAACTTATTTTAAAATGATTAGAAACAGAGTTTTTGTATTCAAAAATTTTTTTAATTACTTTTCAAATATATTTTATTTATCTTTTAAATCGTTTTTCCTTAGTTAAGACGTAGGTTATCAAAAAATGAAACAGTTTACGAAAAATTAGAAACTTTGGTCTCCCCAGGTTGTCGGGAAGTATTTTTAATCCTGAAAGCCTCTGGACATACTCAAAGTTTTCGTCTTCCATTTAAAACTAAAGTCATCATTTTCTTTCAATTTTAATTACCAATAGCTTGTTTTATTTCATGAACAATTCTTTACTTTTTGTAAAGTTTTTCTGAAATGTATTTTTTCTATAATTCGCGAAAAAGTGCCAGTTTTTCCACCTGTTTTT
>CAKNYM010052711.1:0-19449 GCA_932195095.1 Andricus curvator | reverse complement strand
CTGAGGACGCGCTACGTAGTGGTGATAGGAAACCCACCGAGTAGAAGTACTTTTATTAGCGGACAAAATTTTAAAATCAGTCGAGTACGCCGTAAACAATAAGACAAATAAAAAAATTTATAATTAGTATTTTTCCAAATCATATAAAAGTTTCAAAAGCTTTCAAAATGAACACAATTAAAGAAACATTTAATTCGCTTTTAACTACTATAATTGAAATTGTTTACTGCTAACATACTAGTTTTCAAATTTGTTTGTTTTCCAGACTTTACGTTCTTTGAAGAGAAATATATTGTACAATTTGTTTCGCATACACCGAATTCATATTTGAAAAATTTAGAATTTTATCATTTGCCATATTTTTGATTGTTCTTTAGAAAATTGAATTTATATTTTGTATAGGTTCAAAGATTGAAAAATTGTTACATTCTTGATTTTTTTCTGTTTACTTCGAATTTATACAATTTCAATTGTTTTTTTCATCGTGCAAGTGCGATAGTTCCAATCGCATCTATAATAGACCAATTTTATTTGAAATCAAGAAAACTATTTTAAAATGTCCAGCTAGAATGATTTGGTATTTGGATATATCATTATGTGGTAAGACAGAAATAACACGCATTCCACAGTTTATCCAATTTTTTTAAAATTCGTTAATATCATTCGAAAATAACCTACGAATTCAAACAAATTGACTGAAAGTTTTCTTTAAGTACAGTATTTTCTGAACGAGCGTAGGTATTTGAGATTCTCTTTTCTTACTTGACGGCGGAAGTTTCGCTCTTTCAATTGATCTCAAGAAAATTAGGAAATTTAAGAAATAATTATATAACTAGCAATATGTGCTAGAATTATTTTTTTGAAATCGCAATTTTTCATTTTTCTCGCAAACAACGAAACGTACATAAAACGTTCGGACAGAGGTATAAACATCTGTAAACGTTCTACAAATAACCACTCTAAAAAATGGTTAAGCTAGAAACTTTTTTAGATATTGGAAAAAATAAAAACGCAGGTTTTTTTTGAAATTCTTTTTTTCACGTTTTTAAAATGCGACGAAAAAAATAGACAAGATTTTCTGGAAAGCCCCACTCTTTCTATTTTGTTTTATATTTTGTTTCCAGATTTTGCTCATATAAGATATCCTGTCAGATTTATAGGAGTAGTACCATGATTGTGTCCGCGAAATAAATTTGTTGTTCTAAAAATAGTTTTTTTATTTTTTGTCGTAGACTTTCATCTGAATATTTTCTCTAAATATATTTCTTTGTGTGCAAAAAAAGGCAAAAATTCGATTTTTCAAAATAATTTTTTTTCAATATGAAGCAGTGGTTCACCAAAACAAACCCCATAAGATATGCAGTACATATTGCCAGAAATGGTTTTTTTTTTTAGAAATTCTACTTCTAAACATTTTAGAAAAATAGCCGCCATTTTGTAATTTCGTAATTTTATTCATATTGTCTTTGGATCAATTAAAAGATCAAGAATTCCGACGTTGAATAAAAAAATAACTAATATTCGCGATCGAAATGAAATCTTCTTTCTTATGAATAATTTAATGCAACGAAATCTTAAAAACTGGAATAACCTAAATAGATTTTTGCTTTGAATAAACCGACAAAAATCCCGAATACCTACGCTCGTTCATATTAAATATTTTATGTTAAAGAAACTTCCTGTAAATTTTTTAGAATTCGTAAGTAATCTTCGAATGATTGTAACAAATTCAAACTGAATTTTTGACTAAACTATGAAATACATGTTCCTTAATTTTGACAATAGAATGATATATCCAAATACCAAATCATTTTGACACCCCAAGCTGGACCTTTCTGTCTGATTTAAAATGAGGTTAAAAGCTTCATTAAAGAATTTCAGGTTTATTTCATAGAAAGAGCCTATTTTTGATATATGGCTCAATTTGTAACTTTCAGTTTATAGTTATTAGAGTTATCTACCGTGAAATGGGGCTAACCGGCTCAATTTTTTTGGTTTCTCACAATAAAGGCAAAGAAGGAATTAAAATTAAACATAAAGGCTCCATACATATAATCTCTATATAGCTGTTTTTCGTATTACAAACCACAAACAAAAATTTAATTCACGAACAACTATTTACCATCCCTTCAAGTGTGAGCGATTTTACCCCACAATGTGCGGCTAAGTCGATCATCCATAAAACAAAGTAAAAGAATGCACTTGGAATGTAAACTCCATAGAAAAAGTAACTATTCATGATTTTTCTAATTATTTTAAAGCAAATAAAGTTGCTAAATCTCACGGAAACGTTAAATAATCTGCTTATTGTTACTTGGAACGTAACCAGATTTATTATTAACCTCACATTTAAGTAAGTGAGACCTATATTACAATGAATCTTATAATTTTAGAGATTTTTCACTTTTTAAACGTTGTGAAATTTTATTTTCATCTATCAAACGAAATGATTATCAAGGGACACCATTTTTTGTTTGGTTTCTAATAAAATAATATGAGCCGCTTTTCCCCACAAATAATAAGAAATTCATTTGTAAGAAGAAAAAAATCACCAATTTTTTAAATGTATTATTGAGGAAAAATGGTAATTAGTTATAAACAATATAGTTTCGGGTGAGACGGTAATCTTTCATACTCTCTGCTTCACCCGTTTTTCGGTACTTTGAATGCATGTGAAGATTTTTTATAATTGATTCTGTTCTCAGGACTATATGGTGAAATACTGGCTTTCACATCATGCTCAGTGAAGCAAGTTATTATTGGGAATTACTAGCATGGCACAAGACTATAATTTAGCTGATCCAAAAAAATTTGGTAGGGACGCACCAGTTGTTGAAAATCCAATGGGTGATATATCAATTTCATCCTATTACACTACTTGTCCAAAGGAAAAGGATCGAAAATGGACGACTTTCTGGGACAAAGAACAGCAAGTGCCATATATCCACAAAGGGAAGGAAATGACTGTCTATGATAATGTTGAGTAAGTCTTCAAAAAAATGTTTTTTTAAGTTTCTATTTCATTCAGATGAGAATATTCAATTTTAACATTTATTTTCAGATCCATCAAGATGAAGGCTGAATATGCAAAAATTAAGAAGCTTGGTGGCGTATTCATAGATAGTATAGAAGAAGATGATTTCGATGGTCACTGTGGAGGAGGGAAGTTCCCACTTCTGAGGGCGGTGAATCAAGTCCTCAGAGGCAAATGTTAAATTCTTGTGTAAATTCCATTTGGAAAAATAAAGAACTTATTGCACCTCTAAAAATCAACGTGAAGTCTTTTTTTTTGGGGGGGGGGTCGTAATGGGGAGGGGGACAATTCTTCTATTCTCTCTTACATGAGACGAGGGATACGTAGTCAAAAACATTTCTCACGTAAGATATTTCACTTTAGCGAATCAAGAAACAATGATAAATGAATAAACAAATAAGGATCATCCACAAATTACGTAAGGTATTTTTCTTAAATATATCACCCCGTCCCCTTATAAGATAGTGTAACATTTTCTTCGACCACCCCATCTTACTAAGATTTTATAAACTTAGGGAACGCACATACGTATACAAATTTAAACTACCTTAAAAAAATACACGGGGAGACTTAGTGAAATAAGGTTTAGAAAATGAAATGTGTTCATAAAAATAAGTTTTTAGTTTTACAAACGAACAATTATATAATTTCTTGAGGATTTTAAAGTTTGTAGTCTGAAATCAAAAGGTCTGCAATAGCAAATTGAATTTCCGGTTTTCTCACATTTTGAAAGTATTTAAAATGAACTTTAACGTTTATTTAAACTATTATTCGTATTTCCAAAGTTATAAAACTCAACTATTTGTTATTTTGTTTAAAATGTATCTAATAGGTAAAAAATTAATCCTCTTGATTTGACATTAAACAAATGGTTAAACACTTGTTGAAAATTTGTATTTTTTGGTTGAATTCAACTGTTATTGATTAAAATTAACTGCTTTGCAGATATTTCATCATTTAGGCCTGAACATTCAATAGTGTAATAGAAAATTCAACTTTTACGCGAAAAATTATTTTGTTTTCATTGAAAATTACCTTTTCAAATGAAACCCGATCTATTTCATTGTTGGTTGAAAATTGATCTTTTTTAGTTTAAAAATTTAACTATTTGGTTAAAATTAATGTATTTTGTTGAAAATTTGTTCTTTTGGTAGGAAATTAATCTTGTTGGTTTAAAATGTTTTGAATTACAATAATTGTTTATAACAAATATAAAATATGAAAAAACTTATGTTAAAAAATTGTTTTGGTCCGGAAATATAAAAAATGAAGCTTCGTCCCAAGTGTCTAATACTACTGTTTAGCCCTCGGTATCGTAGGGTTTGAACACCATCATTTCTGTGACCAGTCGCCACGGTGCCTTCCGGCCCCCTGTGAGACGTTAGAAAGGCGCAGAGTTTTCAAAAAGATTAGTTCTGACAAAATTATTATATATATATATATATATTATATATATATATATATATATATATATATATATTATTATATTATAATAGTTCTTCTAGAAAATTGACTCTCTTAAATGTCAGACTCATAATTATTGTCAAAAATTTTCTATTCTAAGTCAAAATTGTAATTTTTTGGAATGTTTCACGACAGAATTATACTTCATTATACTTTTCTCGGAAATCCGAGTATCACTGGTCAAAATAATGCATACATTTTTAGTGGAGAATAGTACAGTAAAGCCATAGACTGTTTTTAACTCTGTAGGCTTTCTCCTGAATTATGAGTATTCACACGTTTTTGATGTAGGTGAAGAAGTAATTATGAATCTGAAAAAATGGTACGATTTATAATCATTATTTGTATAATTTACAAAATTATTCACTAGAGATGTATTACCCAAGTGTTTAACCCCTCTCCCTCGGATTATGTACAGAAGTGAACCTTGGAGTACCTGAGACTCAGCTAAATGAAAATCTGATGCGACAGAATAAATCAATTGTACGAAATATTGCATTATTATAAACTATTCTTCAAACTTTAAATACACTTGAATTAGATAAGTTTCAAATTAAATTTCTATTTATTCTCTTTCACGCGTCTTGAACGTGAAAAAGACAAATAATTTTCTATTACCTTTCATATAAATTGTTAGTTGACAACAAATGAAAATTCTCAATGCCATGTCGCTTACGTTCTAGTCGATAAGACTTTTGATATTCAATAATTATATTCAATTAATAGATTTCAAATTCTTCCTCAAAACCTAGACTATTCACGAAGTTACGTTACAAATTATCGGAACAGAGTTAACTTGTTTTATTGACCAACGGGTCTGGTCTTTATACTTATGCTTTTTTTTAAATAAAAAATTTCATTTTTCAACCAAATCTATATGAGATACAAAAAAATTAAAAGTAAAATTGTTCACCTCGAAAAGATCCACAAATTTACTTTAAAACTTTTTTTTTATATGACGCATATGCAGGGGGCAGATTTTATTTTAGCATTTTCTCCGTGAAGAAAATGGCTAAAAACGTCATTATAGCACCCCTAAAAGTTACAGATCAGGCCAAATAACGTTCAAAAAACGTGCAATGCCCGTAAAATATTTTCAGGAAGTCTTTGGGATGCTCTAGGGACTTTGTTTTAGTTGCTCTAATCTTTACGTCCAAGGAACGTTTTTCGGACTTTCTAATTACGTCTTTTTATTTTTTACCTATTAGGTCACTCATATCATAGTCAATTTTTAAAAATATTTACTCATTCTTTAGTGATTTCAGTTACTAATCTATTAGTAAACTTGTTTTAGGTTGTTTTTGACATAAAGTGCTGAAATAAAGTAAAGATAAACACAAAAGCTGTGTAACTTATTCTTATGTTTCAATTTCGTAGCATCGCACATTTGTATGAAACATTTCTATTTGTCACAAAATTTATGGTCAATCTTTTCGTGCACCATTTTTGTCAGTGAATAATAATATTATATTCATAACCTGTAAAAATAATTTTGTTTTAAAATATTATTTTTCGAATTTGAATGAAACAAAATGATATTTTATGTTGGATTTTTGTTTATTTATTTAGAACAAAAAATTATAATGTATGTTTCCGTACAAATTTATCTTAATTGAATAACTTGAGTGATTTAAGAACACAGGTTAAAATATTTTCAAATTAATGGACCAAAATTTAATTTAAAAAATTGTTTGTTTTGTGTCATATTGAAAGAATGATAATAATTTGGAGAACAATTTTTTCTTCAGATTTTGAATTTAGTATTCTTTTTTAAAGTCAAAAACAGTACAAATATAAAAATTACTATAATTTTTGACTTCACAACCTTTTTTCAATCTCTAGAAAAAATGTTCAGTCAAAAAGGTACGTTAAAAAATATTGAACAATGATTGGTTTTAGAAAAAAAAATGTTGTCAGATCTGAATTATAGAAGTATTTGTTTCTTGAAAAGAATTGACTCATGTAATGCAATTTTTTTGTGATTTGTGAATATGCTATTTTCAAAATCAAAAAATAATGTTTATAAACGAATCAAATAATATGTTTTGGAAAAATGATAGTAATTAAAATAATAGAAAATTTGGAATTAGCTCATGTTGAACTATGAAGCGAAAAGCGGACACTAGTAATTAGTTCAGCACATGGAACGAATGTTTACCTAATTACATAATTACTGATAGTGAGGTCACATGAATTTTTCGTTAAGACTTTGACAAGATTCGAGATAAAAAATATCTTGTGTGTCAATCCGATATTTAGAAAAAAATGAGAATTTGATTTCCTGGATAATAACCGAAAACAAAAAAAAATGGTATTCGTTTCTGAACATTATATCGTACATAAACGATGTTTCTTTACAGAAAATTTCTTAATTAACGTAAACCTGAAAATATCTTAAATAAACAATTTCCCGGAATTTTAAACACTATATGAATCTTGAAATAATTCAGCAACTAGATAGATCCAATATGTATAGAAAATTTCAGAAAGATCCTATAAAGTGTGAAAGGATCTTATGAAGTTGCTCCAAAACACAATAGTTCTTAAAGTAGTGTAAGAAGGACGAACGAGGAAACGAAAATCTATATGAGGATTAAAAAGCTGTCCATCTAAAAAAAATGGATAAGAGCATTCCTCCAATTTAGTTCAAGGCAAGCACGCTGACGTATTTTGAGGCGCTGATTACGAATACGACCATGAAAATACCGGAAAATGATATTTTTAAGGTCAAATACAAAGATTTGTCAGCTGGCCAGTAACGAAGTAGGGGGTGCTTAACAACAGTGTATAAATAGAATACAAAATATTGTTAAAACTTTAGGAATCGGTACTGGTCGGTCATAAAAGGCTCAACACTTGGTCGATCAATGCGTCTCGAAGATGTGAACAAATACACTAGATATCATGTTGTTGTATTTTGAATATCAACCCAGTTTTTCTTATGTATACAACGTATTTTTATAATCCCTAAAATAAAAAAAAAAACTACTTATCACTTGTCGATTTAGCTCAAAATCCTAACACACACACAAATACTTGGACCTTTTTCAAATATTTCATTTTTGAGGTCTTGGGGTCCAATTTTATTGAAATGTGTGAAAAAATTATATTTGAAGATTTAGGTCATTACAAATGTCCCTCTATGAGGAAGCAATACATAAAAAACATTTGAATTCAACCAAAAAATACGAATTTTCAGCAAAAAATACATTTTTAACATAACAGTTCAACATTCAATTAAATGGTTGAATTTCTGACCAAAACTATGAATTTTTCACCAAGAAGATTAATTCGCTACCCAACAAAATAGCGGAATTTTCAACTAGAAAAGACTAACGTAAGATTTCCCCAATATTTACTGATTTTTCTTTTACAATAAACAATTCTGTGGAAAACTCTAAATATAACCTTATATACCTAAACCTTGTTAGGTTTCCCTAATACATGATGAATTCTCTTTTACAACAACCAATTCCGTGAAAAAAGAAAAACATACATAGCATACATAGATGTCTGAAATCTTCTGCGCTGATATTGTAGGTACAAAATTAGGAACATAGTGTAGTTTGGAGTTCGTATTCTACCGCTGTTATCCATACACAGCGGCCGTGAGCGTTGAAGGCGACAACAGTCGCCTCTGGATGCTTTCTTAGAGCTACCATCTGCCACTCCACAGGTTTTTAGTCACTTGCTTCCTGATGGTCTAGAATATTTCTCACAATGCGACAGGTGTTCAATAAAACAGCCTTCTGAGCTGCTGCCAGTACCCTACTGACTCCTAAATGTTCAAGATGTTCAGTTCACCTTGCGTGCACATTGCCTGTAGCTGAAATCACAATAGGATGAATAGATGCATGTTTCACATTCCTCCATATTGTCTTTACTTCATGCCTTAGCTCGCTATACTTATGGATCTTGGTTGTGTAGGTTGCCTGCAAATTTCGGTTAAGTGGAAAACCATTGTCGATGATGTAGACTCTTCCACTTTTTTTTCTCGCATCACGATGTCAACGGCGATACCACGCTGAAAACACCAGTTCTCGTAAGATCACTGAAGTTAAGCATTGTTGGGCGCGGTTAGTACTTGGATGGGTAACCGTTCAGGAATACCTGCGTGCCGTTGGCCCGTCGTGGGTGTGGTGGGCCCACATTGGTAGTAAATATCCACCTAGAAACACTACCCGAATCGGGTAGTGAGGCAATGAACTTTCGAGTTCGAACTGCTAATCTATGTATGTATGTGTCACGATGTCGGGTCGATTGGCTCGGATGTAATGAGCCGTCTGTATAGTAACAGCCCAATGTAAGATGTAATCTTCGTTTTCTAAAACGGGCATTGGAATGTATCTATAGAAAGACATCCATTCTGTTAAGAGTCCTAGGTTTGGGGCAAGTTGTTGATGTATAATGCCCGCCACATCATTCTGGCTGTGCGTATATTCCCTTCGAGCCATTACGCAACAACCATCAATAATGTGCTCGATGGATTTGTTGGTATCTCTACATATTCGGCACCGGTCAACCACCTCTTGATGTAACACGTGTTTGCGATAATTTCTGGTGCTGACAACCCGGGCCTGAATCGCAATGGCGAATCCTTCCGTTTCTGGATACAGGACGCCCTTTCTCAGCCAAATATTGGATGCCTCACTATCCACTTCATATTGATCTAATGTTTTAGGGTGTTCACCGTGGATGGCTTTCTGTCTCCATTGCGTTTCTAATTCCTCTATGGTTTCTGCCTTGATATGCAAGGCCTCCTCTAAGGACAAATTCAAGAGCGTGTAGTCAAGATCCGCTTTACAGATCGTGTTGTAAAGCGTAACATCTCGCTTTCTGTTAAAATAGTCTCGCAACTGTATAACTTTTGACTCACACAGTTTCCTGACATCTACAATGCCCCCACCCCCTCTATGTTGTGGTAGACCTACCCTTTCAATTGCCGAATTACTGTGGTGCATTCGGTGTTTCGTCATTTCTACGCGGATGATTCTGTTTAATCGTTCGAGGTCGGTGTTCGACCATTTAATGAGCCCAAAGGAGTACGTGAGAACAGGGCTGGCATAGGTGTTGATTGCCCTCTTCAGAACCAATCTGAGTCTTGTAGTAAAGGCAGTCGTTAGGCTTTTCTTAACTATCGTATGCTGAATACCCTTGGATTCGAGAATACCCAGGATTATATGACTTGCCCTCAGCCATTGCCTCGATGTCATTCTCGAAATGGTGACTAGATCTTTACTGCCTTGCGAGTTTTTACAACATCCTTTTTGTTCTTCTGTAAGGATGTCATTCTCGTCGCAGTGACAGTATACCTTATCTGCTATGATAGCTGTAAGACATTTATATATTGTTGGAAGACAGGCTATCGGTCAAAATTCAGATGGATTTTGAGCGTCTGGTTTTTTAGGCAACATATACGTAGTACCCTGGATCATAAAGCCTGGCATCAGATATGGGTGTTCGATGATCTTCTGAAAGCAGCTTGCCAACGCAGGATGCACACCAGTCAGGTACTGGTACCAGAAATTTTGCACCATTTCCAGGCCTGGAGCTTTCCAGTTACTTGTTTTTTTTTTAAACCGCTGAAACATCTAAAGCTGTGATGTTAGTCAGCTGAATTTCAGAGTTATTGCTTGCTCTTTCTTTCTATAGTTGGAACCACGCAGTGTCCAAATTGTTCTTTCGGTTTTTTCCCAAACATCCGACCAGTAGTTAGTCATGTCTTCCAATTGAGGGACTTCGGTCTCTTGCTGGTTATTTTGCTTTACACTCAGTTCACGATAAAACCTTCTTTCATCTGCCTGAAAGGTTCGATTTTGTTGCCTTCTTGCACTACTTTTCTTGTACCGACGCAGTCGAGCAGTAAGAACATCAAGTATCTGTCGTTGGGAGTCTATAATCTCATCCCAAATTGCTGGTGTCAATGTCTCGATGTACCGAGGGTGGATAATTTCAGCAACATTGTGTATCAGCTTTCTGGTTCGATTTCCTTTTTTATATTGAGTCAGTCGACCCAATTTACACCTTACTTTGCTGACATCCATATCCAACCTGATCTTTCATGGTGGATCTCGCTCCCTTCCTGGGGCAAAGACTGCATTTGCAGGCCTAGTTCTGCGGCCCAACGCTCTAACGGTTGCCACAGCTGCACAGTATACAAGAGTTTGCACCTCTAATGCAGTTTGTGTTGCATTCAAATGCATGGGTAAAACCTTGCTGGTCAGGTGTTCTATTAGTGCACGCAGATCATTTATGATGTTCATCTTGGGCAGTGAATGCCTTTGTGTTGGTTCTACATATCTGAACTCTAGTGAAGCATGACCAAAATTCCTCTCAAGGTACTGTAATTTTTCTGGAACTTCGCTGTTCAGATCATCGTTATTAATGTCCGCATGTGGTTCTAGTGGATCCGGTGCTCGATCTTCATTATCCCTAGCACCTATGCCTTCAGCTTCAATTAAGTCTTCGTTGTCCACATCTTTCAAGGGAAGTTCATCAATAGGAAGCTGCTGTTCCACTTCCATTTCGATGGCAGCTATTTCAACAGCCAAAAGCAATCTGTTTACAGATATTGAGCGTTTTTGATCTGTTAGATTCTGCTCATTTATTCTTGTGGCTAGTTCTGGGTACTTAAGTAAGAAGAGTCAATGATGTTCTCTCCTTACACTTTGCCCACTTTTCTTTGTCAAAAAATAAAAGCGCATCACATCTCTGTTCATATGGTATGTCCATTTTAATCCCCTTCTTGGTTGTTGAACCTCTACTTATAGCTCTGGTTGTATTAGGCCATCTACCTCTGGAGGATGTGGTGGTGATGGATCATCACCAGGTTGAGGAAGAACATCAATTGCCGCTGCTTGTTCGTGTGACGCGGCTTCCTCTAAATGATGTCCATTGCCGTCGTTTTTCCACGCCAAATCAACCTGTTATGTAATCTCCATTCCTAGATCTTCTGAGATGTGTAGATTAGTCCTGATCTCCTTCACCTTAGCGATAAGATATCTTTGTGTGACTTTCTCTATTTGAGGATACTTTGCAGCAAATTTCGTTCTAAAATTGTGTCCTTTTTTTCGTGAGGTTTCAAACTTTGCACTTTCATAATAGGGACGCATCAATTCCTCATTCATTGTGGTATCCCAATTGATGCTCTCCCACGGTATTTCTGTTGAGGTGGTTGGCTGCAAATAGCTAACGCTAGCCAAAGCATCCTCAGCAGGCACAGTTGATGTTTCACTGCTTACCGTATGTCGCAGATTGTCTTGTTGGCCAGCTGTTTGATTAGTGAGATCTGCCTGACCATCTCGCAGCTCACCATCACCACCGTCCCGCATGCTGTGGCCCCCAGCGGTGGCTCCAGGGGCGCCCCGACGATCCTCGGGAAGCGACAATCGTTTCAAAATTTTCAAAATACTTTCCATTATAATTTATGGGTTTTGGTGTTCCTCTCAGTCACTTTCCTCTTCGTTCTCTGCCTGTCTGGCATGGGAAACCCTGTCAGTAGCAATGCTACAGCTAACATAGCCGTGAAATTCATGAGAGGAAAGCTCAAGCCCTACCGTGACGACAACGCGAGAACACCTTCGGTAGGGAAACATATATAGCCTTTATTATTATTATTATTTTCATTATCATTATACCATTGAACCATGCCCCCTTTCGGGGTAGGCCTGACTCGCTCGGTCAGGAAAGAAGTAATGAAAGTAGGGGGTATAGATATTTTATCCAAGGTCTTTTGTTTCAGGCGTCATTCACTCTACTGTCACCTGGCATACTTCTCTAGATTCCTTCATGTCCATGCATTTGTGCATGTAAACTCTCGTATTTCTATGGCTTCTTATGTCACTTCGGATTAATTTCTCATTCACAGATCCTCACCATTCTTTCGGCGGTCTACCTCTGGGCATTCTGCCATTTACTTTACCATTATACACTTGTTTAGTGAGTTGTTCATTTTTCATTCTTTCGACATGTCTGAACCATACTGACTGATTTCTTTCCCATATGTCAACTAGTGTCACTCCTGTACCAAATTCTTTGAGGATTATCTCGTCTCGGACTTTGTCCATCAGTGTTTTCCCGAATATTGTGCGCAGAGATTTCATGCCAATCGCGTTCATTTCACTCTTGTCCTTTTCTTGACAGGTTCATATCTCGCTACCGTATAGTACAGTCGGTACAAATATAGAATTATGTATTTCCATTTTAGCTTTGAATTCTTAAAACTTGTTAGCTTTCCTCCCCTGTGTAAATATGTTAGCAGCAGAAATCAATTGATTCTAATCGGAAATTTTGAAATGTGAATTTTTAGCTTTGGTCAATCGATTTCAGTGAAATCGTTATTTTCATTAGATCAATACTTCATGATTTTTATTCAAAAATATAATCCATTCATGTTGAGAAATCCCAAGAATACCATTAAATTCTTCAAACTTGTAAGATTCCCTCAATATACTTGATGATTTTTCTTTAAAAATTTGCGGACGCTTCAATTAGTCGCACTGTGAGTACATATGTACATATATGATATCCTAGCTTCAGTTTTAATATCAAGTCGGCCATGACTAACCTAAAACTTGCGCTACTACTAAGTACAAATGTTATTCTATATGAATAATACGCGTTGTGATATTAAAATAAATTGAAAATTATCTACTTACTATTATAACTCACACACATATCATAACTGACACACCCCACGACACCCGAAATGACAAAGAAACAGCGAAGACGATGAGTTTGCTCTAGATTCTCAAAAGAAGCCTGCGAACTCCGTTTTTAATCCGCAAAAATCAGTATTTCAGGCAAAAAAGTTTTAGACCGAATCCATTTCAAATCAGGCAGGTTCTACACTTGAAGTCGCAGAATCTTTCGGGGACGAAATATGTTGTTTTTCAGAGCAAATAAGGCAATACGTGTTTCTCGGATTTGCAGTGAATAAATGTTCTACGCAGTTATGCGTATTTGAATTTTGTGCTTTGTTTTTTTTTTCAAAAAACCTGAATTTTTTCTATAAACCTGTATAACTTTTGAGCTAATTGAGATATTTACGAGGCTATTTGTTTTTATTTTTTTATTTTGATAACGCTTATTGTCTTCTTTCGAAATTCATCCAAGAAATGAAATAGGATCAAAAAATGAGAAAATGGCCGCGCTTTTTCTGAAAATATTAAAAGTAGATTTTTTTACAAAAAACCACACTTATATTCTTGGGATATTTTTTGTTGAATTTGCACTTTCATGAAGAAAATATTTTGTGAGTTGTACGCAGGCTAAATAAATTTTGTGGCTAAGAGAATTTTCTTTATAAAATCAAATTTTGTAATTTCTGTGCAAACAACGCCAGATACAAAGAAATTTTGTGATACAAGTTTGCACAGCTAAAAAAGTTATGTGAAAAATATGTTTTGCTCTTTTGCGATATCTTGCATCGTTTACAAAAAAAAAATTGAAAATTGTTTAGCCCGCATAAAGCTGATAGGATGCCTTTCTTCTATGACCATAAACTTTTTTTAAATATTGGAAAAAATAAAAAATGTGGGGTTTTCCAAAAAAACTTTTTCATTTCTTTCATCGAATATTAAGAACACGAACAAAAATAATTTGTAGAAAAGCCCACCTTTTTTACTCTTTACATTATTTTTGAAAATTTTTCCAAATTTATTGCACGCTCTTCAAATTAATCCTGTCCTGATACAATACACTAATGCCACATTTTTTCTATTATTCGAAACAGTTGTTGAGGTCGATTTCCGAAATGGCCTTCAAAACCTTCTTCGATACGGCTTGCATCTTTTTAATCAAGTCAAAACGATTTCCCCAACCGGTTTCTTTTCGAGTTTCGGGAATACTCAGAAGTCAGACGGAGGTAAATCAGGCGAATAGGACATTTGCGTAACGATATGAGTAGAATTTTTGGCCAAATAGTCTCGAATAACCAATGCAGTGTGAGAAGGTGCCTTATCCGGATACAAAAACGAAGAGTTTTCTTCCCGTAATTCTGGCGAACGAGTAGAAATAGTAATAGTAGTAAATAGTAGTAATAATATAACGAGTATTAATAGACAACAAAAGTCACCCTTTTCGACTCCTCTCCGAATTTCTGTTACATAACTTGTAACAAAAGTGACAAAAACCTGAACATTCGCGATAACCAGCAAAATTTCTTTCTGGAAAAATCGTCACCAAGATTTAAATAACAAAACACATTTTCTAACCATCACAGTCACTCTTTTCGATTTGTCTTAGAATTTTTGTTATACAACTTGTAACAAAACTTTAAAAAATGCTCAGCACAGGTGATATCCAGAAAAATGCTTGCTTGAACATTTTTAAGCAAGCCGAACATGACTTAAAAACACGAAACATTCCAGAAACCCGATAATATTTCTTCATTAAAAATTTGTTACTAAGGTTTACAAAAAAAAACACCTTTTCTAACAAAAAAGTGAACCTTTTCGATTTCTCTTGAAATTTCTGTCAAATAACTTGAAGCAAAACTAACAAAAAACTAAAATTTGGCGAAACCTAAAAAATTTCTTTCTGGAAAATTTGTTAACAAGATGTAAATTACAAAACACATTTTCTAACAACAAAACTTACCCTTTTTAATACGAGTTTCGTTACTTTTTCTCGCTTCAAGTAAATTAGCAATTTTTGATAGGCTAATTTCTATCTCAACTTCAACTCTGAGCTTAATCATTTCTTGTATGAAAAAGAAATCTGTAGATTAGTGCAAATTTCATTTCGAGTAGGAATTCGTAGCATGATTGCGTAGTTGGGAGGCTGCTGAATAAATTGAATTTTAAAAAAATCCTTTTAATTTAATACTGTTGAAAGTTATGAACACAATTAAAATTGATTTATTTACTTATGATTCAGCAAAGGCATATTTCACTCATTTTTCATATTCTAATAAGAAAAAATTCAATTTCTGGTTCACATATGAAACAGAATATAATTTTATTTAGGATAACTATATTTTCAATTTAAAAAAATGGTTCAATTTGGTTAAATAATATATCATAAGAGAAATATTGAAACGCATTTATGAATTTTACAAAGTATTTAATTGTTTAACAAGCTTTACCTATTTACGTAGTGAATGTGTAATCGGAAATAAAAATTTTGTTGTGGATAGACATTGAAATCGTGGAGAAAACATTTTTTTCGATAATTTTAGTTTGATTATCGACTTGATGATATTGCAAAAATACAGAAACAATAATTATCTCGATGTTTTCAAAGAATTGATTTATTACGCTTTGTTCGCTTACTCCTCAATTAAAACTATGAAACTACAGCTTGGGACAGCAAAAATAATCCTTAAAAATTTATTCTGCTAGTTCCATAAAAATCATAATATCGTTGTTTTCTTCTTATTATAAGAATATCACATGATAAAGAATAATTGTAACCAAGTATTGAATATTTTCCAACAAAATTCGTATTTTTTGAATATCAGATCCATTTACACGAGATTTTTTATCTCGAATCTAGTCAAGGCCTAAAAATAAAAATAACTTCAATATGCAGTCAGTATTTACGAAATTAGGTAAATATTCATGGTGCGCAAATATAGTTGTGTATGATTTTCTTATCTTGGTCATTCAACATGACGCAGTTATGAACTTTTTATTATTTCAATTTGTATCGTCAGTTAAAAAACTATTACTTCTGATTTGAATATAAAAATTATTCTTTGATTTTTCAGAAAATATATTCACAAATAATTTTAAAAATTTCAATACGCGTGTCGTTTTTGTTGAGAATTAATTTTTCGAATTATTCAAATGTCACCTTTGTCAAGAACTTCATAGAAAGAAGACATTGCATGACTACAAAAAGATGTATCGATGTTGGGAATTTCAAACCCAAATTTTGAAATTATACCTTGTCTTGTTTTTTATAATATTTCACGATAAAATTTTTTTGTAAAGATCACGGTATCCGGGGTTATAAATTATTAGTAATGCGGATTCCTATAGGATTTATGCGAGAAAAATAAATCTGAACCTTTTACATCGATATGTCAACTCGAATTTCACGTAAAATAAAAACTTATGTTTCAAAACCTAACAGAGAATTGGAGATATCGATTTGAATGTTTCAGATTTGGTGTTCCCGCAAAAAATCCTATCGGAGTCCGCACAAAAACTTTGTTGTCACGGATACTGTACTCTTCCCATATTTTTGGTATAAACATAATTTGTATATTTAAGAAGCAGAATTAACTTGTAAATCTAAAGAAAAGAATCAAGTTTTAATATTAGAAAGTAGCAAAATATTTTAGAACCATAATTATTCATTTATGGGCGCCTGTCATGAAGAAGAGAAGGGATTGAGGAAGTGGAAGGAAAATAATACGTGCTTTTCGAAAATCCAAAAAACGCTATATGCTTCAATAAAAACAATAACAATACAAATTGAGATAAAAAATTCTACGATGAAAAGTTTTCTGAGGAAAAAATTTTTCAGAAAATCACAAAAACGCTATAGGCTTCCATAACAACCATAACAATACAAAATTCGATCGAAAATTTTCTGATAAAAAATTTTCTAGAGCAACAAATTTTTTCGAAAATCGCAAAAACGCTATAGGCTTCAATAACAACAATAACAATACAAAATTCAAGAGAAAATTTTCTGAGGATAAAATTTTTCGAAAATCGCAAAAACGCTATAAGCTTGAATAACAACACTAGCAATACAAATAAAGATACAAAATTTTATGATGAAAAATTTTCTGAGGAAAAAATTTTTTAGAAAATCAAAAAAACGCTATACGCTTCAATAACAACAATAACAATACAAATTGAGAAATCAGAAAATATGCTTTCGTATTTCTTATTGTTATTGTTTTTATTGAAGCCTATAGCGTTTTTCTGATTTTCGAAAAAATTTTTTCCCCACAAAATTTTTCATCAGAAAATATACTTTCGTATTTTGTATTGTTATTGTTGTTATTGAAGCCTATAGCGTTTTCTGATTTTCGGAAAATTTTTTCCCTCAGAAAAATTTTAATCAGAAAATTTACTTTCGTATTTTGTATTGTTATTGTTGTTATTGAAGCCTATAGCGGTTTTCTGACTTTCAAAAAAAAATTTCCCTCCGAAATTTTTTATCCGAAAATTTACTTTTGTATTTTGTATTATTATAGTTGTTATTGAAGCCTATATCGTTTTTCTGATTTTCGGAAAAATTTTTCCCGCAGAAAATTTGCTTTCGTATTTTTTATTGTTATTGTTGTTATTGAAGCCTATAGCGTTTTTCTGATTTTTGAAAAAAATTTTCCCACAGAAATTTTTTATCCGAAAATTTACTTTCGTATTTTGTATTGTTATTGTTTTTATTGAAGCTTATAGCGTTGTTCTGATTTTCGAAAAAATTTTTTCCCCAGAAAATTTTTCGTCAGAAAATATACTTTTGTATTATGTATTGTTATTGTTGTTAGTGAAGCCTATTGAGTTTTTCTGATTTTCGAAAAAAAAATTTTCCCAGAAAATTTTTCATCAGAAAATATACTTTCGTATTTTGTATTGTTATTGTTGTTATTGAAGCCTATAGCGTTTTTCTGATTTACAAAAAAAATTTTCCCTCAGAAATTTTCTCATCCGAAAATTTACTTTCGTAATTTGTATTGTTATTGTTGTTATTGAAGCCTATAGCGTTTTTGTTATTTTCGAAAAAATTTTTCCCTCAGGAAATTTTTCATCAGAAAATTTACTTTCGTATTTTGTATTGTTATTGTTGTTATTGAAGCCTATAGCGTTTTCTGATTTTCAAAAAAAAAATTTTCCATCAGAAAAATTTTCATCAGAAAATTTACTTTCGTATTTTGTATTGTTATTGTTGTTATTGAAGCCTATAGCGTTTTTCTGATTTTCGAAAAAAATTTGTCCTCCAAAATTTCTTATCCGAAAATTTACTTTCGTATTTTGTATTGTTATTGTTGTTATTGAAGCCTATAGCGTTTTTCTGATTTTTGGAAAAAATTTTCCCACAGAAATTTTTTATCCGAAAATTTAATTTCGTATTTTGTACTGTTATTGTTGTTATTGAAGCTTATAGCGTTTTTCTGATTTTCGAAAAAATTTTTGCCACAGAAAATTTTTCATCAGAAAATATACTTTCGTGTTTGGTATTGTTATTGTTGTTATTGAAGCAAATAGCGTTTTTCTGATTTTCGAAAAAAATTTTCCCAAAGAAAATTTTTCATCAGAAAATTTACTTTCGTATTTTGTATTGTTATTGTTGTTATTGAAGCCTATGGGGGTTTTCTAACTTTCAAAAAAAAATTTCCCTCAGAAATTTTTTATCCGAAAATTTACTTTTGTATTTTGTATTGTTATAGTTGTTATTGAAGCCTATAGCGTTTTTCAGATTTTCGAAAAAATTCTTCCCTCAGAACATTTTTCATCAGAAAATTTACTTTCATATTTCGTATTGTTATTGTTGTTATTGAAGCCTATAGCGTTTTTTTGATTTTCGAAAAAAATTTTTCCTCCGAAATTTCTTATCCGAAAATTTACTTTCGTATTTTGTATTGTTATTGTTGTTATTGAAGCCTATAGCGTTTTTCTGATTTTCTTAAGAATTTTTTCCCCAGAAAATTTTTCATCAGAAAATACACTTTCGTATTTTGTATTGTTATTGTTGTTATTGAAGCCTATAGCGTTTTCTGATTTTCGAAAAAATTTTTCCCTAAGAAAATTTTTCATCCGAAAATTTACTTTCGTATTTTGTATTGTTATTGTTGTTATTGAAGCCTATAGCGTTTTTCTGATTTTCGAAACAATTTTTGCCCCAGAAAATTTTTCATCAGAAAATATACTTTCGTGTTTTGTATTGTTATTGTTGTTATTGAAGCAAATAGCGTTTTTCTGATTTTCGAAAAAAAATTTCCCTCAGAAAATTTTTCATCAGAAAATATACTTTCGTATTTTGTATTGTTA
>CAKNYM010052710.1:0-11720 GCA_932195095.1 Andricus curvator | reverse complement strand
CTGCACATCTGGATGTCTAGACTCATCTTCCATTTTTCTCCATGTTCGCTTGCAACTTTGGACGCGCCTAGTGCACGGGTCTGTCGGACCTCGCGCTCGACATAGTTCACAGTATAATGCACATACAGAAACTTACTTGCAAATATTACAAATTTTTAAAAACCTCTACTTTTACAGAGATTGTTAAATTTCTATAGATTTTAAATTAAAAAGAAAATATAATATATATATAATATTATAATATATAATATAAATAAAATATATATATATATATATATAATATCAGCCTTCAGGAATAAATTCTCATTACAGTACATTCGCTTCGCGCTCAAATTATTATACATGTGTATGTATATGATTTTCTGATAAATTATATAATAACCAGCGAAAGCTTTTTGAACACCGCTCTTCGTTCTGAGGTTGACCAAATACCAAGCCAAGGGTTTGCCAGACCTGGGCTTGGCTTAGGGAGCGTTTGGCTTTTGACGTATTGAAAAAGCTAATATATATATATACCATTAAACCATTTCCCTTTCAGGGTAGGCGTGACACTACCCGACTCGGGTAGTGTTTCTAGGTTTTTCTTGTAGTTATAAATAACTACAAGTGTGGGCTCACCACACCCACGATGTGCCAACTGCAATCATGTCAGTATTCTTGAATGGTCACCCATCCAAGTACTAACCGCGTCCAACGCTGCTTAACTTCAGTGATCTGACGAGAACTGGGGTTTTCAGCGTGGTATGGCCGTTGGCCATAATAATAAAGAATCGAAAATCTGTTTTATCAAGTTTTGCGTTGAAAATAGGTATTTATTCCTGAAGTTCACCTGAAAGGAACAGAAATATCATTTTAGGGCCTACTGCATAAACAATTTTCGATGTTAGCTCTTATTAGACGATTTATAAGAAAAAGCGTTTTCATTTCAGAGGTATAACAAATATTTGGTCACTTCAGCAAAATATTTTTCTCGCTCACATCCTCCTGTAGGCGTTACAGGGTTGTCGATAAATTTTATAGTCAGTCACGTAGACTTTGGAATAAAAAAAGCAATTCCTATTTCTTGAGACTGGCCATAAAAAGTCGTCTCTTAGCTTGGATCTAAGAAGTAATCGCGATTCCAGGGATCGTGCCACTGTGTTTGAAGACCAGTAGGTCAACATGCTAAGAAAATAAGCATTTAGGGAACGAATATGGGAAAAGTAAAGGAAATGGGTGGAACTCGTCCAGCGAGGAAATTACGAGTTTCTCAGGAAATTGCGAGCTTCTTGCTGGTTCGATTACCATAATACTCTAACTGCTTTGGTACACGGCAAGATCTGATCGTTTTTCAACTTAAAAGTGCTTTCTCTTGAATTTGCATTTCAAAAATTATTAATGAAGGGGAAAACATCTAGAAGGTTGAGAGGAATCATTGGGTTGATGAGATAAGATTTAAACGAGGAGAGTTTGAACAAAATTCTGTGCATGGTTAGAGCAAATGAAGACATAACAATAACAACTGCATAAGGATCATATGAGATTGGCACTTTGTTACATTTAAAATGACATATTCGAGTTGTTCTTCTCATGTCTTCAATTTAATTTGATTTGTCAGTTTTCCTATTCTCAAATTTTCAAATATAAATTAAACAATTTATTACACGGAGAGACTTTTTGCTAGAAAAATTACTAGAATAGGTTGCAATGGAGGGACAAAGGCGATACTTTGTGTATTTTAATACGGTCATAGTAAGTTATATTATTTTTATATAACATTTGCCTATTCAGAATATCAGGTATTAATATTCTCTGTAGTAAAATCTGTGATAGCAAAAATTATTAGAGGAATTATTAAAATAAGCAAAGAAGAAAATCTAATTTTTCTGTAAAATTACTATTCTCTGTAGAAACATGCATGGGGATGTGATGCTAATATTATGTATTCCAATTGGAAATGGTTCAAAAGTCCCTGAATGCTTACGTTTGGATTCTCATGGATTTACAATCAAACAAGCCATGCCCGAAACTCTTCTTAAATCCAGGTTACAGTGTAATTTTGTCCAGGTCAGGCGGTAAAAAGAAGATCGGCACGGCAATATACCGCTGATGCGAGCCGATGGGACCCGAAAGAAGCCGAATTGAGTCTCACAGATCTTTTATTTAAAAAAAATTGTTTGGAAGTTCCGCTAGGCCACTTAAGGTCTGAAAATGAATTTGCTTATTTTTCAATTTCAAAAAAATACAAGTTTAGGGCTAACAAATTATTTCACCCCTAAAAATTATTTCTTGTTTATTGAAGTTAAATTCCTAAATTTTATTTTTTTTTTAATCAGAAAATATTATCAGGCTCAGAATATAAAAATTTGTAATTTAATTACAATTAATGGTCTGAAATGGCCCCCAAACCTGTGTTTCCGGAAATAATATGCACAGGATTTATTCTACAATAAAAGGAGGATATTCTCCATCGGGATATATACACCAAAAATATACATTCTTTTAGAGTTTGAAACTTTCTATTATAGTACTTCAAAATTTAATTTAGCTATTATTTTATGTCAAGTCTTATTTTCAGAAATTAAAATTTCAATGAAATGGATAAGCAAAACTTACAAAAATGCATAATTGCACCAACATCGACCTTAATTAAAACTAGCTCACACCTTTTTCAGGTAAATGAAATGTAAAAATACATTTCAAAGTACAATAGGAATCTTTAAAGTATAAAGATGTGTATTTTTTGTGTATTTCGAAACTCAAGATTTTTTCGGTCACCCGGTATAAATATTTTTTATTCATTCCTTGTGGAGAATATTCTTCTTATAGCGTCGCAGAAACCCTGTGCATATTATTTCTGAAAAAATGTGTAGGGTCAATTTCAAACCATTAATTGTAATAAATATTCAAAAAATTGCGTATTCTGGGCCCGACAATATCTCCACAATTTTTGTTTGTTCAATAAAATGTAGGGCTTATTTCTCAATATATAACAATAACTTTCTAGGGGTGAAATTATTTGTCAGCGTTAAATTTTTATTTATTTTTTTTCTAAATTGAAAACCTTGAAAATTCATTTTCAGACCTATAGAACAGCCCTGCCGAACTTCTAAACAATTTAAACAAAATTTTATGGCAGTATTTTTTCACCAACGGAAAGAAATTTAGAGGGTAGCGTTTGCAAAATTCAAAAACACAATTTTATTGAGCACCCTAATGTATACATTTAATCACTTTCAATTAAAGCTGAAATTGAAAAGTTATTGGGACTTTATATTTTAACCAGGAATTTTCTACGTTTCTAATGGAAAAACCTATATATAATAAGCTTTTCAATATCAATTATCAAATTAATTTCAAATTACCCATACTTTACGATGTCTAATCCTAATTGCTTTTTCTTTTCAAAATTACAAATTAATATTTTAAAAATATTTTATTTAATTTTTACTCAAAAAATATTCCAAACCCAATATTTTAAAACTAAAATTTTCATTATTAGATGGTCTCAAATTTTAACGCTTAAAATGTAAACATCAAGTGCATCAATAAAATTATCATCAATAGGTTTAAAATTATACTGTTTTAGTCTCGGTTTTAGTTGAAAATTTTGATTTCACGATTTTAATTTAGAAATTGTCCATCCTCAAGGTTTTCAAATCTTTCTATAAAGTTTATAAATGTACTGCCTTGAAAATAGGCATAAAATAAATGAGATAAAAATTCTATGAGATATAGATGAGACGACTCAAGTTCTAAATGCTGATCACGGTAGAAGTTTTCCATAATGAACGGAAATGCCCACAAAACAAACTACCAACAGCAGCATCAATTGAGATATTCATCAGGACTGATCGCATTAAGAAGCTTTTAGAAACCGGAACCCGCAAGATAGGAGTCTGTACGAAAAGAAAAAGACACGACGGGTAGAGGGTAGTACGAAACCAGCATTTTCTTTGTGTCCTTCAATCGAAATGGATTTCTTCCCAGAAGCTTAGTATTCCCAGTGACTCAGGGAAATCCCTCTTTTCCGCTATCGTCATCCTTATCCTCAACCCACCATCCTTTATGGTATTAAGATTAAGAAGAAGAGTTTATGTTCGTGAATGAATCGTTTCAATTTGTAATAATAATTACTATTATGGCATAGCTTAAAACTTGTCAGAATCAGAATCTTTAAAGTTTTCATAAGTTTTAATTTACAATAAAAACTATAAAGTATATTACTGTTTAGTTTCCAAGAGAAGAAAAACATATATTTTGCATCCAATAGATATTCTGGAAGTTTTTTTATAAATTACACCAAAAATATTGTTCATATGTGTAACATGAAAATTATTAATTTGATTCAAATTTCAAATAGAGGTCAACGCTGAAAATATGTGCAGTCTGAATCCGATTATTCAGTGATAAAATTCTTTTTTATCCCATAAAATAAATTGCTGGGGCCGATGAAATGCAACACGAGAAGCTGGCCGGTTATCTTTGACAAAGCGGCTAACTGCCGTCACCCCCTCTCAATTTTCACAACCTATCAGTGACCTCCACCCCTTTTTAGTTTTTCTCTCATCGAATGTGATCATCCCTGGTGAACTATGACGAGTCGAAAAAGCGATTCGACCAATGAAAGGCAACGTCAAATGTGGAAACTGGAAACCCATTCTCATCTTCTCTACATTTCTTTCTCTCTAACTCTCTCTCTCTCCCCTCTCTCTCTCCCTCTCTCACTCCCTCTCTCTCTCTCTCTCTCTCTCACCTTCTCTCGTTCTCTCTCGATGCAGTAGGTAGCAAGCTACTGCCTCAAATTGGATTTTAATTTAACTCAGTTACGGACCAGTCTCCGCTCCCGCGATCTCACATGTGGATATATGAAAACTCTCACCATTGCAAAAATACGATCACAGACGATGAGGCTTTAATCGAGCGATCCCCTACTTCAACTGGAGTTCTATAGTTGAAATGGAAAACAATTTCTTACGTTTTCTGTCTCCTTCATATAATCCTACTTTTCTTGGTCTCGAAAATTGCAGTGACAATCTATATGCGCCCTTTCGATTTACCCAATTTGTCTGTATCCGTTAGAGAAGTGTGGTTCGCTTCCTTTATCTCTAATACTTTGTTCACTTTTCATTTTTATAACTATTCGGGCATTTTGGAGAAAAGTTTTCGCAAAAAGTGTATTTTGATCATGGTTTTCCCTGTCTTACAGGGAGAAGAAGGAAAAAATGAACGAAAGTTTGACCGAAATGGGATATTCAGTAGAATTGGCCGGCTTTAGTCAGCCCGCAAGGCAACTATGACTTTCATACTGAAATCTCACCCTGTGGTCGTTACGTCGATACGTAAGCATTTTTCAGTTTGTTTTGAACCCTCCGTCCCATTTTCTGTTGTTGAAAGCAGTTTTTCAACAAACAAAAACTATAATCTAGTGAAATAGTATATTATGCACCAAGGGGGTGAAGCGGGACTTTTTCAACGAGTGTATCTTTTCAGTACGAGTCGTAGGTGATGTCTCGGAAGTTAGAAACATAAACCTGACATTTCACAAAAATGAAAGTTGTGCTAAATTGTGCGTGCTCGACTTGTGCTCATTTTTGCAGTAAACGGTTTTTTGAAAAGTCGAAAATTACGGGTAAAATTATTGAAAAAATTCTTTTTTTTTTGCTAGGATTGCAACTTATTGCTAGCGTAAAACCAAACGTTCTGCTAGGTGGCTCAAAGTATACACAAGTTTGTGCAGTAAAGTAAAATTTCAAAAACCAAACCGTCTAAAAAATAAATTAAACATTTTATATTATTTCGCAAAATCCAAACTTGTGCTGAATTGTGCTCTACAAATACAGTTATTTTTCCCTCCAACGAAATTATGTAAGACCGAAAGTTCTCGAATAAAAACCAAAATGTCAATCTCAAAGATATGCAAGACCCAAAAATAATCGTAATTCGAAAAAACGAAACTTGTGCTGAGTTGTGCTCGACAAATTTAATCTTTTTCCCCTTCAACAAAATTCTATAAGACTAACAATTCTCGAATAAAAACCAAAATGTCAAACTCAAAGAATATACAAAACCCAAAAACGAGCCGGAGAACAGAATGCTAAAAAAATACACAAGGCGTAAAAAGTCCCCTTCCCCTCGTTGCATACCATATTGCTTGTAATAACTGCATGATTTTAGACATTTTTTGTAACACAGGCATGATTTCTGCTCAAATGGACGAATTTTAGAAACTTTATTTTCAATTTAATATTTAAGAAATTGAGGATAATAACGGAAATCTAATTCAGAGACCCGTACGAAACTTTCGTTTCGTTAGATTACGTTACCTAAAACGTACGCAGTCTTTTGTTTCCTTTTCGTTATGTTTTGAAAGATTGCAACCAAAAGAAAAACGGAATTGTTATAACGTCATATTTTATCCGCCTATCTTTTGATATTTAGATAAAATTCACAAAGATTCTAATAAACTTTTTTTTACATTTACGCGTAATTAAAAAATTTCGTTACAATTTCGGTATTTTGAATAACGTAACCGGAATGCTCGAGTAAATATGGTTACATTTTAGCAGTGTACAGGATGTTCTTCGAGTTATCATTATCCTTGTAGGGGCGGGTAGAACAAAAAAAATAAGTCGAAAAATCCCATAAAGTTTTTCGGCCCGATACGTATTTGGGGACTTCGAGAACTTTAAACTTACCACTTTCCCTCCAGCGTCAAGTTCACGACGTTCGAGGTGTACAAAAAAGCGAAATCTAAGCTCGCTCGACAAGTTCAAATTCTTACCAATTGATTAATGAAATTAAAAAAAGAAAATGAATTGCACTTTCAGTAATTTGTATCCAACTGTGCACGTGCCCAGATGGCATTTTGACAACTGTACACAGGCACAGTCGTTGTGTCAAAAAAAAGTCTTACTTCTGAAAATCGAAAAATTGTTGCAATCCTCAAAGTGGTTTATCTCAATGATTTTTTTATCAACTTAATACTCTTGAAGATAATGTTCGAATATCCCCAGGAAACCACCCCAACGGAGACATGTGTCTGAATTTTCCTGCAGGTGTATTAGGGATATTTTTACATCAAATACGAAAATACGAAAGTACGAAAATCAAAAAATTTCCATAATAGTCAAAGTCCTTATGACTTTTTATGAACTTAGTAACCTGAGATATGATATTCCAACACTCCCCCCTCCTAAAAAAGCACTCTTGCATCAGTGAGGCCGATCTAAATTTTCCTAGAAAAATGCTAGGATTTCTTGTCATATTTTACACAATCATCAATGGCAGAATTAAAATAATATAGCCCACGGCCATACCACGCTGAAAAACCCAGTTCTCGTCAGATCACTGAAGTTAAGCAGCGTTGGACGCGGTTAGTACTTGGATGGGTGACCATTCAAGAATACTGAGTGCTGTTGGCACATCGTGGGTGTGGTGTGAGCCCACACTTATAGTTATTTATAACTACAAGAAAACTTAGAAACACTACCCGAATCGGGTAGTGTCACGCCTACCCTGAAAGGGAAATGGCTTAATGGTATACATACATACATATACATCCAACTGATTAGCCCCAATGATCAGAATAATAAGATGAGAATAAAAAAGTACCAAAATTATGTAACGAATTTCTAGCAGAGGGTACCAATTTGGAAAAAGTGGATATATCTGGCGCGATTTTTCGAAATTTTGAAAATAAACAATAAATAATTGTTTAAATAATCACATAATGTATTTTTAAAAATTTATTACCCCAATCAGTGACCAACTTATATTTCATTCAGAAAGTACGATTTTTTCACTTTTATTGGAAAAAAATAATTGTTTAAATAAGTTTTATTTATATAAACAATAAAAAATTGTTTAAAATGTCATAAGGGATATTAAAATTATTAAATAGTATTTATTTTTATTGAAAAGTGCAGCAGAAAATGCTGAAAATTAACAATAATACGTTAAAATGTATTTTTTTATTTTTGGGTCATATTTGGGGTATTGTTTGGGGGATGGTCAGGGGAAGTTAAAATTTCAATTTTTACATTCTCATTCTAATGAGAAGGTATTGGTTTTATGTAAAATTTGACATAGTCGGTTTTCATCAAATCTCCACGTTTTGAGACCCCCTGAGCCAGAAAAAACGGTTTTTACCAAGGTGTCTGTCTGTAGTCTGTCTGTCTGTCTGTAGCCACGATAACTTTCGAAAAAATGATCAGATTTGATTGAGCTTTGGCACACTTTTTTATGGCCTAAAAAGAAAGAACGAGTTCGTTAACCAGCTATTTTGGATGAAAATTCAAAAAGTGAGCACATTTTGAAAATTTTTGAGACCACTTTTTTTGAAGATTTAAAAATTCTATGTATGGTTATTAGTAGTACGCAAAACGACGAACAAAATATTCTAATGACTTTCCGTGATAAAAAAAAATTACTGGAGTTATAGCATTTTCAAAATTCCAAAAAACAAACGAAAATGTACATTTTAAGCCGAAAAACGCACGATATGAAAAAAAGTCAGGAGGAGAAAAACATTGCTTTTTGAACACCCTATAATATTTTCATAACAACTTTTTGAATTTTTTGAAAAATAAAAAATTCAAATTTTGATCACACAAAAAAATAATGAAAAATCAAAAATTCCATTTTGCTGTGAAACTATGCAAGATACGAGAAAAGATCATTCCACCAAAATTGTGCACCCAAAAAAGATCTACAAATTTCCTATCATTCACTTTTTGATATGAAGCGTAGTTTTTGTTTTATTTGTAAAAAACAGAATTGAAAATAGAAAAATCAAATTTTTAGACGAATAACACGAGCTACGAAAAAAATGACAAGAACAACATTTGTTCATCCAAGGAAGAGGTACAAATTTGTTGTAAATCATGTTTCGATAGGATGGGTTGTTTTTGTTTTATTCGTGAAAATAACATTGACAGTAAAAAAAATCAAATTTTTGAAAAAACAATGCAAGGTATGAAAACAGATAAATGAACAAAAATTGTGCATTCAAAAAAGATTTACTAAAAGATTATAATCAATTTTTGTTGTAAGAATATATTGAAAATGAAAAAATTAACTTTTTTGAAAAACGGCACAAGCTAAAATAAAATTTTAATGAATAAAATTTGTCGCCTAAATTATATCATTATTTTTCATTTGAAATCAAATACAAATTTAGTAATTTGTATATGAAGAACATATAACACGAAGCATTATTTGTGGACTTGTGGGCGGTTCTAGCATTAATATAGGAGAAGATGGTTATAAACAATGATAATTTAATGAAACAAGTAAGTTTGTTAAATTTCATATTATTACCTCACTCTAAGTGAAAAATTGACAAAAAGTTAAAAAATTTCAAAAAAAAAAAAAAAAAACAAGTATCTAGCATTAATATAGAAGAAGATAATTATGAACAATGATGATTTTTTTAAACAATTATTTTTGTTAAATTATTATTATAACCTCGCTCTAAGTGAAAAGTTGACAGGAAATCAAAATTTCAGATAAAAAACGTAATTATGTAGCATAACTATAGGAGAACATAATTATAAACAATAATAATTAGTTTAAACAATGATGTTTGTTGAATTTCATTATTTATTACCACACTCTAAGTGAAAAGTAGACAAAAAGTTGAAAATTTCAGAAAAAGCCGCAACTTTCTAACATTATTCAAAGAGAATATTTACTGAAAACAATAATAAATTGTTTAAACAATTATGTTTGTTAACATCAATATTAAGTCATTTTATTTTTCACATCGTGGGTGTGTTGAGCCCACACTTGTAGTTATTTACTACAAGAAACTAACCTAGAAACACTACTCGAATCGGGTAGTGTCACGCCTACCCTGAAAGGGAAATGGCTTAATGGTATACATTTTTCACATACCCTTTTTCGCCTATCTTCCCTAAGTTCCCCCCCCCCCCCCCCGAAAAAAATTCCTGGCTACGCCGCTGAAATTCACTACACCAATGTATGTTACATTTCAGTAGCGGTATTGCATATTTGCTTCACACACATGTATATTAAATCTCATACAGATTTCGCTGACAGTGTATCTTCAGCAGGAGAAGCGATTGAAGAAACACAGGAACTCCATGAGAGCCCTCACTTTGCAGTTAAATAACAATTCGAATTTTTTAGATATAGAGATAATATGTTTTTATTATGAAAGAGAAAATTAAAAACTGTTGATAGGTATAGAAAACTAATAATCGACTATTTTCACATTAGGTCCCTTTCCCCAGGTGGAAATACACCACTGGCGCAGTACTGGCCCAGTACAGATTGCCGGAGTCCCAGTACTGGCTGGTGATGCTCCGCAGTACTGGCGTGCGGTACTAGCGCGGTACAGCACACCAGTACTGGGTTCTGTACTGGCAAACCACTGGCGTACGAAAATGCCGGATTTAATTTTAAAAATGATAACAAATCATTCAATTGTTTTTAGGACCAATCATTCATCATCATACGACTGCATATCGTCCGAATATTATTTATAATTACAAACGTGTAAATTTCGAAGTTTTTGCTTAATTTTAACACCCACTATTGCTATACTGTAAAGATATAACAAAAAAGGTATTTAAAAAATAAATAATAATTGATTGCGAGTATTTTGTCTATAAATATTAATGGTCCTGCTCAGAATGAATACATATAATTATTACATTTTTAAACATTATTGTTTTACAAGTCGATTGCTAACGCCACGGGGTTTGGGGCTATTCAAGTATTACGTAAGCATAATTTTTCATATTCTTGACCCCCCCCCCCCCATTGTAAGCATATTTTTGCATTACGAATATACATCAATAAGCATCTATTCAGACCCCCCCCCAAAATGCTTACGTAATGCTTGAATAGCCTCTTTCGAAAATACATCTATATACCTGAATCTATCGCCTAGCAGTCGGTAGTCTTAACCATTATTCTATACTTGCAGAATTGAAAGTCAATGAAAAACCCATCCTCATTAGCTACAGCTCAAAAAACGTTAAAACAACAATTTTTTTACTCCTTTTTTCTCATTTATTTTTTTTATTACTATACGACAGAATATAGATGTAAAATAAATGAACTCTTAACGGGACTATAAATAAAATAATTTTTAAATAAATTATTTAAATCGATTACAATTTTTCTTCGTGTAATATTTTGTTTTTTCGCGTTGTAGACCATTTTTCAACTTTTGATAATATCATTGAATGTAATTTTTAATGAGCATTTGAAACTTGTATCGACGGAACTAAGAAATTTTATCGCGTACTGCGACAATTTTTTTAATAACAAATTTTTTTAAACTTGCGTGTAACCTTTTGCTTTTTAGGTGTCTTAGACTATTTTACAACGATTAAGAATTACATAAAATGTACTTTTTTCTGAACATTTACAATTTGTCATAAAGATGGAACTTAGCATTTTTTCCTTAAAAAAATAATAGAAAAAAATTGTTTTCGCGCTATTTGTATTTATAGTTTTTCGAAATTTTAGAACACGTGAACTATATTTTTAATCGTATTTTTTTTCATTTTTTAAATATTTATACTGTCGGCATAGTACGGCCCCGATCGTGGAGCTAACCGTCGGCCAGTACTGGGCGAACTGACGATTATCTGTACTGGTGACCAGTACTGGGCCAGTACTGCGCCGGTGGTGAACTCCGGCGGACTACTGAATTTTCCACCTGAGCAATTGTCTACCGTTATGGAATTTTCCGTAAGACGGCGATA
>CAKNYM010052709.1:0-25406 GCA_932195095.1 Andricus curvator | reverse complement strand
CTGAGGACGCGCTACGTAGTGGTGATAGGAAACCCACCGAGTAGAGTAATTCATTCTTAATCAGAATAAATTTGAAATTTCTCAATTTCAATTTGAAATTGTTTTATTCCGTTTATAAAAGGTTCTAGGTTAAAAATTTTACAACTTTGGGATTCTAGTCTTCGAATAATCTATAAACGGCACGGCCATGTATATCCTTGTCCATCCAAATTTGCAAAATTGAATGTCATGATTTCGAAATGAATTTTTTCACATTTGTGTACAATAAAAATAAAATTATGTATTTCTACATTTTTTACATTTTTATTTCACTTTTTACATTCACACATTGACATGAAGTAGAGAAATTTCGTCAAGGTTGGACATAGTTTTGACTCTTTTCCATATCTCTTGTTTTAAAAATAATTCCAGTAGGTACTGGTACTAGTAGTCAAGGTTGGACCACCCCCAAAAACTAATGTAAGAACATCTTCTACGAAAAAGGGCAATGCATTTCTCTATTTTTTAATCAATTTCACACAATTTCATACCGAATTAGAACAAAAAAATTTTAACGACTTATTCTGACTCACAATTTTTACAAATGAAGTAACTCCTCGCGATATTTGGTCGTTTTAAATGCACTTCTTTATTGCATTCAATGTACGCAATAGAGTTGTGCCTGACGGAACATTGCGGCATCGTTCTCAAGTTATATAATGTTATTTTTGTTATTATGTTACAATATCTTCGTTGAAAAAAAAAAAAAAAAAAAAAAAAAAAATTTGGGTTGTCCAACCTTGACAACATGCATTATTACCACATTGTGACACGCCGCAGCCAAACGAGTTATGAGAGCAAGTAACCCCAATAGCACGTTGTTAATTATAAAGTACATGGCACAAACAAATGCTCACCATAAGGGTTCCATGCTTTGGATTCAAGTTATTAGCCTTTTTCAGAGGATAATGAAAAACTTTTTGTGCCTGGGAAAACGACACGTCAGCACTACACTTTTCACGAACAAGCTTTGGATAGACAAACTCATGCAAAAGTTTGGTACTACCTTAAGCAGTGTTGACACGCTGGTTAATAAGTGTCGCGTGTAAAATACGGAAAAAAATCACAATGGTCCAACCTTGACTAGGGTCCAACCTTGAAGACATTTCCCTACCTCTTATATTTATTTTTATTCATTTAAGTTTTATCAATTCAGTTATATTCAAATTATATATTTTATTAATTATAATAATTAAATAAACTCCATGCAGTTGATAATATTTAATGCAAACTCAACTACTTGGTAGAAAATTGAAATACTTTGTTAAAACTTCATTTCTCTGTTAAAGATATATACTTTTGAAGTAAAACTGATTATGGCGTACCCCGTGTAAAAATACATCCATATGGAGAGCGAAAAGATCTCGACGCTTGGATGTCAGTATGCAAAATGTAATGAGGTGTCACAATCGGCAATCTCCGCGGCAGCGCCGCGCGCCGCGTCGGAAACTGCCGAAGTGAACAGTCCGATCACGCATCACAGGAATAAGGGGGGAGAGAGTCGATCTGCAGATTTTGTGAATTCCTTGAATTCCGTCAATCCCATGAATTCTGTGAATTCCGTCAATTCCATGAATTCTGTGAATTCCATGAATTCCGTGAATTCCTTAAATCATATGAATTCCTTGAATTCCATGAATGCTTCAAATTCCATGAAATTCTGGAATGAGAACGTCGTTTATAATTTATTTAAAGTCAATCTTGAAAATTGTTTTACTCACTATTTGTCGGTGTTATTTTCACAACATTAATTTCGGCCCTTATGTCTGTTTTTATGTTCTGTGTACCGACTCACGCCCCCTCCTTATTACCATGCCGCGTGATCGCACTGTTCACTCGACTGTAACTTTCGCAATCTCCGACGCCTCGTGCGGGGCCGCCGCGGAGTTTTCCGAATTTGACATTACATGTAATTTCCCAACCAAACGTTGAGATTTATTTTGCTCTTCATCTGAAAATATTTTACTCGTGGTGCGCCATAAGAAGTTTCATTCAAAAATTAACAAATACATTGGAGCATGGTGTAAATTTTTGGGAACCATAAAAGGGGTTTAGGACGGAAATTAGAAAAAAGGGTTTTTTCCTCATGTTAAAAAGCAAGTATTTAATTTTTTTAGAACTGTAGAAAAATGGGGGGGGGGGTGTTCCGTCAAAGAAATTCGAAAATTTTGTTTTTCCGGGCCACCTTATTGTGCACCAAGGAAGCAAGTTTCAATTAATCATTTGATAAGTGGTCTGATACTAAACGTCGATAGTGTATATAACGTATTTAATTCACCTTTCACACTTACTAAACTGTACGAAATTGTTGGAACGTAATAAACAGTGAGGTGGTTATGGGAAAGGGGGAAGGAAGAGGAGGTAGAAAGCAACTTATTCGGAGGAGCAGAGACTAGACTGGCACAATACATTCAGGTAGATTGGGGATAAATTGAGGGATCAAAATATTGCAAAGAGTATGATAATTGGAAAAAGCTAAGAACGGGCGGAAGAGAAAACCGGAAAAACTCGTGAAGACGTAGTACGCAAAGTGCTCAGTGGTAAACCGAACCCCATCCTTACCAGATACGCGAGGACGTTCGAGAGAAAGGCCGGAGAAATAAATGAAGTAAATTGTGGATATAATAGGTTTGGGTGATACTAGTATGATAAGTAATTAAATATTGCATTGTAATTTTGTGATATTATGGTAGCTGTCCATTATTTTAGTAATAGGTGGCAAAACATTTACAGTTGATATTTTTCAGATTTGGATTTCCCCTAATCATCGGAATTACTGCAAGTATTCCTGAAAATAATATATATTTGGTATAAATTTTTCCGGCATTTTTTTTCCGTCTCTACTTTTAACTTTTTTTACATTGGAAAAACTGAGACAAAGTTAGGCCAAGATCAATCATTGATCTACAAATCTGATATTTGAAAGGCAAAGGGTTTATTATAAAAACTTTGAAAATGTGTTATTATTTTCAGATTTCTGCAACCATTGTCTATATCTTGGGATATCATCAACCATCTCAATTTTCTCTGATTAAAAAAAAATGGAACCGTGCGTTAAAATCTCGTCTTCGAATGAAATCCGCGATATTATACAGACGGCGAAGGATTGGGCAATTTTAAACAGTTTCTGTCAAATTGCAAATACTGATTGCAATTGCAACAGCATGATTATCGAGCATTATCCCTTTTCTCTTTTTCCATCAGCAATACCAAAAAAATTGTACTTAGAAGCTTGTGAAATGGGGAAAATTTTAAGCGAGTTGACACACAAAGTGGCTCATGATTATGATTTTTTAAAAAAGGCCCTTGAGGAATCGACCAAGGTTGATGATTTTACAAAAAAAACTTTCGATGTTTATGAAACTGTGAGAAGAGAAGGTTTCACTCAAAAAATTTCGCTTGGAATTTTCCGATCAGACCTTTTGCTGGACAATCAGAAATCTTGGAAACTGGTTGAAATTAATACACTTTGTTATGGTATTCTTAATACCGACCTGAGTACCAAACTTCACAAACTGATTTTACGAGAAATGGGAAGCGAAGATTTAATAAAAAATATGCCAGATAATAATAATTTGGAAGAAGTGGCATCAGGAATGTTTGAGGCTTGGAAGATGTATAACGATGAAAGGTAATATTGTAGTATTTTGTGTATTTCCTATGTGACAGCTTCTCCAAAATCCCGTGTAGAAAATTATCGGGGCAGACTTGCGTCCAGTTAGGGCATTATCCAGACCGTATAATCTAGACGGTATTTTCCGGCCCTTATCGAATGCTGACTAGCCCGTCATAATCAAGAATGTTCTAAGTATCAAACCCAAATATTTTTTGCTTATTTCTAAAACGATCTAGATTGTTTCAAAGCGACAAAAATGAAAAATGAACTCAAAAAAGAAATCAATTTTTTCCCCTTCATTATCTAGTCAGTCTTGTCGGACCCTAATCGACAGACCTTTAAAAATTAATCATCAATGCATCGGAAAATGTCATTTGGTGATTGTGAATTCTCTTTTTTTAAAGCTCCTTCGGCTTTAACGAACACATTCTCAACACCCTACCCTGAAAAATGTATCATTTTAATGAATGTATATTATTACAAATAATATCATGTCTTTCAGATTTCCGGTCTGATGTATATTATTACAATTCATAATAAGCATTTGTATTGAAACAGACGAAATTTCATCAAAAAAAAGTATTTTCACAAATGTATGTAAAAAAATGTATGTAAAAAGTACGCATCCTTCCAAAAAATTATGAATAAAAAATTTCTAGCTCTTCTTTGGGTAAATAACTTTGGTCTATTTATTTTTTTCGTAGCTTGTGTCGTTTGTCCAAAAATCTAATTTTTTTATTTTTACATTCTCATCAAGAGAAAGTATTGGATTTGTGTAAAATTTGACCCCCGCCCCCAGTTTTTGTAAAATGTCCACATTTTGAGACCCCCTGAACCCAAAAAACAGGTTTTTACGAATGTATCTGTCTGGTTGTCTGTCTGTAGATTTTCAGATTGTTAGCACGATAACTTTCGAAAGAATTAACCTATGGGATTGGTCTTCGGTATACTTCTCAGGTGTCCAAAAATGAACGCCAAGTTCGTCAGCCAGCCATTTTGGACAAAAATTCAAAAAGTGACCACATTTTGAAAATTTGTTCGAACATTTTTTTCCAATATTTAAAAATTCTATGGACGGATATCAATAGTACTCAAAAAGTCAAACAAAATATTCCCATGACATTTTTCGATAAATTAAAAATTTTCAGATTTACAGCATTTTCAAAATGAAAAAAAGAAACGAAAATTAACAAAATAAATTCAATTTTACGGCCAAACTATGCAAGATAAGACAAATAAAGATTAAACAAAATTTATGCGTAAAAAAAAAGATCTACAAATTTGTTCTCGGTAACTTTTTTATAGGATGTGTAGTTTTTGTTTTATTCGTAAAAAAGAATATTAACAGTGAAAAAATCAGCCCGATAAGTGGGCACATTCTCATCAAAACTTTGCTTATTTAATTTCTTTTTCATCTCTTGTGTGTTTTTCCACAATATTCCATTGTTTTTATGTTCTCAATACTATTTCTAACGATTGAAACAATAAAATAATCATCATTAATGCTCATGGTACTTGAAAATTGTTATTTTTACATATTAACTCCTATCTAATACAACGATGCTGAAGGCTGGTGACCTTCTCAGCATAAAACATCAACAAATTGCGCCTCTCTTGGTTTCCATTCCTTGTCCTCCCCCCCCCCGGTCGTCTCTTCACAGAATTTTTTGTGGGACTGACCTTAAAACTAGACTCTCCACCATACGACGAATCACTACTTAACTTGGTCATGCTTTCGAATCGCAAAACAAATTTCACGCATAAAGGTGGTACTTGGGTGTACAATCTAAACAATGAATAATACAAACAATAAAATAGCCTCGGAATAGACTGAAACTTTCATTGACAAAATGCGTACACACGGTAAACGTAAAGGTCGAGTTTCAGGCGATGAATGGAGACTGGGTGTCTGGAATGCTAGGGGCGTGAATGATCAGCATCTCAAAGATCAAGGATATGTATCGCCCAGATTGCTGTGGGATGGAATAAAGGTAGGAATCAGAAGATTATTTATCATACACTGTAAAAAAAATCAACGAAATTTTACATCGTCAGGCGTAGGAAATAAAAGGACCCTGCACGAACGTGTTAACTTTCCGCGACGAGATGTAAAATCCCACTCTGTTGGGAATTTTAAAAAGTCGACCGTAACATTTCCATCCAGTGGTAAAATTTCGAAGCTGCTAATGGGTTTTTACCTAGCGAGAGTAACAATAACCTAAAAATTTCATGGGAAAACTTTGAAATGAATCCTTTGCAAATCTGACTTTCGTCTTTAATTGCTTTCTCTACATTTTTACAGTACTTATAAAGTACATAGATTATTTCAGATACAAATATAAATTAATATATATACAACAAAATTTAGGTTATGTTTCTACAAGGACGCCGAGACGCTTCAAACTTTTTCCACGCGAGTTTATTCAAATTCACTTAATATATATGTCTATCTCTGTAGAAACAGAAATAAGGACAATTTTTTGACACGTATAGCGAATAACCGATTAAGTTTGAAGCTACATTGGATTGATTCATGGTTATCTACAATAATACATTTTATTATTACGGCACTTGTTAACATCAAATGTAAAATCACATAATTCCAAACGTAAAATTACCAATACATTGTAATATTCAGTTCGGTACCGTGGAATCCTGCTACTTTAGTCCGTAAGATTACAACGACAGTTGGCGGAAAATTACCACGCTAGTGCAGGGTCCTTTTATTTCCTACGACCGACGGTGTAATTTTCAGTAACTAATGTGAAATAACATGCGCTGTCGCGGCGTATTTTATGCACCAGTGCAATTTTACCGCGACAGAATATGTAAAATTTCGAGGAAATTTTTTACAGTGTAGCGGTTCCGAATGCAATACTGATCATTACTTTCTAGTCTCCAAAATAAACTTAGGGCGGGGATGGAGTAGAAAGAGAGAAAAAAAAACGCGAATCAAGATTGAAAATTTACAGAAACCGGAAGTGCGAATAGATTTTCAGAATAAGTTAAACGAACGCATATATAGGGCAACTTGAAAAGCACTTATAAGCAATAAAGATATAGAGGGCGCATGGACTATGCTACGGGATATCATTGTTAAAACTGCGACTGAAGTGTGTGGTACGGCGGTTGCAGGAAGAAAGTCTGGTGATGCATGCTGGAATGATGAAATTGAGGCAGCTTGACAAGAAAAGAAAGAAGCGTACGAGAGAGCCTTGAACATCACAGGTCTTAGCGATGAGGAGAGAAATAGGCTCAAAAATGGTTACAGACACAAAAATAGGAAAGTTAAGCGACTAGTCGAGGAAAGTAAAGATAAAATCAGAACAGGAGAAGAGAAGGAGAGAAGAAGAGAAAAAATACAAAACGACTTTGAAGGAAGCAAGAAACTAATATTTAAAAAGATGGAGGGAAGTAAAAGTACAGAGTTTGTCAGCATGAGAAACCGCAAAGGTGAAATGCTATATGATATAAACGGGATAGTAGACGCTTTGAAAGACTCTTTTAAAGAACTATTAGATGGGGGAAGTTCCAGACGAGTGTAGAAAAGCGATTATCGTACCAATATACAAAAGAAAGAGAGATAAAAGCAACTGCAATAATTACAGAGGTATCAGCTTATTAAGTACCGTGAGTAAAATATACTCAAAAATACTTATCCACAAGGTAATAAAAATAACAGAAGAAAAGATATGGGAAGTCCAAAGTGGATTTATTGCAGGAAGATCATGTACGTTTGTTGATCTAGAAAAAGCATTTGTAAAGGTGAATAGAAGTAATCTTTGGGAAGTCCTCAAAGAGTACGGAGTCAATGGATGGCTCCTGCAAGCAATAAAAACAATATATGCAGGTAACGAAGCTAGTTTAAGGGTTAATGGGAAACTGAATGACTTGTTTGATATTATATAAGGCGTTAAACAAGTATGCGTTATGTCCTCATGGCTATTTATCATATTTATGGAGAAGTATCTAAGAATTGCCCTCTTCGACGAAGATGGTATAGATCTGGAAACAGTGAAGGTACGTGGGTTAGCTTTCGCAGATGACAAGGCTGTTATAGCACAATCAATCGAAGACTTCCAAAAAATTCTGAGCAAACTAAATACAAGCATAAAGAAAATGGGCCTCAAAATTAACGTAAACAAAACAAAAATCATGGCGTTTGAGGGAAAAAGTGAGAAAACGATGTGCAACATTGTTTTAAATGATGAGAGATTAGAACAAGTTGATGAGTACGTATATCTGGGTAGCCTATTCACTAGCGACGGAAAAATAGATGGGGAGTTAGATAGGCGCATAAATAAGGGTAGACAGGTTATCGGTAGAGCAGGGTCCATCCTAACAAATAAAAACATATAAAATAAAGCTAAAATGGTCATACATAATTCTATATTCGTACCGACTGTACTATACGGTAGCGAGACATGGACCTGTCAAGAAAAGGACAGGAGTAAAATTAACGCGTTCGGCATGAAACCTCTACGCATAATATGCGGGAAAACACTGATGGAAAAAGTGAAAAACGAAATAATCCTCAAAGAATGTATTGCAAAAGAGACAATAGTTGAGAGTTGGGAAAGAAATCAGTTAAGATGGTTCGGACATGTTGAAAGAATGAAAGATGAACGGCTAACGAAACAAGTGTATAAAAGTAAAGTGAATGGCAGTATGCCCCGAGTCAGACCGCGGAAAGAATTGTTAGAATGAGTGAATGAGACCTTAATCGAAAAAGATATAAGAAGCTATAGAAACAGGAGAGCTTGCATGAAAAAATACACGGACGTGAAGGAAGCTAGAGAAGCATGCCAGGACAGAAAAGTGTGGCGACACAAAGTTTCTAAAAAGAATGTGAGTAGAGTGAATGACGCCTAAAACAAAAGACCTTGGTTACTAATGGGCCCGAGTGGAAAACCTCACATAACAACCTTGTGAGGCTCTACACTTCGAGTGATCGCTAGAGAGATTGATCAGCAACCTGGGTCGGATCAGTGTTGCGGAACGAACATGTTATTTAAATAAATAACACGAAAATTCTAGATCAATCTAAAACATCTATACCTCCTTCCCCACATTACTATTTTCCAACCGAACGAGTCACGCCTACTCCGAAAGGGAAATGGCTTAATGGTATAATAATAACACAGGCCGACAAAAATGACATCATTTTTGTATCCAAAGACCGGACTATGTGACCCCGAAGGATTTTGGTATCCTAAAACCGAATCCGTTATCCAAATTTTTCCTATACGTCAGGTTTTTGAGATATCCTAACCTGAAAGAGCAAAAATGGCTATTTTTAGCCATATTTGGGGCAATATAACACGATCAACATTTTTTTTTCTAAAAACTGCTAACGTCACCGTTTAGTACTCCTTTTTGTCTTCCATTTACATTTTTGATCATCGCGAACCAATGTTTTTTCTCCGAGATATCACACATTAACCATTTCAGTTCCACAATGCATTGTGGAACAATGCAAGGTGAAGAGAAACTGAATGGTTAGTGTGTGATATCTCGGCGAAAAAAAATCGGTTCGGGATGATTAAAACTGAAAATGGAAGATAAAAAGGAGTACTAAACAATGGCGTTAGCAGTTTTTAGGGAAAAAAATTGTTGATTCGGTTTTAAGATACCAAAATCCTTCGGGGTCACGTAGTCCGGTCTTTGGCTTTAAATTTTGTCGGCCTGTGTAATTAATGCTCATGGAACATTGAAAATTGGAAAAATTTATTAGAGAAGGTATTAGATTTGTGTAAAATTCGACCCCCCCCCCCCCACCCCCTCCTGGTTTTTGGGAAATGTCCATTTTTCAATAATCATTTCACAATTTATCACATATATGTTCCAAAAACGACTTAGATACTTTTTTTTCTCCCCTTTTCAGATAGTTGGAAAAAATCTTTCTGATTGTATGTTTTATTAGAAAGATACGGAAATATACGCTGAAACTGAATTTCAGTTTCCGAAACTGAAAAAGACAAATCTAATAGAATAATTCTTTCAAAAGCTATCGTGCTCATAGACAGACAGATATACATACCTACATAGAGTTATACATACACACAGCCATATTCGTAAAAACCTGTTTTTCGAGTTCCGAGGGTCTCAAAACGTGGGCATTCAACAAAAACGGGGAAGGGGGGGGGGCAAATTTCACACCATTTTACACACCTTGAATAGAATGTAAAAATAAGAATTATCGACGAACATGTGATAGTTGAAATTTGAACAAAACAATATTCAACCAAAAGACCAATTTTCAACTGACGAAAAAACAATTGTAACAAAAAATTGAATAGTTTAATTTTCAGTTGAAAAAATTAATTTTAAAACGAAAAAAGCAATATTCAACTCTGAAAATTAATTTGTTTTAAGGTGTTTTTACAGATTTATCCAGTTTTGATTGGCACTTCTGGAAGATTTACTACTTCCTAGGATCTAAAAAAAATCTAATTTTCCTATATTGAGCTATAAATCTGCCTAGCTCTGGAAATTATTTTGTTTTCTTTCATAGAGTCTTTCTTTGTGTTATTTATGTTTAAATCGATACTGTTCGATACTTCGTTGAAAAAAAATGTAGAAAATTTCTTCGAAAGCTCAGTTCTGAAATCTCAGTGTGCATCAAACAAAAAATCTGAAATCTGTTTATAAGCGTTGCATATCATATTGATGAAATTTCGGAATCGACTGTGCCATTAGATTAAAATTGAACTTGAATTTAAATTTGGTTCGATATTTTGCAGAGCTGCTGTACTCATCGTTTTAAGAAACCGAACATATTTTATGACTGAGGACCGTGCACTGGAATATGAATTAAAAAGATTGAATCCAAAAATTAAGGTTCTTCGAAGAAACTTGCAAGAGTTAGCAGCCACAGCCAAACTTAGCCCCGATTTAGAACTATTAGTTGACAACACTATAATTGCTTTAATTTATAATCACACTGTTACTTATGAACGCTTTCACACTTCGGAAGAAATATGGAATTTGAGGCTGATGCTAGAAAGATCCAAAGCTATCAAATGCCCTTCGATTCAGTATGTGCTTGCAGGAACAAAAAAAGTGCAACAAGTTCTTTCTCTACCAGGAGTGCTAGAAAAATTTCTAAATAATTCTGAAGTTGTTTCTAAAGTCAGAAACTTATTTGTTGGTAACTATCAATTGTAAATTTCACTTCCTTCATTTTGTTCGATCGGAAAGCACATTTGACCGATTTCATGTGAAATCGGGCAGTCTGACCATGGTGATGCTGGCGACCCTGGAATATATTGTTCTCTTGAATTTCTTAAAGGAAATTTAACATTTTTCAAAATTTCTAAAATGGCATAAATAGCCAACTTTGACTTTTCATTTTTGTTTAGTTTCACAGTAATATGGGGGTGATACCCTGTGAGGTTTATATGCTCCCTATACTATTCCTTTATATAGAAAACAGTTTTTTTAAAATATAGAATTCATGTTTTATGTCTCTGTAAGCGATCCATCGAAACCCTCGCTCCAAAAAAAAGATATTTCTTGTTTTGGGAAATTAGCACATTTGTAGGCCCCGAAATCTAGGACCACGTCCCCTCACTTAGGGGTCAACCCCAACGCACCTGGAGGTCTGTAATGTCATCCGCCAGGCTCCTTTCCACAACACCAGAAGGACACCAAAAACGACGGGCCATTATTCTTTGATTTCACATGGTTTCACTTACTTCACAATAATCCTTCAGAATTCACGGGTCGGTACTCGAACCAGTAACGAATATCATTTTAAGAAATTGTAGCGCATCAAACTTGATCTCAGAAAAAGGTCACAAGAGCCCAGTACGAAAGTCGAAACGCAAACTAAATTATTTGATTTTCAAGCTAAAAAGATGACTTTCCTGCAAAAAAAAAATCAATACAAAAAAATTTTACATTTTCATTTCCATTTCAAATCAGGCAACATTTCAAGAAAAGTCTAGATCATGGTGTTGGAATGATTTTTTATTTGGATATATAATTCTATAGTGAAAACAAAGGGACACGTGTGTCACAATTAAAACACAAAATGTTTTTTGATTATGTCCAATCATTCGAAGATTACCTGCGGATCCTCAGAAAATTCCAGAAACTTTTTTTCAAAATGCAATATTTTCCGAGGGATCGTCTGTATTCCGGAATTTTTTTCATTCGACGTGAAAATTTATGTTCTTTCAATTGATGCCAAAAAAATAGAAAACTAAAAAAATGGCGGTTGTTTTTCTAAAATTCTTGAAAGTGGATTTCCTTGAAAACTCCACTTTTAACCATTTTGATTTTTATAGTTACAGATGGTAATATGCAGGTAATAATTATGTTCTGAGTTTTGGTCTTCGCAAACCATTGCTTTACATTGAAAAACGTATTTGAAAACAAACAAAATTTTGCATTTTCTCGGAAAGAACGGAAGTCACAACAAAATGCTTCCATAATAGTCTACACATCCAAGAAAATTCTACAAAAACTACCTATTGTTTTTTGTCATATCTTGCATCGTTAACCAAAAGAAAATTACATGAAAAATTTTGCCTGTCCTCAAACATGGTTTAGCCCGCTTTCCCCACTTTCCTGAAAATCCCACCAAATCATTTTTAAGACTAGTAATTTCTTAAAATGCAGTTTTAATGTAAATTTGTATGTAAACATTTTTTGTACCTTTTTTTGATGAAAAATGAAAAACTTTTATATGCAGTACATAGAATTAGTATATTCAAATACCAAATGATCCTATAGCCTCAAGCTGGACCTCTCTGTTTGATTTGAAATGGAAATGGTCAAATATAATAGTAGACATTTCAATGAAAAATAGTCGGATTTTCTTATTGGGTTCAATCAATTCAATTTGCATTTGAGCAAAAAAAAGAGCAAAAATAGGAGAAAAAAAGAAGAATTCCTTTGAGAAAGGTAAAAGAGGGAAATAGGGGAAATAAGGAGTAGCCTGCAATACTCCAACAACTCCGTGACATCGCCAGGGTCAGACTGCCCGATTTTATATGAAATCAATCATTTCAAAGAAGTGCTACTAA
The DNA here is from genome assembly GCA_932195095.1 of Andricus curvator. Taxonomy (NCBI): domain Eukaryota; kingdom Metazoa; phylum Arthropoda; class Insecta; order Hymenoptera; family Cynipidae; genus Andricus; species Andricus curvator. Next base: position 12,719 of record CAKNYM010052709.1, on the reverse strand, counting down.
ATTAAAAAGGTTGTTCTATTTGTTTAAAAAATACCTTACAGGAATCTATCCTTTGGATTTTACTGGTGAAGGAGATCGAGCAGCAGAAATAGCCGTCGCAAATCCCAACAATTTTGTGCTAAAACCTGCAAAAGAGGGTGGCGGAAATAACGTCTTTGGATCAGATATTGTATCAGCTTTGGAGAAACTAAAAGAAAATAGAGAGAGACCGGCGTGGATTTTAATGGAGAAGATTTTTTCATCAGCACAGGAAAATTATTTTATACGTGCAAAAAGCGAATTTGATTATAATGCGATAAAGTCAGTTTGGGAATTGGGCATTTTTTCTGTTGTTATTGGCGATTCTGAAAAAATATTTTATAATAAGGAAGCTGGTAATGGTTTACTAAGAGCAAAAGAAAGTCATGTAGACGAAACCGGGACAGCGAAATGTGCAGGAGTATTTACTAGTATTTATTTCACGTAGGGATAATTATAACCCTCTATTTTGCACATATTTAAATTGTTATGTCGGTTGAAAAGCAATAAAATTTTTTAACATTCACTCTAAATTACAAAGATTACATAAAACTGGTTTTTCATTTATTCCTTATCCATCCAGTTTCCTCTTGAAATCACCTACACGACACACTTGATGATGTTATGAATTATAGAATATTTATTGACATTTATTTCAATGGAAATTTGAGAAATCAAAGTAATACTGGAAAATTAACGGCAAGGTGACAGTGATGAGTAAGTTACGTTTCGAAAGTAACTAATTACACTGTAAGTCTCTCGAGGATCCTGTCTCTCTATTTCGTTTCTCTTAATCTCATGCCTCTTTCTTTCTTTCACAAATAACCTAATCATTATAGGTGGATACGTTTGGAATTTCAACATAAATGCTGATTGTTATATGTACACCTAGAATGTCAAATTGACACAAATGAAAATGTTCTAGATTAATTAGTTATAGTAGAATTGTCTTGGAACTGAACCTTGAATGAACGGAATCAAAGCCGGCGGCTTGATGCCTCGATTTAGTGAATTGAAAAAAAATTGTGTTTTTTTTTATCAATATTACATTGAAAAACATACCTAATTCTTATATGCTATATCTCAATGAGAATGTAGTCGTGAAAGCCACAGCTGCTTTAAGAACCTTCTTGGAAAACAAATTGAAAAACATTTTCAATTCCAATTTACGACTGTAGTTTGTCAGGGGTTTAAGTCAAACTTTTCGCGATAAGTTACAATATTTATGGTATTTAAAAAAATGTAGTTGAAAGGCACGCGATAAATGTACGAAAACGAGCGTATTTTTTCTATACTTATATATCGATGTATTGAACACAAACTGTTGTACAAAGAAAAGCTAGACTGATTTTTGTTACAGGGCCCACAAGGCGGCCAAATCAAGAGCCTGCATACTGGCAAACGCTGTATCTACATGGAGACGAATTGGGAGCGTGATAGCGTTTTTCGCTAGCGCATTGTATAGGTGCCAACTGTTAGATACTAACGCTATGGAGAAAATGTCCCTAGATATAAATGGGTTGATTGACAGCCCTACGATGGAAATTACGGTATAAGGATAATGTTTTTTGCTTCATTTTGAAGCAAATAGCACATTTTTTGGGAAATATGACACTTTGCTGTCAGATAATGTGAGGTATATGCTGCAAGTTTTGCGAGACTGCCAAGTCCGATGATAGGCTAGAGAACACAGAAAAAACTAAGTGTAATCTTTACCCGGATTTCGGGTTGAAGATTACCTGCAACAAAAATTACTTCATGTGGGTAAACTTTACCCGCACATCTCGGGTATTCTTCTGTTTTTACCTACGTTTGGAGAGTAATTCTCAATGTTTACCTCGAAGGCCTTGGAAGCTTCATATCGTCTGCTTGCAACCAGCAACACACGAGATTGCACCAATGCACCAGGTGGAAAAAACACATCTTCTCCAGGGAGTCTGTTTTTACATTCTCATTCTAATGAGAAGGTATTGGTTTTATGTAAAATTTGACATAGTCGGTTTTCATCAAATATCCACGTTTTGAGACCCCCTGAGCTAGAAAAAACGATTTTTACCAAGGTTTCTGTCTGTCTGTAGTCTGTCTGTCTGTCTGTCTGTTTGTATGTCTGTCTGTCTGTAGCCACGATAACTTTCGAAAAAATGATCAGATTTGATTGAGCTTTGGCACACTTTTTTATCGCCGAAAAATAGAGAACGAGTTCGTTAACCAGCTATTTTGGAAGAAAATCCAAAAAGTGAGCACATTTTGAAAATTTGTGAGACCACTTTTTTGGAAGATTTGAAAATTCTATGTACGGTTATTAGTAGTACGCAAAATGACGAACAAAATATTCTTATGACTTTTCGTGATAAAAAAAAATTACTGAAGTTATAGCATTTTCAAAATTCCAAAAAACAAACGAAAATGAACATTTTAAGCCGAAAAACGCACGATATGAAAAAAAGTCAAGAGAAGAAAAACGCTGCTTTTTGAACACCCTATAATATTTTCATAACAACTTTTTGAATTTTTTGAAAAATAAAAAATTCAAATTTTGATCGCACAAAAAATTAATGAAAAATCAAAAAAGCCATTTTCCTGTCAAACTATGCAAGATACCAGAAAAGATCATCTCACCAAAATTGTGCACCTAAAAAAGATCTACAAATTTCTTATCATTCACTTTTTGATATGACGCGCAGTTTTTGTTTTATTCGTAAAAAAGAGCATTGAAAATAGAAAAATCAAATTTTCAGACTAATATTACCAGCTACGGAAAAATGACCGAAACAAAATTTGTTCATCCAAGAAAGTGGTACAAATTTATTGTGACTCATGTTTCGAAAGGATGCGTGGTTTTTGTTTTATTCGTGAAAATAACATTGAGAGTAAAAAAAAATCAAATTTTTGAAAAAACAATGCAAGGTACGAAAACATATAAATGAACAAAAATTGTGCATTCAAAAAAGATTCACAAACCCGTAATCAATTTTTGTGGTAAGAATATATTCAAAATGAAAAAATTAACTTTTTTGATAAACGGCACAAGCTAAAATAAAATGTTAACTAATAAAATTTGTCGCCTAAATTATATCATTACTTTTCATTTGAAATCAAATACAAATTTAGTAATTTGTATATGAAGAACATATAACACGAAGCACAAAGTGCGCGCTCAGTGTATTTACCAAATCGCACGCCGTAAGTGCGCTCAAACTTTTTTGTTTCTATCATACGGTTCAAATGATTTTCAAATCAAATATCGAGCGCGAAGCGCGAGTGTCTGGATGAGAATGTGTTCCTTAAGGTCGATAGAACCTTGAGTAAATAAAGTTCCTTTTCAGTCTAAAATAAAAACAAATTTAACAATCACTTAATATGTAGAGGTTTTGATAATTTTATAATATTTGCAAACAAACTTTTTCTTTTCATCCAAGTCGAACACGAAGTTCAAAAATCTAGAGGAGCCGAGCGTAAAGCGCGATGTAAATACGCCCGAGCGCGTAGCGCGAGTTGAATACATAATCGAGCGCGAAGCGCGAGATAAATATATGATCGAGCGCGAAGCGCGAGATCCAACAGTCGCGCGCCCTAGGCGCGCTCAAACTTGCGAGCGAAGCGAGCCGCGCGCGAAGCGCGCCATGAGAATGTGCCCGCGAAGCAGGCAGATTTTTTACAGTACTTTCGGGTCCCTGGAGTAAGATCATCGAGAACACGAGATTGAACCAGACTTCCCCGGAGAAGATGCGCTTTTTACACCTGAGGCATTAGTTAAATATCCTGTCGTCGAGGAACCCACTCCAGGCACACTGAAGCACTGCAAGAACCAGACTTCCCCGAAGAAGATGTGTTTTTTACACCTGGAGCATTGGCTGGATCTCGTGTCATCGAGGGACCCACTCTAAGCACTCCAGAGACCCTTAAGTACTCTAAAAACCAGACTTCCCTGGAGAAGATGTGTTTTGTACACCTGGGCCATTCATTCAATCTCTTGTCTTCGAGGAACTTACTCCAGGGACCCTAAAGTACTGTAAAACCCACACTTCCCCGGAGAAGATGTGTTTTTTACATGTTGGGCATTCATTTAATTTTGTGTCTTCGAGGAACCTACTCCAGGGACCCTAAAGTACGGTAAACCCAGAATGCCCCGGAAAAGATGTATTTTTTGCACCTGGGGTATTGGTTCAATCTCATGTCCTCGAGGAAACTACTTCAGGAACCCTAAAATACTGTAAAAACCAGACTTCCTCGAAGAAGATGTGTTTTTTACATCTGCAGCATTGGCTGGAACTCGAGTCCTCGAGGAACCCACTCTAAGCACCCTAATGTACTGTAAAAACCAGACTTCCCAGGAGAAGATGTGTTTTTTACACCTGGGGTATTTATTTAATCTCGTGTCTTCGAGGAACTTACTCCAGGGACCCTAAAGTACGGTAAAACCCAGACTTCCCCGAAAAAGATGTGTTTTTTACACCAGGGGCATTGGTGCAATCTCGTGTCCTCGAGGAACCCAAAGAAGGTGCAAGGTTTTCACATGGGTAGCATAATTTTTTCGAAGAAGATGTTGTTCGCATAACTGGTGCAAGGGTGTGATGTCCGGAGTGTGATTTCCGCGTGCGCAGTTCATCACCGGAAGTCAAACTTAGTCCAAAATTAGTTTGTAGAAATTTTTGTGTAGAATATCCGTATGGAATTTCCACATGGAATTTTTGTAGAACGCTTTCCGTGGAATTTTTTCACGTGGGTAATCAATCATCGGAATTCTAACCCAGAGAGAATACCTTCCACTTTAAAGGCCGTGGCGACTTTTGAGAGCTGTCTCACTTATTGTCACATAGAGCCATATTTGCATAATTGATTGATGGTTAAATTGCCCGTGAGCACAAATAATTCCAAAAGTTATACATATTGCAAATGTAAACACTCACCTTTTCACTTGTAAAGACTAATATGTTAGGTTGTTGCAAGAAGCAATGACAGTTACTCTTAAGTCACGGTAATATTCTCTGTTTACCCATCAGAGCAGGTATTATCAGACAGATTACTCCCACCATAGGTAATCTTTATATTCTACTTACACCAGCGAGTAAAAACACGAAATTACCTGCAACAAAATTTACTCCTAGTGTTTTCTGTGGTGTGTCAGTGACAATCAGTGAAAATGCACTGGTTCATTTAGTGGAGTTCCGGCACTGGTTTATTCAGTGAGGTTCACTGGTTTCTCAGTACCAGTAGTCATCTGGTCGTACGCCTTGTCGTCTGTCAGCTGTTTAGGTATGGCACTTATCATTCATCTCTATTGTAGTAACAGTTGTAAAATTATATTTTAAAAACCGCACTAAACTCTCAAAACAATACTTGAAGGTCGGGCTGCAATATAATTGGATACAATATGTTGCGCCTGATTGTGGGAAGGCCCGTCCTTATGACAACGTGTCGCAATGCTCAAAGTCAAACCCTGCGTATTGCAGACAGGCGCCAAATATTTATAACACAAACACTAGTACATAATGAGGTTCGTTTTCATTCGAGGAATGTCAAGACGTGACCCGCGACGCACGCGTACCGGACGACTGGAGGTTCATGTCTTGCCCGCGTAGAGCGCTATATTATTATTATTATACCATTAAGCCATTTCCCTTTTGAGGTAGGCGTGACTTGCTCGGTTGGAAAAAAGTAGTGTGTATATGGGTATATAGGTATAAAGTGGGTAGATATTTAGGTATGAGGTAGATAGGTATATAAGTGTTAGGTATAGATATTTTAGATTGATCTGGAATTCTCGTGTTATTTATTTAAATGACACGTTTATTCCGCAACACTGATCCGACCCAGGTTGCTGATCAATCTCTCTAGCGATCACCCCAAGTGAAGAGCCTCACAAAATTGTTATTTATGGTTCTCCACTTGGGCCCATTAGTTTCCAAGGTCTTTGTTTCAGGCGTCATTCATTCTACTGTCACTCTGTTTACAAACTACTTGTCGCCACAATTTTCTGTCCTGGCATACTACTCTAGCTCCCCTCACGTCCATGCATTTTTTAATGCAAGCTCTCGTGTTTCTATGGCTTCTTATGTCTCTTCGGATTAATGTCTCATTTACAGATTCTAACCATTCTTTCGGCGGTCTACCTCTGGGCATTCTGCCATTTACTTTACCTTCATACACTTGTTTGGTCAGTCGTTCATCTTTCATTCTTTCAGGATGTCCGAACCATCTTAACTGATTTCTTTTCCATACGTCAACTAGTGCCTCTCCTGTACCACATTCTTTGAGGATTGTCTCGTTTCGGACTTTGTCCATCAGTGTTTTCCCGCATATTAGGCGCAGAGGCTTCATGCCGATAGCGTTAATTTTACTCCTGTCCTTTTCTTGACAGGTCCATGTCTCGCTACCGTATAGTACAGTCGGTACGAATATAGAATTATGTATGGCCATTTTAGCTTTTTACATTCTCATCATAATGAGAAAGTATTGGTTTTATGTGAAAAATGACTTTCGCGGATTCCATCAAATGTCGACGTTTTGAGGCCCCCTGAGTCAGAAAAGATAGTTTTTACGTCGGTGTCTGTCTGTCTGTCGTTGTCGTTGTCGTCGTCGTCGTCTGTATATCGGATAACTTTTGAAAGACTAATCGGATTGGATTGTGCTTTGGCACACAGTTTCAGGGGACAAAAAAAAAGATCAAGTTCGTTAACCAGCCATTTTGGATGAAAATTCAAAAAGTTAGAGCATTTTCAAAATTTTTTAGACCATTTTTTTCTAAATTTTAAAATTATATGTGAGGCTGCTTATAGTACTTGAAAATTCAAACAATTTATCTTTACGACTTTTTTTATAAAAAGAAAATTGTCCGAGTTACAGTATTTTCAAAATGCCCCCCAAAAAAAGAAAACTAACATTTTCGGCCAAACAACGCACGATACGAAAAAAAGTCAAGATAGGAAAAGTGTTTCTTTTCGCACGTCCTACAAGATTATCATAACGACTTTTTGAATTTTCTTGAAAAATCGAAAATTCATATTTTTATTGCACAAGAAATAATGAAAAATCAAAGTAATCAATTTTACGGTCAAACTATGCAAGATACGACAAATCATGACAAAACTAAAATTGTGCATTCAAAAAAGATCTACAAATTTCTCATGGGTCACTTTTTGATAGGATGTGTAGTTTTTGTTTTATTAGTAAAAAATAACATTAACAGTGAAAAAATCGGCCCGATAAGCGGGCACATTCTCATCAAAACTTTGCTTATTTACTTTATTTTTCATCTCGGGTGTGTTTTTTCACAATATTTCATTGTTTTTATGTTCTCAATACTATTTCTAACGATTGAAACAATAAAATATAATAATAATTCAAACAATTTATTCTGACTGAAAATCTGACTTTTATTTCAGAATGCGTTTTGATCTTTGTTTACTAAAATAATTTCTGTGAAAAAATTCGACTATTACATTTATATTTCAAGAACTATGTTCCAAATAGACGGAATGAATATATATATTTAAAAAAAAAAGAGTTATTGGTTCCTCGTTTAGAGGTTGGCCGGGAATGCGCAGATGGAAACATATGAACTCCTATCTAATACCTATCTAAATCTGTTTTTTATGGTAAAACTTTTTTCATTAGAATAATTCAAAGTTGATACAAGAATATGAAAGATTCCTTGGTTCGAGCCGAATCGATTGAACTTTAATATTAATACATTTTATCAAAGAGTAGGTAAGTTGTGGCAATTTATATACTTTGAAAATCGTTTTCTTACAGTAAAACTTTTTTCATTAACATAATTCAAAGTTGATGCAAGAAAAGAAAAAATGTGTTAAGTCGAGACGAATCGATTGACCTATAATATTAATACATTTTATTGAACAGTAAGGAAGCTATTATTATACCATTAAGCCATTTTCCTTTCGGGGTAGGCGTGACTTGCTCGGATTTTTATAGTACAACTTTTTTCATTGGAATAATTCAAAGTCGATACAAGAATATGAAAGATTCCTTGGTTCGAGACGAATCGATGGACCTATAATATTAATTCACTTTATTAAAGATTAAGGAAGTTATGCTCGTTTATGATATTTGAATAATCTGTTTCAAACGGACACACTTTTTTCATCGACATAATTCAAAGTTGACGCATGAATAGGGAAGACTTTTTGATCATAAATTTTCAAATAGAATAATTCTGACCATTTTTGTAAAGAAATCATAAAGCTGGGAAAGGGACAGGGTGCGACAGAACTTTTCCCTTCCCTTTTTCAGCTCGAAAAATTATCATTTCGAATAAAAAATTTGATTTGTCTGATTTGTCTTTGTATTTAAAAAATTTTTTGTATCATTTTGTAATTTTGTATTTTTTGTAAATTTCCATTTTCAAATTGATCAAAATGAAGACTTTGGTTTGTCTATTATTGAAAAAAAAAATAACTAATGCTTTATCTATGAGGAAGCAAATACATTTGCCGACAGGAAGCAAAGTGCTCGTGAAATGAGCACCATATAATTATGAATACAAACAAAGTGGAAACACTCGAGATGGAATTTTTTTTTGAAATGTGTGTGAACGTGTGTCTAAGTTTTTTCTGTTCACCATATCTCGAAAAGTAAAACAGCTACGATCATGAAATTTTGATGAATTGCAGCTCTGATTGGTATCCAGGTTTGACACGATTTTAAGCTCACAGAAAAAACTGAGGGTTCGGTGATGTTGCGGTTCAAGTGAGAGTTGGTATCATTTAGAACTGAGACTCCAATAGAACTCTTTTTTAGGGTTCCTTTTTATTTAATTGATATTCGATAGATGGCTATCCATATTTTCAACTGGGCATGTGCCGAAAAGCGCGGGCCTATTTGAAATCAACAAGTACTATAAATAATTATACAAATAAATATTAACAAACACTTTGTATTCTTTTTGAAAATAGATTAAATTGAATGACAGAAATAGCTAAGCTTCTAAAAAATGTAATATTAACGTAATATTGCAAGTGTATATTATATAATTTTAAATAGTACCGCGCTTTTTTGGTACATGCGCAGTTGACAACGTCGGATTTTCAACATAACCTTCAAAACTGTCATATTTCATGTGCGCTATCTTCCTTTTAAGAAGGCTCAATGTCTGTAATTTTAGTTTCTTCATTAAATTTTTCCCAGTACAATATAATTTATTCTGAATTACAAAGTAAAATGTGCATCATTAACTTGTAAAATATTCGTAGTGAGTCAAGGCAGAAGTGAAAAAGGGCTCTATTGGAACCGCTATAATCCATACTTTGGGTTTATTTGGAAACCATTTATCATTTCGGGTTCCTTTTCAGCAAAAGAGGTTCCTTTTTGTTGCAGCTCCTTTGGAACGAAACATTAGTTCTAATAGAAACCCCAGTTTTCTCTGTGCTAGATCGACAATGTAGAAGTGTTTTTGTTTGTTTACAGATTAAAAAAATTATCTTCTTTATACGAGAAAACTTTTTTGATGTTCAAAATACAGGAATACGATATCTGATACATTTGTTCGGATCTATTGTTAAAACTATTATTACCTATCAGTACCAGCTCAAGAAGTTTGAAGAACAGGTTTATGATCCGAATAAATACTTTCATAAGCACCAGCTTCAAAATAATTATTATTATTTGATATAAAAATTATATCAATATACGTATTAAAGTTTGTTGTTTATACATTAACAGGAATTCCTCTTGTAAAGCCTGTTTTCATTAGCCAATTTTCTAAAAATCCATTCTCATGGAAATAATCAAAATTAAAATCTCCAATTGAAGGGCCGGATAATATAACTCGCCGAGCGCTCGAAATGACGTAAAACTATTGTCCAATTTGATAAAAAATGGAAATCGCAAATTTCCATTAACAACAAATATTACTCCACGCGGCTTGTCAAGGCGCATCTTTTTTCTATTAGGCATTTTTTTGCAAAATAACTAGTTTCGAAAATAAAAAATGAAAACTAATTTTTTTTCGCCTGAATAAACGCAATAAAATCAACGTTTAATAAAACTTAAACTGCGGCATCTCGGGAACTAATTGACCAAATCACTTGAAATTCAAACTGGAAGTTCATGACTCTCTACAGAAGCCAATGACATGAATAAAAATATCGTAGCCGTCTATGGTTTAATATTTTCGATCGATGTATCGATCGACCCGGAGAACCGCGTTTTTCACATTTCGCGTAGCGAGGAGGTTTTTCATTTCACGAGTCTCGCCAAAAGGAAACATATCTGCATGGTCGTCAACATTTGGCCAAGTTTTAGGCCAAACTTGACATCGATCCGATGAAAATTGTAGGAGCTACGGATTTTTCGAGAAAAGCGTCAGCGCACGAGGCCGGAGAATCCTGGCGCTTGCGGCATTTGCCTAACGTGAAAGTTTTGCGGACACGTGATCTGTTAATTATAGCACATAATTATTTTAAGGCCAGTTATTAATTCAATATTTGAAACAATGTTTTTTAAAACAAAGTTTCGGTTAGATTGGTTTAGTTGATAGTTGATAGTTGTAATGTAGGCGGGGGGCCCGGGAGGTCCCACCCCTGGCGCTCAAGCTATAAAGCCCTATAAACCCCACCCACTCCGCCATTCGGCAGCCTCCCTAGCAGGCTAGGGTGTACGGAGCGATCCCTCTGAGGTCATCAGGTAGATGCACAGATTCGAAGCACTGTCCTGGTGTGTTATGTAAGTGTATGTGTGTGTGTGTGTTCATTACTCGAAATCGGCCAGCGACCATCGAGCGTGGTGCCTCCTATAGGAGTCCCTAAACGCAAGAAGAACGCTGACTCATTTTCGAGTCTTCACAGAATCGGCTGCGACCTCCAAGGCTAGTCCCCTCGACATGGAGCCCCACGTTGGTACGATACCAGCTTTTTCTGAGGGGACCTACAGTTTAAGGTGGGTTCCGAACCACCGAAGCCCCGGTAGAAGTACATAGAAAAATTTCCATTGGTACCGGCTCAGGGATCGAACCCCAGTCCTCCTGCACGGAAGCCTGACGCGCGGTCGTCTGAGCCACCGAGGCTTCTTTAGACTGGTTTAATATGATAGAAATATCTTTGGAGGCCTAATACCAGTATTTTTTATGTTAGATTCAACAGAGGTCTCTCTTATAGAATTGTTGATAAGTAGATAATCTACTATATCAAAATTAATTTTTATTATGCGAAATTAAATTAAAACGCGAGAAATTAAGTTCCAAAAAATTCACTGCGAACTGTATTAGGTAATACTGGTATTAGGCCTCCAAAAATATTTCTAGCACATAATTATTGTTGACAATTGATTCAACGATATTTTCACTCATTTGCAAGAGTCTTTCGAACTATTGTACGCGAAAATTCATTTCTGCAATCCGCAAATTGGCGATTCAAAAGTCGCGCTGGCTCGCGTGCTCCGATAAACAATTGAAAGGCGTCCACAGCTTGTCTTTTGTTTTTCACAGTATATCGCCTAGTATATTTTGATGATATGTCAAGACACGTTGAGAAATGTCGGGCGAATGTCGAAAAACGATTACTTTCTGCCAATAAATGCCTAAACTATGCATTTGTTTGTATAATTTGTTTATAACATAAACAAATTTTACCAGACAACAAATTTTCTCGATAAAATATGATCCTGTCGATAAAATCAAGCAATTTCAACTTACAAATATACTTTGCAAGAAAAATTTCCACGATGTTGACATTTTGTTAATATAATTTGTTTATAACAATTAGATTCGATATCCTGCTAAGTATTTATATTTTATAGATACCTCGACATTCATTTTCATCGAGAATGGGATTAAGTGAGTTATTTATTTGAAGATAAAAAATTATAATTAAAAAATGTCTCATTTTCGCTTTTCGTTTATTTATATAAAAAATAGAAAATGATGAAAATTACAAAATCTTATCCCTAGACGCACTTGTGCAACTATTGCTGATCACTTCTAAACAAAAAATTTCAAAATCGGTTAAGAATTGTAGGCTGTAGGTGATTTTGAATAGTAAATTCTCGATTCAGCCCACTGTGTGCCGGGATTCTCGGGCCGTGCGCGCTGATGCCTTTCTTTAGGAATCCGTAGCTCCTACAATTTTCATTGGATCGATGTCAAATTTGGCTCAAAACTCGGCCAAATGTTGACGACCATGGAGATATGTTCCTTTTTTGGGGAGACTCGTGAAATGAAAAACTTCCTCGCTACGCGAAATGTGAAAAACGCGGTTTTCCGGGCCGATCGATACATCGATCGAAAATATTAAACCATAGATCGCTACGATATTTTTATTCATGTCATTGGCTTCTGTAAAGAGTCCTGAACTTCCAGTTTGAATTTCAAGTGATTTGGTCAATTAGTTTCCGAGAAACCGCAGTTTAAGTTTTATTAAACGTTGATTTTATTGCGTTTATTCGGGCGACAAAAAATTAGTTTTCATTTTTTATTTTCAAAACTAGTTATTTTGAAAAAAATGCCTAATCGAAAAAAGATGCGCCTTGACAAGCCGCGTCAAAAATATTTTTTGTTAATGGAAATTTGCGATTTTCATTTTTTATCAAGTTGGACAATAATTGTACGTCATTCCGAGCGCTCGGCGAGTTATATTATTCGGCCCTTCAATTAATACAGTTTTCCTCAAATTTATATTTTAATTCAAAATATTACCTAAAACTTGCATAAGAATTTGATTAGATGTTGCTGGTGACTCAGAAAATGA
>CAKNYM010052708.1:706574-868475 GCA_932195095.1 Andricus curvator | reverse complement strand
CTCAAAACGTGGACATTTGACAAAAACCGGGGGGGTCAAATTTTACAAAAATCTAATACCTTCTCTAGATGAGAATGTAATAATGTTTTGAAAGCGATAATTGAATATTATATTATTTATAATAAACCTGCTGGTGCCAGCCAAAGGAGGACGTCTAGGGTGATTATAGTTGTCGTACATTAATAAATGCATTAATCTGATATATCAAATAACAATAATATAAATTCATTTAAAGAATTATCCAAAGAAGCTCGCAACCTCTTAATAATTTTTTTGAATCTGAAAAAATTAAGAGCGTATTTTCTTACTCAGAGAATCAAACTGCCGCGATACGGCCGCAGAAAAATAAAAACAAGCTTTTTGAGAACCACCCTAATGTATATATGTACGTAATTTCGTCCATATTTATATATTATAAATAAAATGTATAAAAAATTATAATTTCAATGTTACCTACCTTCCATTGCTAGTATTTCATTTATAGCATAGTTTATTAAAATAAAGTCATAATCCACCGTATAGTGATTTTGAACTAAGCTCAGTTCCGACTGAAACTTTTTAACACATGGCCAAAAATCACATAATATGTCGATAAATTTTTTAGTGACAAATTGTTTTATTCAAAAGAATACAACATTTTATATTTGATTAATTCGATTCAATTTTTTTATTTTTATTTTTTACTTAGAGTAAACTAAAAACTACATGAATAAAAAAAAGTGTCGACAAAATTAATACAGATTCATACTATTTTGGAATTAACTTTATCGTGAATTTGAATTGCTATTCATCGTTCGGCTTAATTAAATCGGAAAAATTAAATCTGACTTAACTTTTCAGATTCACGGAAAACTTATTTTATTAGAACAGGAAAACTTTACTTTTGAAAAAATTTAATCCCCAGCGTCAGAGGTACCACTATAAAATTTCAAGAATAAAATACTTCGCCGAACGAACGCCTTTTTCGAATCAACTCCGAACCAACCACCTTTTCCGAGCAGATTCGGAACCAACATCTTCTTCGAAAAAACTCCGAACCATCACCTTCGGCAAGCAGGTTCGCAACGAACAACTATTTCACTCAGTCCGGCCGGGTAAAAAAATTTTGGTATGGGATTGATCTAGGAAAACATCTGGGAAATCATATGGGAGTGATCTCTCAGATAGTGTAGTAAAAGTATGGCAAATGAGACGATCCCATACTTCATGTATATTTGATTGAAGTATAGTGGATGTATATCTTAAATATAGCTAAAGTATAACAATGTATGGTTGAAGTATAGGGAAAGTATTTTTAAAGTATATCTGTGAAGTATAGCTTCAGTATAACTAAAGTATAGATAAAGTATAGCTGACGTTCAGTCAAATTATGGCCGTATTATTGCTGATGGAAGACAATCGATTATCTGAAATATATGAAAATAGAGATCCATAATCACGATTTTCACAATGTCAGAGAATATTGTTTGTAAATTTAATGCTATACTATGCGAAATTTAACACTAAACATTTCACCAAAGTAACAATTTTATTAAACCTTTTTATGCTATTAATATTATGTTCGAGAATCAAATATTCTGGATCTCTTACCAATATATATGAGATACAAATCATATCAGTTGTCCATTGTATATTCGTTGTATATTGTATATCCTCACGAATAATATTCAAAAAATATTTGACTCACGAAATCACTTTATTCGTGAACTTTTTAAACTTTTGGACGAGCTGTCATTTATGATACATTATGTTTTATCCCGTTGCTAGGGTATCTTGAAGAACAAATGAGTGCAATTTTATTTCCGACACTTTTGCCATACGTAAGTATGAATGAAATATAATCTGTACTTCAGCTATACTTAAGTATAGATAAAGTATAGCCTATACTTTAGATAGACTTAAGTATAGATGAAGTATATCCCATACATAAGCTATACTTTAGGCATACTTCAGCTATACTTCATATATGCCTCATACTATTTCAATACACTTGCAGATCATCTCATTTGTCATACATTTTCTATACTTTGGAAAGTTTATGATTGATCACTCCCATACTTATGATTTTTACTCGGGAGGCTTCGATTTGAGGCACAATGTAAAAATTTATCTGTACCTTGGTATTTTTATTTTCAAAATAAAAGAAAATTTATTTCCATTAATTAACTGGTTCGTTACCCTATTGTTTTTTTGCCCCTTGATGCGTTAGCAAATGAAGTGCGTGACCTTTACATGAGCTGATAATTTAACGCATTATTGGGTGAAAATTGGTGCTATTCGTGAATACGGTGGGGCAGTCGAAATTGAATACTTATGCCAATGAAGTTAGGTGGAGGAATGCTGCAAAAGTAGGTATTGTTCTAGAGCTATATAAGGCTATTCCAGACACCGAAACGACAGAGAACGCGTTTCAATCGTTCCAGTGAACATGCGGTTTCTCGTGAGTACGCTTATATTTTTTCATAGAGTTATATTATATTATTATAATAATAACAATTTTAATAATTTTCAAGTTCA
This sequence comes from Andricus curvator, assembly GCA_932195095.1. Classification (NCBI taxonomy): domain Eukaryota; kingdom Metazoa; phylum Arthropoda; class Insecta; order Hymenoptera; family Cynipidae; genus Andricus; species Andricus curvator. The sequence continues at coordinate 865,958 of CAKNYM010052708.1, read as the reverse complement.
ACCAAATTGTGTTCTGTGAAGAAATCCTACTAGTTAGTAGTGAAGATACAATATTATCAAAGTGGTTAAAAATTGCATTGTGATATACTAGTGTTTTCATTACAATTTTTACAATGTACAATTTTACAATTTTTTAATTATTTACTTTACAATTTTTTTTAAACTGCTGTATATATTGTAGGCATTGAGCAGTTGCGTGCAATAATGGTGTCCTTGCATTTTTATAAGTCTCTTATTCATCATTGGTTTTGTACATAACTTCATGAAGAACAAATAAAAAATAAGTGACTTATTCTAAAAATGCAAGAACGCCATTATTACACCCAATCGGTCAAATTCACATTTAAATTTTTCTGAATTAAAAACTGTGACATTTCAATACCTTTCAAGATTTATAAATTAAAATTGGTATTCTTCATAATAAAGAAAATTCAAAGTAGAAATTCTTTTTTTTAAAGTTAATATCAAGTTAATAAAATTTTGATACCTATAAGTTTCGAATAATTTAAGTTTTAAATCCAGCAAATTGAAATAAATAAGATACATCCTTAACAATAGAAACATTTTGAATTCAGTAGGCCTGAATTTCGAAAGTCTTCAAATTTAAAGTGGTGGATGATTTAAATTTGGAAACTCTGAAATTGCAAGTTTTATAAATTTAAGATATTACAATTTTTACTCTTATACATTAGAGGTCCTGAAATTGGAAGTTTTCTACTCTTCACTCAAGAGTATAATAATGTTCGTAATTGGAATCTCTACAATTTCTGAGCACTCCATTTCTAACCAATCTTGCAAAAACAAAGAAAGAAGCAAAAATCAGTCCGAGAAGAAGTCGACAAGCGACCGCTCAGTAAGAGTTTCGTACGTGTAAGCTAAAATAAACAAAAATTAAAGGAAACTTTAACATAGCAATCTTGTTTTTTATCTCAGTTCTACATGTCAAGAGCTTCAGTTTGAAATATTCCTGAAGAAAATCGGTCTAAAAGAAAATCTTCCAGCATAGTGGTCTAAAAACCAAAACGTCCTAATTTCTCTTATTTTTCATATTTTTTAACCACTCATATCAAAAAAGAAAAACTATAACGTATTGAAATTTATTTTGTTATCTCAATTCTATATGCCAGGAGCTTAAATATGAGCCATTTCCGAATTGTTTCGGACTCAAAGAAAAGCTTTCATACTAGGGGTTTATATAACAAAATTTTTCTTAGTTTTCAGCCACTGATATAGAAAAATTGGACTATAACACAGAAAATTAGATTTTTCAGTTTAATTCTACATGCCAAGAAAATAAGACTAAAAGAGAAGCTTCCTGCATAGGGGACTAAATAAACAAATTTTTATCATTCCGCTTAGTTCTCATATTTTCCAACCACCGATATAAAAAAAAATAAAACTATAACATAGAAAATTTTATTTTTTAATTAAATTCGACATTGCCAAGAGCCTCGATATGAGACCTTCCAGAAGAAAATCGGACTAAAATATAAGCTTCCAGTATAGGGGTCTAAATAATCAAATTCTCCTAATTTCTCTTAGTTTTCATATTTTTCAACCACTGATACAAAAAAAAAGAAAACTATAATATAGCAAATGTGATTTTTCGTTTCAATTCTGCATGCCAAGAGCTTCAATTTGAGACATTCTCGAAGAAAATAGGACTGAAATCTTCCATGATAGGGGTCTAAAAACAAAAATTTTCAATTTCTCTTATTTTTTATATTTGTCAACCACCGATATCAAAAAAGAAAAACTATACCAAAAGTCATTTCTTATCTCAATTCTACATGCCAGAAGCTTTAATTTGAGCAATCTTCGAATTAAATTGGACTAAAAGAAAAGTTTCCATAATAGGGGACTAAATAACCAACTTCTCCTCATTTCTCTAAGTTTTCACATTTTTTAAACACTGATAAAAAAATAAAACTATAAAATAGAAATTTTGATTTTTTATTTAAATTCGACATTGCCCAGATCTTCAATTTGAGACATTCTAGAAGGAAATCGGACTAAAAGAAAAGCTTCAAGCATAGGGGTATAAATAATTAAATTCTTCTCATTTTTCTTAGTTTTCATATTTTTCAACCACTGATACGAAAAAAAGAAAATTATAACATAGCAAATTTAATTTTTCATTTCAATTCTGCATACCAAGAGCTTCAATATGTTACATTCCCGAAGAAAATAGGATTAAAAGAAAACCTTTCAGCATAGGTGTCTTGCTGCCATGCAATATTTTTGTTAAGGGAGATTGCCAAAATGTTAACCACTTTAAGTCCCAGTCATTTTCCATTTTTTCTTGGAATAAGAAATCTTTTTTTTTTAAATATCTATATGAAGTACTTGTATCAAAGCGTAATTTAGTAAAGTTTCAAAATTTTAGTGGACTTCGTTTAGAAATTATAAATAACTTCGAAAATTCATATATATCACATATATATTCCTTGATCTCTTAGTTTTATTTTGATCCTCTTTTAGGTTACACTTAATTGAATGAAAAATTAGGCGTTTTGGGAATTTTCTTTTTTTTCGAAAAGCTCTTTGTCTAAATTGTTATTACATAGAAAATCCTGGGGTATTACTTTGATCTTGAAGTTGGATGAAAATGATTTGCAGCAGAGTGAGATTCATTTGATTAAAGTGATCCCACGTATAGCATAAATATTGTTTGACAGTCACACGTAAAAATTGAATTATTCTTTAGAAGATCTTTAAAAAAAAAAACGATTGCTAGGCGTGAAGTTCGGCTCGTACATTTTTTTGATTCTTGAAATTGGACTACTTTGATATTAAATGGAAGATTGAATTGAGCTGCAGCACTTTTGAAACCTCAGGATTTACTGTAGCTACTTTTTGGCAATCACCCTCAAACTGTTCAAATAAATAATAAAGTATATTACTTCTTTTTTAGATATTTGCATCTTGCCTGGCTGCGGCTTTAGCGGAACCAGTTCACATTCACTATCCAGTGCATGTTTACCACGGACCACCTGCACCTCTTGGCAAGGATGGACGTGTAGTTGACACTCCGGAAGTAGCTCACGCTAAAGCAGCTCACTTCCATGCCTACCAAGAAGAAGCAGCCAAAAGTCCTCATCATCACTCCGCACCAGCCCTCGAACATGGTGGATTTGAAAGTGGACATGGTGGTCACGATAGTCATTCCCATGATTTCCGTTACCATGGACCCCCAGCTCCTCTTGCTCACGATGGAAGAGTCGTGGACACCCCTGAAGTTGCTCACGCTAAAGAGGCACATTTCCACGCTTATCACGAAGAATTATCCAAAGTCAGCCATCATCCTGAGAGCGATGGACCTCATTACCTATAAATGAATAAATACACGTAGAATACGATTTTCATGTGACCATGGTTTCTTGAACTGGGAACATTGATTTCTTTCCCTAATATCCAAAGAAATTTTTATCTTTTTTGTGTTGTAGGGCAAAGATTTGAAGAAGATGAAAATGAAAAGAAAATTCTTTTTGTATAATATTTGATATGGTGATAAAGAGTGTTTCATTGTTTACATTTCTGAAATCGTGGTCCTTTTTTGTACAACGCACTTTGTATACGATTTTTAAATAAAAAATATTTTCCTATTACCACTTTCAATCTTTTGACTGTTTAGAATTTTCCTAAATTTATAAATTGTTTTTCCTAATCTGCTATTTTTATAGAAATAGCTTAATGTCATATGTTTATGCGAGTAGGGAAGACTAGTCTTCTATTCTATATTTTATACTTTTTGCTTCCTCATAGATGAAGCTTTGTAATGGTAACACTTTGAAAAAAAATTTAATTCATTTAATTAAACGTTCCTCAATTTAAAAACGTCTATTACAATGTTCTAACCAATTGTTTGCATGTTTGTGTATGTGGATGTGTGGATTGCACACTTTTTTTTTGATTACGATAACTTGAAGACGGTTGCAGAAAAATTAGTGAAATTTTACGGGCTAATTTTCACCACTCATATCTTGAAACTGACCGAAGGATTTGTAAAAATATTTATTGCATTTTTTTAACCCTTTATAATATTTTAAAAATCGGGTTTTTACTTTTTTCATTAACATAATTCAAAGTTGATGCAGAAATATAAAAGATTCTTTGGTTCGAGACGAATTGATTGACCTGTAACATTAATACGTTTTATTAAAAAGTAAGGAAGTTATGGTCTTTTATATTATATGAAAAATCGATTTTCATAGTGACAATTTTCTGGTTCTCATAATTTAAAGTTGTTGTGAGAATAGAAAAGATGTGTTGATTCGAAAAGAATCGATTGATCTATCATATTAATACATTTTATTGAATAGTAAGGACGTTATGCTTATTTACAATATTTGAAATATCTCTTTTGAACCGAAAAACTGTTTTCATTGTCAAAACTCAAAGTTGATGCATGAATATAAAAGACTTTTTAATCATAAATTATCAAATAAAATGATTATGACAATTTTCGTAAAAAAATCATAAAGCTGGGAAATGGATAGGGTGCGACGGAACGTCCTTCTTCCGTTTTCAGCTCGACAAATTGCCATTTCAAATACAAAATTTGATTTGTCTGATTTTTCATTGTAATTTGAAAATTTGTGGTATTTTTTTTTAATTTATATTTTTATATTGATCAAAATGAAAAATTTAGTTTGTCCATTATTAAAAAAATCACTAATGCTTCCTCTATGGGGAAGTAAATACATTTGCTAACGGGAAGTAAAGTGCTAGTTTAGCATGTTGTAATGTTATTCAGATGGTACTCTTCTGGTACGACATTTAAGCTTTTCCGATCAGTTGCCGAAGGACATTGTGTTTAAATTCATGAAACAAGAATTCAAAACTAATGTCCAAAAATATTTTTTCATTTATATACGTTGATTACTTTTCAATATGTTATCAAAATTGTACGAGCTCCAAACTGTGACGTATTTAACATGCAAGGCATGCAATTGCTCAAAGATCTGTAGGGCAGTGATGCCAATGTTGCCGCCTTTTGCTACTGCGCTTGCCTTTGGGCCGCGCACTTGTTGGCCGCAGTTCGCGCGCAATTCAAAATTGGAATTAAAAACAATTCTTGTAATTGAAATAAATAATTATTGAAGAATGCACAAGAACGTATATAAATTGTACAACTTCTGATTTTAGACATCTGAAATTAAATGTTTTGTGAAATATAAGTTATTCTTTGGAAGTCAAAGAAAATAAACTGTTATTTAAAAATGTATGAGTTATCAATTTTTTTTCTTGTCTGAAATCAGAAGTTGTAAAATTTATGTACATTTTTGTGCATTTTTCAATAATTATTTATTTAAATTACAAGAATTGTTTTTAATTCCAATTTTGAATTGCGCTCCAACTGCGGCCAACCAGTGCGCGGCACGAACGCAAGCGCAGTAGCAAAAGGCGCCAACATTGGCATCACTGCTGTTGGGTTTGAGGTATACATTCTCATCGCGATACTCGCGCTACGTGTTCTATTTTCGAAAGACATTTTTAAATATATATTTATTTTCTAAACTACATCACAATAAAAAGCGACAATCCTTTCTTCAGACTTTCTTCCCTGTCTTGCCATTGGATCATGCTATCTCGTATCGTTATGCAAAAAATAGGATTTTTTTCATAGAATTTTTGATGGATAAAACAAAAACTTCCACAAGTCTTTTTCAAGCCTTTTTACGTATCTCGCGCCTTTCGGCGTAATATATAGTAATTTTCGATTTTTGCATATCAATTTCGATAAATAAATTAAAGATGACGAATTCTATCGAAAAGGGGTTTAAAAAAATTTTGTAAGAATTTTCAAAAGCTGAAATTCCTGCAGAAACTTTACCCATATTTCGCGTCATTTTGGGCTCAAAATTTGAATTTTCTATTTTTCGCATGCTATTTTCGATAAATAAAACCAAAATGACAAGTCCTATGAAAAAATGGTTAAAAGAAATTTTGTAGGATAGTTTAAAAGCTATAATTGCTCTTCACATCTTTTTCTCTTATTTAGCGTCGTTTGGTTCAAAACTTAAATTTTGGATTTTTTCATAGCATTTTCGATAAATAAAACCAAAATGACAAGTCCTATCAAAAAATGGTTCAGAGAAGTTTCGTAAGACTTTCCAAAAGCTATAATTGTTCTCGAAAATTTTTTCCGTATTTTGCGTTGTTCGGTTCAAAATGTGAATTCTTGATTTTTGCATAGTATTTTCGATAATGAAAACCAAAATGACAAGTCCTATCAGAAAATGGTTTGAAAAATTGTTGTAGATCTTTTCAAAAGCTGCAATTCTACTTTGAAACTTTTTTCCGTTTCTCACGTCGTTTGGCTCAAAATTTTAATTTTATATTTTTTCATAGTATTTTCGATAAATAAAACTGAAATGACAAGTCCTATCATGAAATGGTTATTAAGAATTTTTTGGACTTTTCAAAAGCTATAATACCTCTTCAAAACTTTTTCATATATTTTCCGTTGTTTTGCTCAAAAGTTAAATTTTGAATTTTGTTCACAGTATTTTCGATAAATAAAACCAAAATATCAACTATTTTCAAAAAAGGTTTAGAGAAGAATTATTAGTCTTTTAAAAAGCTACAATTCTTCTCAGAAACTTTTTTACGTATCTGTTCTCGTTTGGCTTAAAATTCGAATTTTCGACTTATCCATTTTCGACAAATAAAACAAAAAAAATCAAGTACTATCAAAAAAAGGTTGAAAAAATTGTAGATATTTTGAAAAGCTTCAATTCTTCTCTTGAACTTTTTTCACGCATCTGTCGCGGTTCGGCGTAAAATTGGAATATTCGATTCTTGGATAGCATTTTCGGTGGATAAAACCATAACCGTTGCTCAAGGAATTCTCGTTAACGAACTCGTTTTTTCTTTTAGGACCAAAAAAAAGTGTGCCAAAGCTCGATTTGATCCTTTAATTTCTTAGAGAGTTATCGTTTTTACGGACGGACGGACGGATAGGCGAATGGACAGGAATAAAAACAGACAGACATACGAGTACAGACAGACGGACAGACGCCATTGCTAAAACTTGATTTTCGGATTCAGGGGGTCTTTAAACATGGAGATCCGTTGAAAAACTGACGTGCGAAATTTCGGACGATTCTAATACTTTCTTAATCTTAAATTATGAGAATGTAAAAATACGAATAATTTTATTTTATTATGTTGGTGAAATACATGAACTTGCTCATTTATTCAAAAGTTGCTTCGTTGGTAGCATTTAATGGTTTGTGCTCGCAACCTAAAAGCAAAAAAAAAATTACTTTGATACCCGAGACAACATGTCAACAATTTATTCAACTCGTACCGAATGACACTTCTCATAAAAACACATAAAATATATAAAATATATTTTCATCGCCATGTCAAAATAGTATATTTCGATACTAGAGGCCAAACGGGCGTTTTGGTCACTGCGAGTATGAAGGAGCCGCGTGAACCCGAGGCGCCTTCATACTCGAGTGACCAAATCGCCCGTGAGGACTCGAGTATCGAACACTATTTTTCTTTATAGAATTGTATGCAAAACCCGAGATGTGTAAGACAAAAAAATATCTCTCAAAATGTTTATCTAGTAGTATAGTAGAGAAAAAGATCAACAAATATATATCTACAATTTATTAGTAGTGTTTTTTAACCAACGTGAGAATTACCTATTTTCAGCAGTTAAGGGGACAAGACACAGGGGGAAAATTAAAGAATTTAAAGAAAAATGTCCAATTTGAACCCTCAGGATCGTAAATTTCCAAAATTAATATATACAAATTATTCAGTTTCAAATAGCTTTATATTTTTTCAAAATTTGGGAATTGTAAATTTCTAGTTTTGAAGTGTAAAGTTCAAGTTTGCGGTAATAACGTTGAAATCCTTTGAAATTAAAAATTTGCCAATCATCTAGTTTTACATTATGCCTTATACTGATAAGAATTCAATCATTTTAATGCAAAATTCGACTTTCAATCATTTAAAAATTAGTATTATTTTGAAACTCGCAAGCCACGATGTGATCGCCGTGTCAAGGGTTGAATGGCACCAGGATTAACAAATCCTTGAACACCCCGGCCTGCCCCACTCAGTAGAGGCGGACAGACCGGGGTCTCAAAGGAGGTATCTTAACCGAGACTTTGGGACACCAGGTCGAATCCCATAGTATGTAGACCCGCCTCCTGCAAGCGGGGCTTTGCGAAGGGTGTGTCTAACCCACCGCGAAAAGTGGAAGGCACCTTAGAGGCAATCCACCAGATTCGGTGCAAACTCTTGATAATGGTGAAGACAATCTTGTCGACACCGTAGAAGTGCAGCTAACGGAGTTCTCCGTAAGAAAGAGGCAACGTAGCGAAGCACGAAGAAAGAAAAACCACAAAGCGCGTCTCGCCAACAGCAGCCAAGGCACCCCATAGCGGACAGTGGCTGCGGGAACTTTACCTGGAGCAACTCCTCAGGCTTATCCTATAGGTAAGAGGAAGAAGGACTCTAGAGAAACTCCCTCAAACAGGGAATTGAAACTTCAGAAGGCCCTGGAAAGACAGGGCTTTACTTTCGCGCAGATGGCTAACAACGCACTGGAGAGAGTTGTCGTTGCGTCGGATTATCCTGAAACCTGTCTAACTTTTGAAGAGTTGGACATACTGAGGAAGGAAACCTCTAAAGTCATTGACGCGTTACCCCGCGAGGGTCGCGCCCCCAGATTCAACGACTCTATCTGGGGGGCGGGTAGGGTTACCTTTCGGGTGACCCAACTGGGACCGCAGGGAGACCAGAAGCGTCTGGAGGTGCCCCAAATTAGCCTCTCATTGCTTAAGACGGAAATCCCCATGATGCAGATCAATTTGCACCACAGCAAAGGCGCCTCGGCGGTTCTAGCCAGACGCATATCAGTGGTGCAGACAGAGTTCGCCCTAATCCAAGAACCCTGGTTATACAGAGAAAGGATTAGTGTCTTGTCAGGGTGCGGCACCATATATAAAAGGCCGCGCGAAAAAACGCCAAGGGCATGCATAGCCGTCTAGAAAGGCTAGAGGTGGTTATTGCCTCGGCTTATTTCCCGGGCAATATTCCTCTGCTGTTGGGCTGTGATGCAAACTCTCACCACACGGTGTAGGGGGAGCACAAAGTGGGGTGGGGGCACAAAATGGGGGCACTGAGCTGGAGATTCTGAATCGGGGTGATACTGCCACATTCCAGACTAAAAACAGGAGTAAGGTTCTCGATTTTACTCTATGCTCGGATGTACTGAGGAGCAAGGTAGTGCGCTGGAGAATCTTTGATGAGGAGTCTCTCGGACCACAAATATATCTTGTTTCAGTTAACCCTAGAAAAGCTGGCGGTTTCAAAGATCAGAAACCCCAGTAATATACTTTGGGACTCATATGAAAAGAAACTCAAAGGGAGCCTTGCCGGATTCCCCACCAGCTATGGTACCATTGATAAGTTAAAGCACGCCGCGGATTTTCTACTAAGGACTCTGACTACACCATATGAGAACAATAGCCCTACAAGCACTATTCGGCCTAGGAACGGAGCAGATTGGTAAATTACCCACCTGAAAATACTCCGTAAATAGACAAGAACGTTGTGCAACAGGGCAAATAGAACTAAATTGCCTTCAGACTGGAACATATACAAGACGGCTCAGTATGAATACAATGAAAATATAAGAAAAGATAAACAGGAGGATTGGAGGGGCTTCTGAGAGGAATCGAAAGACATTCCGGAAACAGCGAGGCTCCAAAAGATACTGGCGGAAAATCCGGAAGCTCGCCTCGGGCTAATAAGGCTCGATAACGGTGAGTTTGCCGAAGGTGAAGAAGCAACGCTGAATCACCTGATGGAAGATCACTTCCCTGGTTTTCAGCGATTCCGAACCGACCAAGAGGAGGAAGGCTGGGGCCAAGAGATGGGGAGGTCCGATTTGAATTTCGCCGCCAAGCACGTTGATAATAAAAAGGTGGTATGGGCCGTAGGGTCCTTCTGTACCTTTGGATCACCAGAGGCGGATGGCATTTATCCAGCTCTTTTACAAAAAGGCACGGATCTCGTCGTCCCTCCAGTAACGAAATTATTTAGGGCAAGCATTGCCCTAAAACACCTGCCATCGGCATGGAAGGATGGCAGAGTGGCCTTCATTCCCTAACCGGGGAAGGAGGGTTACACTGCTGCAAAAGATTTCCGAACTATCAGCTTAACGTCTTTTATCCTGAAGACGTTTGAGAAGCTGGTCGAGAGATTTATCAGGAATGATGTACTTTTGGCCTCCCTGCTGCACAAAGGGCAGCATGTTTTTCAGGCAGGCTGCTCGGTAGCAACTGCACTTCATGCTGTCGGGGCAAAATTGGAGCAGCAGCTAGAACAAAAGGGGGATGCTGTGGGCACTTTCTTGGATATAGAGGTTGCTTTCAGCAATACTCCTTAAAAAGTCATCTGTCGAGAGGCTTTGAGATGTGGCGTGCCAGACCAGCTAGTATGCTGGGTAGTAAGCATGCTGCGCCGAAGAAGACCTGTCGCCCCTCCTGTGGTGCATTGTTACGGACGGCCTCCTTCGTAGGCTAAATATGGAGGGGTACTCTACTCAGGTCTAAGCGGATGATCCTGGATAGCAAACTGAACTGGGCAAAGCACCTGGAGACCCAACAGCTCTAGTCTGCTGTCCTTAAACCATGGCTCCTATATGCGGCCGTGGTCTGGTGGCCACATGCGGAACTTTAAACAATGCAGGACAGGCTGAGACGATTCAAAACGCTACTGTTTAGGAGTTTGACAGAAACAATAAGGACTACGCCCACATCGGCGATAGGATTCATGCTTTGTGAAGAAACCCAACATGTCGCAATAATTACAAGGGCGCCACACGCGATGGGCCGCCTGGCAGGAGTAAATATATGGACTCCGGGGACTAGGCACACTAGGTTCCCAAAGGACATCAGCGCACTGCCGATTCTAGAGATGAGGCAAGATAAAATAACAAAACGCTTCAACTTTACCAAAACTTTCCACGTCTGCATTCTAGGCAGGAATATGTGGAAAGCAAATGATAACTGGCTCCTCCAAGGGGAAATCTGGTATACAGATGGCTCCAGGGGGAGGTTCTGGCCGTCCTTCGCTGTGCTGAAACATTGACAGAAGAAAACGCTGCTGGCAGGCAGATTACGATCTGCTCAGACAGCCAAGCGACACTACCTGCTCTAGGAAAACTAGACATAACATCAGAACTGGTTTGGGAATGCAAAATGGTATTAAACCAACTTACAGAAAAAAACAAAGTGGCTCTCATATGGGTCCCTGGTCACACAGGGACATAGGACCATAACTGGTACTGGAACTAGCGTCTTGCTGCATCGGAATGGCCATCAAAAGCTGGATCCGAACAAAGCATCGGGAATACTGGGAATAAATCCAGGGTTGCTGACAGGCAAAATCCATCCTGGGTTATACGTACAGGATGGACAGAGCCAGGAAAATCCTGGGTTTACCCAAGAAAGATATAAGGACAGTGGTCCGGATCCTAACTGGGCATAACCACTTGAACTATCACATGCACAAAATGGGGTATAATCCCACGACAGAGTGCAGGAAATGCGGCAGGGATGATGAAACATCCCTGCATGTATTATTCCAATGCCCGACATTAGTAATTGTAATGCGATCAGTAACTGGCATACTAGGCTTCATCAAGAGGTCTGGGGTTGTGCGCCAGGGGAGCTCCTAGGGGCTTCCCGCCTGCTTTAAAACATAACTAAACTAAAACTAAACTATCATTCTGAAAAGATAAATTTTGATTTAACAATTTTTCAACTGTTTCACGTTTATACATTTTTAAATGAATCGTTGAAATTTATCAAGCTCAAACGTTGAGTGTAAAGACTTGAAATTTTAATGATCTCGAATATAAAATATACCAACAGATAAGGAAAATATATTATAGCTAACAATCAGGAATTTTAATCTTCCAGTAATCGTAACTAAAAATAAAAATGACTTGTTCGTTACTGTTTTCTAAAATCGACTGAAAGTAATTGTTCTGAATATTTTAGTTAATGAATTAAGTCTTCAATTCAAATTAATAAAAAAATTTAACTTTGCTTAATTTAAAATAGTCACATTTAAAATGAAAATTCTTTTAAAATTTAAAAACTTCAAATAGGATTTTAAACTTATGAAGAAGTTTTGGGAGCGTTGGGAATTAAAAAATGATTATTGGGGGTGGGATGTCAAAAAATCATCTCAAGTTATCTGATTTATACAAAATATACCTAGATTATAGGAAGCATAACTAATTAATTGTACAATTATGTCAGTTTCCTAATATTACGTTTAACTAACATTTCAAACATTCAAATAAAAAAAAATGTAAATAAAAACCGAGGCGATTTTTATATGTATAAGATAGACATAAACAGCAATGTTCAATATTAATTTCAAATATTAAATTGGAACAAAGGATTTTTGTTTTAAAATCTTGTTTTTATTATTGAAACGTTTAACTAGATATAAAATTTTGTATTGACATAGAAATTTCATATTGAGGTGGAAGACATGAATTATTTTTTTAAGGAATTTTGCTTCAAAGAGCACAATTATTATTTTATTGTGCTCTATAAAACGGGCCAATAATTACTAGCCTGTCGCGGTAGATCAGTGATTACTGGCCGGAGTGTAACGCAGGAACTACTGCAAAATTGATGAATAAAAGTTCAAATAAATAAAGAAACAATATTTTGTAATATGATATTATACTAGAATTTGAATTACAATATAGATCGTTACATTCGTAACTCTGTTATGCCGGCGTGTTGAATTCTACTTATCAGTGCCATTGGTGCCCTCGGGCGGCGGAGGGATGGGGAAGGGGCGCATTTATTTGTTTGCAACCTCCCCTCCCCCCAGGCCGGTTCTACTTCTTATATAATAGAAACACTTTTTTTATTTGCTGTGTAAGCGTGATTGCGAAAAATTTGAGCATTTTAGACAATGAGATTTTCAAACAAGAACATTTCCAAACCAGCTACAATATTTTTTTAAATCAGGGATAACCCAAGAGAGAATGAAAATATAAAGCTAAGAGATCAAAATCTTCTCAAAATATCAACATAACAGATAAAAATATTGACAAACATGGGAAAATCACTATTTGGAATCAACCTTGATAAATCGATTTTTAACTATACTAAAATCTTTGTAAGCATAAATCTAACAATTTAGCCCGCATTATGAATAGTTTGAATAATTATTTTCGAGTTTTATCTTAAAATAGTAATGCATCGTGACCAGACAAAAAACTAGTGGGACAGACTTTGAAGGAATATATCTATGAATCTCAAATATTACAAAAAAACTTCACTGAAATAATTTGAGAAAAATTGTATCATTTAAAGGAAGATGTTTAATATGATTGGGAATTAAGGCTCATATAGGGGGTGATGTAACCTAGAAAACTCTCCTGAAAAAATCAATTCCAAATGCTAGCGTAACGAATGATTATCTGAGGGCAATTTTTTTCCTCTTGGAAGCTCAAATCCATATTGGAGGCGGAAAGTCCCTGCGGATCGTCGAAACTTGCGATAAATATGTTAAATTTCTTGAATATTGCATTTCCAAAGCAGCAAACAAAAATAAATAGAACTGGCGCGATGTTTAAAATAGAAAAATTATTCCAACAGACAAAAAAGTGATAATTTTTATGAAGTTGTAATAAATTATTCAAAACCATAATAAATGTATCTTATTAAAAAATATATTTTTTATAAACACGATATTTGGAGCTTTGGAGATGCAATATTTAAGGAATTTAACATATTTATCGCAAGTTTCGACGATCTGCAGGGACTTTCCGCCTCGAATATGGATTTGAGCTTCCAAGAGGGGAAAAAATTGCCCCCCGATAATCATTCGTTGCGCTGGCATTTGAAATTGTTTTTTTCAGGTGAGTTTTCTAGGTTACATTATCCCCTACATGAGCCTTAAAGTGGTCAACTTTTTGGCCATCAGACATATATTTATACGAGGAAATCCGCGAAGATATCCAGTCCAAAAGTAAAACGAGAATTTTTTAAATAGTTATTATATAAATGTAGAAAATTAGTTTAAACAATATTAATTTAACAATAAGATTAAATAATTTAAACAAATATTATCAACAAAGAAATAAGAAATCGTCGTCATAGAACCTAATAAAAATGCAAATAATCTTTGCGGAATATTTTTTAGTTACAAATTTAGCATTAGTGCAGATCAATTAAATTGTATTTCGACGCCTGAGTGTGTTCGTTCCGAATCTGCTTGAAAAAGTTGTTGGTTCGGAGTTTGTTATTTAATCTTCTAATTCATACTATTTTTGCATAATTATATAAAACTGAGATAATACAACATAATACAACACCACTCATTACATTTATTTTGAAATCACTATATTATGAATGAACTGTAGTATGCCATGCAATGTGGTGAATATTTAATAAAATAATGTTTTGAAAGCAATAATTGAATATTATATTATTTATAATAAACCTGCTGGTGCCAGCGAAAGTAGGACGTCTAGGATAATTATAGTTCTCGTACATTAATAAATACATTAACCTAATATATCAAATAACAATAATATAAATTCATTCAAAGAATTATCCAAAGAAGCTCGCAATCTCTTAAAAATTTTTTTCAAATCTGAAAAAATTAAGATTTATGAAAAATTATAATTTCAATGTTACCTACCTTCCATTGCTAGTATTTTGTTGATAGGATAGTTTATTAAAATAAAGACATAATCCACCGTATAGTGATTTGAATCTAAGCTCAGTTCCGACTGAAGCTCTTTATCATATAGCCAGAAATCACATAAGATGTCGATAAATTTTTTAGTGACAAATTGTTTTATTCAAAAGAACAAAAATTTTTATATTTCATTAATTCGATTCACTTCTAAAATGTATTATAATGTACTGTCCAATATTTTATTGTTTGCTTAGAGTAAACTAAAAACTACATGAATAAAAAAAATGTGGACAAAATTAATACCGATTCATACTATGTTGGAATTAACTTTATCGTGAATTTGAATTGCTATTCATCGTTCGGCTTAATTAAATGTCAGAGGTACAACTACAAAATTTCAAGAATAAAATACTTCGCCGAACGAACGCCTTTTTCGAACAAACTCCGAACCAACACCTTTTCCGAGCTGATTCGGAACCAACACCTTCTTCGAAAAAACTCCGAACCATCACCTTCGGCAAGCAGATTCGGAACGAACAACTATTTCACTAAGTCCGGCCCGGGTAAAAAAATTTTGGCATGGGATGGATCTAGGAAAACATCTGGGAAATCATATGGGAGTGATCTCTCAGATAGTGTAGTAAAAGTATGGCAAATGAGACGATCCCATACTTTTTGTATATTTTATTGAAGTATAGTGAGTGTATATCTTAAATATAGCTAAAGTATAACAATGTATGATTGAAGTATAGGGAAAGTATTTTCAAAGTATATGTGAAGTATAGCTTCAGTATAACGAGTATAACTAAAGTATAGATAAAGTATAGCTGATGTTCAGTCAAATTATGGCTGAAGTATATCTCTAAGAATAGCTCAAGTATGTAGATTATATCTAAAATATAGGAAAAGTATGGCTGTAGTAGGTATAGCCGCATTCAGAGAATATTGTTTGTAAATTTAATGCTATACTATGCGAAATTTAACACTAAACATTTCATCAAAGTAACAATTTTATTAAACCTTTTTGTGCTATTAATATTATGTTCGAGAATCAAATATTCTGGATCTCTTACCAATATATATGAGATACAAATCATGTCAGTTGTCCATTGTATATTCGTTGTATATTGTATATCCTCACGAATAATATTCAAAACATATTTGACTCACGAAATCACTTTATTCGTGAACTTTTCAAATTTTTGGACGAGCTGTCATTTATGATACATTATGTTTTATCCCGTTGCTAGGGTATCTTGAAAAACAAATGAGTGCAATTCTATGTCCGATACTTTTGCCATACTTAAGTATAAATGAAATATAATCTTTACTTCATCTATAGGGGAAAGCGGGGCACTGACGTCAGGGCGAATAAGCTGGGCACCCCTCCAAAAACTTGTAAAACGAGTAAAAAAAATCAATTTCTTTTTTATTGGCATCTACTAAATGCATAGTTGTATTTGAAACCAATTAATTTGTTATTTTGTAAAAAATGAAATAAAATTCTGGTGATTGAAATTTGGAGCATAAAAATCGGATGCGCAATCGAATTTCGAACGTTCGTGAAAAGGAAAAATAAGTATCAATAGTCCTTAAAACTGGGCCTATTGTAAAGTTTGAAACTCGAACTTTAATTTATTTTTTTAAATCACTTCTCTCAAACCTGTAGTTAAATAGTTATTTCAAAAATAAAAAAAGTATCGAGGTGGGGCAGAGATCACACTCGCGCCGTTCTAAGCTGTGTTTAGAGAGAACAGCTGATATTTAACCTCAAATTTAGTTTCAGTTCTGTGATTGCTAGGATGTAATACCAGGTGTAATAACTACTGTAAATGGAACTGTGGTCATTTCAAAAGAAGATGGTACCTATGAACCATTTTACGTGAATAATAATTTACCATTTGCATGATGTATGTAACTTAAAGTCATCTTTAAAACAACTTCGTTAATATTAATATATTTTATTATTAAATTTTAGATCTCACATTTAAATATTAACATTTCATCTCTTTAGCTATAATAAAACTTGTATAAAATAAAAAAAATGTGATAATAAAACTCACAAAAAATAATCAAAGTTAATTATTAAATAAAAAATATATTTTATTTATCTATATTTGATAGAACTATTACAAAAAGTACCATTTATCCATCTCGTTTTTATTCGCGAGTTTACCGTGCCATTTGTGCCCCACCTGGATGACATTGCCTGCCCCGCAGATACCTTCTGTGCCCCACTTTGACGCCTGCTTATTTTTATTTCTACAAATTAAACGCGTTCGCTTTAAATTTTTATTCGAATTGAATTTCATTTATAAACATACATTTTATTTGTTGCTTCTTTTTTTGACAGTGTAAAAAATACTATTAATGTTAAAAAATTCACTCAAAGTTAGGGTGCTGCCCGTGCCCCGCTCTCCCCTACTTAAGTATAGATAAAGTATATCCTATACTTTAGATAGACTTAAGTATAGATGAAGTATATCCCATACATCAGCTTAACTTTAACCATACTTCAGCTATACTTCAGATATACTTTATACTATTTCAATATACTTGCAGTATGGGATCGTCTCATTTACCATACATATTCTATACTTTTAAAAGTCAATGATAGATCACTCCCATACTTATGATTTTTACTCGGGAGGCTTCGATTTTAGGCACAATGTAAAAATTTTCCTGTACTTTGGTATTTTTATTTTCAAAATCAATGAAAATTTTGTTCCACAAATTATCTAGTTCGTTACGCTATTGTTTTTTGCCCGTTGATATATTACCAAATGCACCGCGCGACCTTTAAGTGAACTGATAATTGAACGCATTATTGCTTGAAAATTGGTGCTATTCGTGAATACGGTGGGGCATTCGAAATAAATACTTATGCCAATGAAGTTAGGTGGAGGAATGCTGCAAAAGTAAGTATTGTTCTAGAGCTATATAAGGCTATTCCAAACACCGAAACGACAGAGAACGCATTTCAATCGTTCCAGTGAACATGTGGTTCCTCGTGAGTACGCTTATATCTTTTTCATAAAGTTATATTATATTATTTTAATAATAGCAATTATAAAATTTGCAAGTTCGAAAAAATTGTGTTCTGTCAAGTAATTCTGCTAGTGCCGTCCTCTAAGAAAATCGGACAAAAAGAAAAGCTTCCAGCTTAGAGGACTAAATAATCAAGTTTTCCTTATTTTCCTTATTTCTCATATTTTTCAACCAGTGATATATAAAAAAAGAAAAGTAGAACATAACAAATTTGATTTTTGATTTCAATTCTGTGTGCCAAGAGCTTCAATTTGATAAACTCCCGATGAAAATCCGACCAAAAAAAAAGTTTCCAGCAAAGGGGTCTTCTTACCTCTCAATTTCTCTATATCTTCCCCTTTCCCACTCAATGACTTTTTGCTTGAAAATTTAAATTTAAATAGGAAGCAGATTTTTCCCAACGTTCCCAGTATTTTTGTTCGTTCATCAGTTGTCACTTTATGGGACAAATACAAAATCTCAAAGTCGTAGCGTAAACATAATTTTTTAGGCGTGTTCAGAAATGACACACGCTTGCACGAGTTAATAATGATCTAAAATTTTTGATGGTTCGGATTCCATCGAAAGTCAGGCTGTATTGAGAAAAACAATATTTTACAAGTTTTTATTTGACTTGCTATGTGGATCTATTTTGTGATAGTCAAATCTTGCATTTCAATTTTAACACACTTCCACATATCCAATCGACTTGAAAGTCTTCAAACATAGTATTTCTGATGACGAAAAAATTTAAAAATAAAATAATAATGATAAAATAAAATTCAAGAATATTTAAAAAAAACAGGCTTCTGTTTAAATGTACTCAAAAGAGGGAAAATAATTGGAAGATGGCTCGTAGAATAATAACATAATAATAATGTGTCTAAAAATAAAAGCGTAAGGCATAAATATTGAACATTGTATTTATATGATAGAGAGATTTTTTTATGTTTATGTAAGATGCTTTTAGTTTTAGTCACATTATTATTATTATTGTATTATTATTATTCCACGATCCATTTTAGAATTATTTTCCCTCTTTTTAGCACATTGGAATGAAAGCTTGTTTTAAAAAATATGATTTAATACATATTATTTTTAGATATTGTCTATACGTACGGAAACAACCCATGTCTCCTTTTCCTATCCAGGCCCCCTTTTTCCTTTCTAGTCCGTACATTTGGACTCGCCGTGTTATAAACGGACATAAACGTACTGATTGTCCGGATTTTTCGACTTGGCTTTTCTTTTATCAAGCTTCTGCTAAAATTGTTTCATTCGGTGAAAAAATTAATGCGTATTTTTCTTTTATTTACAAAAATAGGGAAAAAATTATTAATGAACAAGTATCATTTCTTCGTGATTTGCAATGATTAGTTGTTGAAATTCATAGTGTTTGTATAAAATGTGAATAAAAAACTAAACTGAAAACTATTAATTAATGTGAATTTCAATAAGAATAATAAGTGTTTGACAGGAAATACAATCGATGATACCAGACGCCGAGAAAAAAAACAATTAAACCAAAAGTATCACCCACAAGCGTGCAAACTGCCTTCTCTAGGGGTTAAATATATTTTCCATTTCGAAGATTTTATACATTATTCTGTGGATCTTTAGCAAGGGGTAGTTTTTCACGCTAAGGTGTAGTATTGTTGGTCTAATCGGGTCAAACATTTTTTCTCAGCGTCTGGTACCATCATTTATATTTTCCGTCAAAAACTTACAGTAGTTGTAACTTTTCTCAATACATAAAAACGCATTTTTTTAGCAAAGTTAACAAGCTTATGAGTTAAGTGATCAAAAAAGAATATTTAATTGGGTTTCTCAAGGCCTACTGTAGATCTTGCCATCATACAATATTTTTGTTAGGGGTGATTGCCAAAATTTTAACCACTTCAAGTCCCAGTTTTGTTCCAATTTTTCTTTGAATAGTAAATCTTTTTATAAAAAGTTCTCCATGAAGTAATTATATCAAAACGCAATTTAGTAAAGTTTCAAAATGTTAGACGACTTGGTTTAGAAAGTATAATTAAAGAACTACGCAAAATGTCTTGTCACACACCTGTCCCAAACTTCAAATGTAAAATAAATAATTTATCAATAATACTATTACAATTTTTCAAATATTTGGAATTTTGAGTTAAGGATTTCAAAAATCACTTCAATGTATGTCCCGCAAGTTTCTTGTCTGGTCACGCTGCATTTCTATCTTAGGATAAAACTCAAAAATAGTTATAAAACTATTCATAATGTGGGCAACAAGTCTTAATTTTTCTCGAAAATGAGAGAATATTTTAAAAAGCTAGAGTCAAAATCAAATAAATCTTGAAAATAATCATTTTCAAATATTTTTGAATATTTTCACCTGTTCTGCATACATTTACAAAAAATTAAAAAAAAAATCTGTTTCATCTCTCAGTTTTATATTCTGATGCTCTTTTAGGTTACCCTCAATTCAAAAAAAAAATTAGGCATTTTGAAAAAAATTTTGTTTTCGAAAATCGCATTGTCTAAAATGGCCTCATAGAAAAACCTCGGGTATTAATTTGATCTTGAAGTTGGATCAAAGTGATTTGCAGCAGAGTGATACTCATTTGATTAAGGTATTATACGGATAAAATTATTTTCTGAGGATTTTTTTCAAATTAGGATTGTAGATTTATAAGAGTGTTATCTAAAGTTTGGCGCAATTAGAAAAGGACTGACCATTTCGAAGTTGAGTTAAGTAAAATCAAAAATAGAATACTATGCCCGTAAGGCCTATCTCATGGTATTGAAAATGTAACATATTTTAGCATGAAGTCTCAACGGTTCCGAGGATTTTGTTTAAAAGCTAAGACACGATAGAAGGGCACAATAAAGAGATTCTGTGAAAATTCCAGAATTATTTTCCATTTCGTTTATGAAGTAGAGCCCTGTAAGTATGAAAGAACAGACAGGTCCGATAGGTTGGCCACTTTCACACGTATTCAGTTGATCGACGTAAAGTTAGAGCGTCGTCAATGGGCTTGTGTGTGTTTTTCGTATGGATAGTCTTTGTATGAATTTATCTATATAATACCTAAAAATGATCCCAGATTTAGTATCAACATTTTTTGACAGTTACACGTAAAAACGTAATTTTTCTTTAATGAGATCTTTCGAAAAAACGACTGCCGGTTGCTAAGCGTGATGTTCGGCTTGTAGATGTTTTTGATTCTTGACAGTAAACTACTTTGATATTAAATTCACGAAGGAATAGTAAGGAGTTGTATCCCTGTAAGTGGGGAGTGGGACGAGCGACGTCCAAGAATTAGTTAATGCTTGCCACGAATGAAAACTTAAAAGCCAAATCGTGCACATGCGCACTGCCGATTGCCATCTCAACGATGTCAACACGCGTTGGAAGTTTTGAACTTGTGTATTGAGCGAACATAAACAAACGAACATAACATACATATGCATCGAGATGTCAAAATATAACGTAGGGGAGTGGATATAACACGTGACAGCGAAAACAGCTCTGCGCATGTGCACGATTTGGCTTTTAAGTTGTCATTCGTGGCAAGCATTAACGAATTCTTGGACGTCGCTCGTCCCACCTCTGCTCACCAAACACATGGGGTGATACCACTCCTTACTATTCCTTCTTGTTAAATTGAATATTCAATTGAGCTGCAGGACTTTTGAAAGCTCAGGATTTATTGTGGCTACTTTTTGGCAATCATCCTTAAACTGTTCAAATAAATAATAAACTATAATACTTCTTTTTCAGATATTTGCATCTTGTCTGGCTGCGGCTTTAGCGGAACCAGATCACAGTCACTATCCAGTGCATGTTTACCATGGACCACCTGCACCACTTGGAAAGGATGGACGTGTAGTTGACACCCCGGAAGTAGCTCACGCTAAAGCAGCTCACTTCCATGCCTACAAAGAAGAAGCAGCCAAAAGTGCTCATCATCACTCCGCACCAGCCCTCGAACATGGTGGATTTGAAAGTGGACATGGTGGTCACGATAGTCATTCCCATGATTTCCGTTACCATGGACCCCCAGCTCCTCTTGCTCACGATGGAAGAGTCGTGGACACCCCTGAAGTTGCTCACGCTAAAGCAGCACATTTCCACGCTTATCACGAAGAATTATCCAAAGTCAGCCATCATCCTGAGAGCGATGGACCTCATTACCTATAAATGAATAAATACACGTAGAATACGATTTTCACGTGACCATGGTTTCTTGAACTGGGAAAATTGATTTAGTTTCCTTAGATCCAAAGAAATTGTTAGCTTTTTGTATTGTAGGGCAAAGATTTGAAGAAGATGAAGAAATGATAGAATCTTTCTGAATTTTAAAAGAAAATTCTGTGTTGTAGAATATTTTGTATGGTGATCAAGGGTGTTTTATTGTTTACTTTTCTGAAATCATGGTCCTTTTTTGCACAACGAACTTTGTATACGATTTTTGAATAAACAAATATTTTTCTAGTACCACTTTTAATCTTTTAACTGTTTTGCATTTTTATACATTTCTTAATTGTTTTTACCAATCTGCTATTTTTTATAGAAAAAACTTGAAGTCACGTGTTTAGGCCAGTAGGAGAAACCAGTACGAGGTAGATAAAAACACTATTTAATGCATAATATTGATAAATGATGAACAAGTAGGAAAAGTATTACATACCAAATTAGAGGTGGAATATTTATTTTAAAGATAGCAGTCCCATCACATGAATTATGTTAGTCTTCTATCCTATAGTTTATACTTTTTCAGCATGGTGTAATTTTATTCAGATGTTACTCTTCTGATACATTTTAAGCCTTTCCGATCAGTTGTCGAAGAGCATTGTGTATAAATTCATGAAACAATAATCCAAAACTAATATTAAACAATCCGCCTGTCCTTTCTAAGAATTATAAATAACGAATTTGTAGATCCTCTTTGAGTGAACAACTTTTGTCTGTTAATTTTTTTTTGTACCTTGTGTCGTTTTTCAAAAAATTTAATTTTTTTATTAATAATGTTATTTTTTACGATTAAAACAAAAACTACGCATCCTATCAAAAAATGACTGATGACAAATTTGTAGCTCTTTTTTGGGTTAACAACTTTTGTGAAAATTTTTTTTCTTGGTAGCTTGTGTCTTTTGTCAAAAAACTTATTTTATTTTTTATTTTTAATGTTGCTTTTCACGAATAAAACAAAAACTAGACGTCCTATCAAAAAAGTGATCCATAAAAAATTTGTAGAACTTTTTTGGGTACATAATTTTTTTTTCATCTTTTTTTTTATCTTGCATAGTTTGATCGCAAAATGAAATTTTTATTTTATATTATTTTTTGTGCGATCAAAATTTGAATTTTCGATTGTTCGAAAAAATTCAAAAAGTCAATATGATAATCTTTTAGAGCTTTCAAAAAGCAACGTTTTTCTTCTCATGACTTTTCTCATATGGTGCGTTGTTTGGTTTAAAATGTTATTTTTTGTATTTTGAAAATGCTATAACTCTAGCAATTTATATTTGATCAAAAAAAGTTATTGAAATAAATTGTTCGCCTTTTTGTGCACTATGAATAGCCGATCATAGAATTTGTAAATCTTGAAAAATGTGGTCAATTCTTTCGAAAGTTATCGTACTAACAGGCTAAAAATCTACAGACATACAGACACACAGACTCACAAACAGACAGAAACATTCGCGAACACCTGTTTTTCGGTTTCAGAAGGTCACAAAACATCGACATTTAACAAAAACGGGGGGGGGGGGGGATTTTACACAAATCTAATAGCTTCTCTGATGAGAATGTAAAAAAATTTCATTTATACGGTGATTATTTTTCAATATATTATAAAAATTGTACGATCTCCAAACTCTGTCGTATTTAACATACAAGCATGACAGTCATTGCTACCGACTATCGTAAATAAAAAAAAAAAGTTGTTTCGTTGGAAGCACTTAATGGTTTGTGCTCGCAAACTAACAGCAAACAAATTACTTTGATACCCTAGCCTACATGTCAACAATGTATTCTACTCATGCCGAATGACACTTCTCATAAAAACACGTAAAATATATTTTCTGTAAAAATTAACAGAAATAATCATCAGACCACCTTTTTCAATGCTTTAATTAAATAATAGCTAGTAAGTGGTAAAAGGGCTGATTAAAAAACTCGTCTTCAGTATTGCTAATCATAAAAAAATACTACAGAATTTTTGCTTTAGAGCCCAATCACTTTTTCCCATTTGTCAGATCGTACTGTTATCCACCTCGTACTGGTTTTGTCTATTCTTTTTAGTAGTAAATAATGAAACCTATTTTAAATAAAGGTAAAAAGTGAAATCGTAACAATTGTTACAAAATTGTAACTTTTTGCTTTCAGTTGATGAATATAGTCTTGTTAAACTTGTTATTTATGTAAACTTTATTTTGCTAGACACCGTGAGGCTCTGTTCATCGTATAGACCCGAGTGAAAATTCTTCGACTTGGTTTCGACTTGAATTGCCCCCAATCAAGACATGCTGAAGTCGAAAAGTTCGACTCCAGCATGTCTCCTTATTGAGACGGAGCCAGACTTCAATTTTTGGCTTAGAGACAAGTTTCTATGTCTTGAAGACATATATTTATATCTTGAGTCGAATTTTTATGACTTTAAGTCGAGCGGTTTATAACTTCGAGTATATACCTGCCCTGAAAAAAGGGTCATTCTGCCTGTCATAAAAGCTAATCTTTGTTAATAATTAAACAATTTTGTATATTTGTACACAATATATATATTGAATCAATTCATTTATAGATTTTCATTTGTATAATACTTGTTTGACGACGATGCCGAAAATGTTGTTTGTTTTTACGTATTTCTAACGGCTTAGGAGATCCTTATAGAAAATTACAATTTTAATTTTTGTGAGAAAAATTTTTCAGGGTTATACTCGTTCAGATCCACAGATTCTGAATTTTTAAATTAAAAATAACTTATTTAATATTTACCAATTTTTCATTCTTTAATTTTAATCCTTCACATCTGTTAACAGTCTCATTCGAGGTCTCATTTCTGAGTCGAAAAGGTTTGTCTTGAGACAAGTTACGCCGACTTGAAATCGCCATGCTGAAACCATAAAAGTAAGACATTGTCTTATGTCTCGTCTCAGTTTTGAGACGCAGCCAGACATCGATGTCTTGGAGAGGAACTCAAGACATCGCCAAGTCGAACTCAAGTCGAAGCATTTTTACTCGGGGAGACAGAACGTTGGCGTTGTTAAAGGCTACGACTGTAGGGAAAAATTCTTATCGCAATTGACTCTGCACCAGCGAGATCGTTGTGCAGTGTGCGCCCGTTGAAAGCACAATAACACTCACATTGTGAACAGGACATGCGACCTGGTCAACGAACCAGGACGCAAGTTACATGGTAAAGCTATTTCAACATCACATTACGAATTGATTCCTGATTGGATTCCTGGCAAGAGTTATTAAATTATTGTAATTTCAGCTGAAAAATTTTCAATTAATTGCAACAACAAAATAAAACAATTCCAGTCTCACCTCTTCAAAATATGTTGTGTTTGTTGTATCACCCAGCGTCTAAAAGAGTGACGCCAAAGTTCGCCTATTTTTTGGACCTCCCTAGCGACCTGGTGGAAAAATATAAAAATATGTTACAGGTATCAAATTACTCGCCATTTAAAACCAAAGTGAGCATCGCTTTTCGTCCCTATTTGGGGGTTGAGAAGACCCCAGAAAAATTAAAAAATAGGAAATACCACTAATTATAAAATCATTTTTCAATATATTTTTTTTATAAAATAAACCCTACGAAAGTAAAAGCACGTATTTTCTTGATTGATAAGGGGTTGATGTAGGTTGAAAATTCACCCCAAAGCTCTCCAATGGGTATTTCCTATTTTTTAATTTTTTTGGGGTCTTCTCAACCCCTAAATAGGGTAATTTTTCGAAATATTTAAAAAACGAAAAGCGATGCTCCCTTTGGTTTTTAATGACGAGTAATTTGATACCTGTAACATATTTTTATATTTTTTCACCAGGTCGCTAGCAAGGTCCAAATAATAGGCGAAAAACAGCGTATTTTGGCGTCACTCTTTCTCTGTTTATTTTAAAATTCAAGGATATACTATGAGTATGAAAACAAAAACATCGTCAATATTTACCTAATAAGTTTTGGTAAAAAGAAGACTTCAAAATTGGTCGAAGCACATTTTTCTGTTATCATGCGTCTAAAATATGACGAAAATAGTAGAGAACAGAAGCAAGAAATATATCTGGAATTTATTTGTAGTTTTTTTTCAACCAATGTGATACTTAACTATTTGTAGCTGTTATGTGGGCAAGACACTGTAACAAGTTGAAACGTGAAGGTATTTTTGCGTGCATTTTGTCTGAAAAAAGTTATCATTGGTTACAGTTTTCTTTTCTCGTTCTGTAGCGTAAAAAACACATTCATCGATAAATTAAAATAAAAATCACGGGAGGAAACCATTTCTTACTATCATATTTATTCAGAATATAGATCGTTAAATTAGAAATAAAATCATTAAGAAATAGTATAGCAAGCCTCTTAATATTTTTTTTTAACTTACAAAAATATGAAAAACTTATTTCAGAAAAAGGAATAAAATCTCAGAAATTCGTTTAGAAGAACTAACCAAATGAATGTTTATGAATAACTTTATTCCAGTGTTTGAAATCTATTAATTTTTGAATGAATTAATTAATTATTTCGTCATTTTTCTTTCCCTTGGACTTTCACCTACCAAAAAGCAAATTTCCACCACCTAATATTTTTAATTTCTTAGGCTAAATTAGAAAGTAATAATGCGTCCTACAGTTTTCAATTAGATTTTGTGTACAAAACTATATGAAAAAATATTGTGAAAAAATTAAGAACTGAGATCTTGGATGCAATAACATTTTTTTCCTGTTCGATGGATTGTTTTAATGATAAAAATAATTTGTTTTTTAATTTTCCCCAATTCTACATGACTACATAACAAAAAAAAAGTGAAATGATAATTTGTTTAATAATATTAAATTGCAAATTACGGCCGACCGTTAATCAAGTTTTTCTAGTTTGGCCTTATATTTTGTATTAGATTTGTAACTGTTGACAGGGAATAAATTCAATTTTTTAGAACAAATATATGAATATATTAAACATGCCCCAAAGGAACGTTTATTCGTGAAAATTTTCGTTTTTTAAAAATAAATTCTATGGGAAGCCAGTTAATGCTGATATTCAATAAATATTTTTATCTAATAATTAAATTAATAATAGGTATAAACAATTTATTAAATTAATACGCACCTGTAAATATTTTTGCTTGAGTAAGTGCTTGTTATACTCTAACTATTCTAATAGTACCTCAGCATTAACATTGTACGAAAAATGTTTAGCAACAACTTAACAATTATTATTGTTAATAATAAATAGTTCAAACAAATATAAAGAATTAATGAAAGAAAAACTTTATTTAATAGTGCCCTGATATTGGCATGGGTAAACGTAACATGATCCTGCCGAAAATAAAAAAGTATAAAATGTATAATTACCTAAAATCATCCATGAAATAGCTAGATACGACAATTTTTATGAATTAAAAAAGTTTGTATCAGAATTTGGCATTTTACTGAGCATTCCTAATAAAAATATTTCTCATGATGATTTGTCTAGGAATTGTAATTTTCGCAAGATTAATATTATTTTTATCACGTAATATCTAGGTCAAAAATCAATACATTAACTAACTTTCAAGAAATCTTTCTAGAATATTAAATAGGAAATTTTTTTTTCAACTAAGAAATGGTAATTTCATTCATTTAGTTGTAAGTAGTTGAATCTCGAGTTTAATTTGAACTATTTCAAGATATATTTATTGTTTGTTACAATAATGATTGATAACAAAATGAAACAGTTTGAAAGATTGCTTAAATTTATGACTAGTCATTTTATTCAGTTGTGGTTTAAATTTGACTTCAGCTGATGACGAGTAATATCCACGTAATATTATTATGATTATTATATTATTATTATTATTATGCGATTAAGACAAATCCCTTTCGGGGTAAGCGTGACTTACTCGGTTCTAGCCTCATTATATTGTCGGGGATCAAGGAGTTCATATAAGAAAAGTTAGAAAGAGAAGTGTACGAGGTATAAGGGGCGGAGGTCTAGTTTTTTAGATTAATCTAGAATTCTTGTGTTACTTATTTAAGGAACACGTTTGTTCCACAGGCAATCAGTCCAGGCGAAGAGCTTCACAAAGTCATCGTGTGTCATAGATCACACAAAAATACGCAAACTGACTGATATTCCTATAGTCAGATCCTACTCTAATCACATCCATCAAGTAAAGCTCTCCACGCGGGCCCATTAGTATCCAAGATCTTTCTTTTCACTCCACTGACACTCTTCGTCACAAATCTCTTATAAATTATTAGCCGCCATACTTTCCTGTCCAGATATACAACTTTAGCTTCCTTTACTTCCACACATTTTCTGATGCAAGCTATTGAGTTTCTATGGCTTTTTATGTCTTTTCGATTCAGGGACTCATTCACGTATTCGACCTATCCTTTCCTCGGTCTACCTCTGGGTACGCTACCATTTACTTTACCCAAATATACTTGTTTCTTCAGTCGTTCTTCTTTCATTTTCTCAACATGCCCAAACCATCTCAAAAAATTTCTTTTACTCTTGTCAAACACCGTTTCCTCTATACCACATTCTTTGAGAATTCTCTCATTAATGACTTTAGCCCATTAGCGTTTTGCCAAACGCGTTAATTTTACTCTTATCCCTATCTTATAAAACAATGCTAATTATATAGTATTGTGTAATAATATGTAATAATGTGTAATAATGTCTAATAATGCGTAATAATGCCTACTAATGCGTATCAATGCGTAATAAAGTGTAATAAGGCGTAATAGGGATTACTCCGTGCAGGTTTTTAACGAGTGAATTCCCCCTTGCTTTGCCCTTCATATTTCGGACAATAAAATATTCACTCCTATAAAATATCGACTAATAGAAAAACTATTTGACAATGGTTCTGCGATTACAATCGATCTTACAATAGCCATGGTCACTCTTCCCATTCTTTGCTAACGAGAACTGGAAAAGAAAAGAGCCATTTCCGTTTCCAATAGAATACTCACGCACGCACCCTGCGGTGATTATTTCCGTTAAGTAGACACATCTACATTTATTTTGTAGAGAAACATTTGCTGTCAATGGCATTGTAAGAAACTAAAGACTTTGCTATTCATGACTGCGACCTTGGGGGAAAATGCTGGCAATCCGAGATTGCGTATTAGACGAATCAAGTATACGAGGTAGTTGTTCCGACTCAGACCCACATTCATAACAAACTCGATAGGCAGGTTTGCACTTTACATAGTGTAATAGATAATAATTTCCACGTGTGCATAACGGGATCAAAGTCGTGCGATGCTAATCTTTGACGAAAGTAGATGAGGAAGGTCGTTATAGTCCAAGTAGATTAAGAATTATCTCGTCAGACATTCAACTTTTAAGTTCAATCTTCTCTATTATCTTTCTCACTTCAAATGCAAATATTTGATGATAGATACATTTTGAAGGATTGATGCTTTTATAAAAAAATTATCTAATATGTTAACGACTCCTTTTAAGGATTTAAACATTTTACCAATATTGTTTGTTAGTTTAAAAAATTACTTTAATACTTTTAATTAATTAATCAATTATTTCCTTTATTGTTATATAATTTATTTAATTACTCTTACATTTGTTACGTCACGATCTTTGTTACAAGCCGTGATTTTACATCTGTGTTTTATAATTAAAAAAACAACTATTGTCTCAAACTTCCGAGCGGCTGGAAGATTGAGTTGTAGGGTCTTGCTTGGTTTAAAGGGTTGAAACATACCTTTTTTATTTAATTTTCTTGATTTTAAATGAGGAAATGGGTAATTAGTATTGTTAAAAATAACTCTTGTCATAAACAGTTTTTGTGGCGAAATATTTTAATTTGAGGTTTTTTCGGATTGGGATTACTTTAAATATACCTAGAAATAACATATTTGATTATATTTTGTAAAATATAATAATTAAACATTTTATAAACAAAATTAAATCAACGAATTCGTAATTTTTGCACTTTCGCCTAGAAAAAAAAATGTTTTTTGCGTTGAAACTGTTTTAAAATATTTTGTACGAATTACTGATAGTCACAAAAACATTTAAAAATTCAAGCAAAACCATAGTCATAAATCATTTTTATGAAAAAAATTAAATTTGAGGTTTTTTCAATATTCAGTCTCCTTTAATCTCCGAAAGTGCTACAAATATTTCATATTACAAATATATATTTGATAATATTTAGTAAAATATAACAATTTGAATGTTCATGAACAATCATGATAAGCAAATTCAAAATATTGACCGTTTAACGTAGAAGTAAATCGTTCCAGTGAATCTTAGCATGTTTGTCATCTTAGCATTAGTATTATGATTCATTCTCAAGCTTTTAATTAAAAACCATATTTTTTCTCTACATGAATCTGCCAACATTTTTTATTTGTTCATCTGAATTGTTTACAAATATTCAAATTGTTATATTTAAGAAAATATTGTCAAAGATATATTATTTGTAGGAATATCTGCAGTCATCCAGGTGACCAAAGGTAATTACGATTTTTTTAAATCTCAAATTTAAATACATTGTCACGAGAATTGTTTATAACAATATTTGTAGTTGAATTTTTAAATATTTTTCTGTCTAGCAGTAATTTGCACGAGCATTTTAAACATTTTCAGTGCAAAAAAAATAATTTTCTACGCGAACGGGCCAATATTTCGAATTTTTGTATCTAATTTGTTTATTAAAGTTCAACTCATTACATTTTTATTATATTTCACCAAATAATATCAAGAATGTATTATTAGGAGAAATATTTGAATCAATTGAGATGATTAAGCGAAATCACAGTTTGAAAAAACCTCCAATTTGTATAATTTTCCATGAAAACTGTTTATAAAAATGGTTATTTTAAACTTTTCATTTATTTTTGTGATTAAATGTCATTCTTATATTGATACGAAGCAGTTTTATCAAAAGATTTTTTTACCGATAATAACTCTATTTGCTAATTTGCTTATCAAATTTGTTTATAACAATGAAATGAATCCATATAAGCAAATTATTTGTATACATTAGGTCCCTATGATTGATTTTTTATTCCGGCATATTGTGCCGAGATAAATTTTTAAACTTGTTATAAACCTTGAATGTTTTGGAATTCATCATAATTTCTTTGGAATCCTTTAGAATTCAATCATACCGACGATAAATTATGCTCGAATAGAAAATTTCAATCCTGCAAAATATTCCAGAAAATAAAATTAACCCTTCGTCTGTATCTCTGTCTTTAGCAACTTCCGTCTGCAAACATTTGTCATTTTGGGCCTGTTGAGTACACTGGGAGTCCCATTTAAGTGTGGCACATCCCGAAAAACACTATTTCGTTTGTGCCCAAACCGACCCATGTTTGCAGACGAAGGGTTAACATCCGGCATATTTTGCCGGAAACCAATAGGGTAACGAAATTAATTACCGAGGGGGATCCTATTGTCCGAAGTCCAAGATAACATTATTTCTATTTTCAATATTTTTGCACGTACACCTAATTTTTTATGATTTAGACATCCAACTGAGACTCATTTAATGATTTCCACATAAGAAAGAACATATTTGAGTTTGAAAATTTAAAAAATCAACTTATTTTGCGACAAATAGTTCCCTCTTGGTAATTGGTTCCGTTACCCTACTCGACCTTTAAAGATTTGAAAATTAAAATCTATCAAATTTTGCATTTTCTGCCAAATTCGCGTTTAATTTTATTAACGTTAAGATCGATTAAATCTTTCAATCTACTAAACATAAAACGTATTTTCTAAATCGCTTAATACTGAAAAAATATTAATTTCAGTTAATGGAGAACACTTTAAAATGAATAGGATTCAACTTTCCAATTATCTCTAAAAAATTAAATATAATAACCTTAATTGTTTGTAAAGACTTTGTGTTAAAAACGATTGCGTACTGGAAAAATTTGAAATGTCAAGATCTTCATTCTGTAATACACCCTCGTAAATTATTTTTAAAGCTATCATAAAACACGATTATTTCACGTACTGCAATTTATTTACGAACTTTAAAAAATAATGGTACTAAAAGGTTTTTGTGATCAACTCGTTCATGCTATTATCTGTTGAATTATCTCATAACTATATTCTTTTATTGCCATATAAAATTTAAAGGTATATTTAAACATAGGGTATTATGTATACAACTTGTTTTTATGTATAGTGTTCTAAGATTCCTATCTACACTTATACATATTTGTATATGACATATATAGTCTTCTATTATATTGTGCATGTATTGTGTGATTTTACAAACAGGATCATCGATCAATCAGTTTGCGGCTCATTTGAGCAAATCAACAATCATCGGGATAATCGATATCATAACAGCTCATTGAACTTTCCGATATAATTGTCAGTCACTTTCTTATTAATTTACATTAGTTTTTATTACTTAAAATATATGAAGTGTATAAAGTATACATCAAAGATATAAGGTATGCGTATACATAAATTTATTTATTTATTTTTATTTAAAGATGTTCTCAAACGTTTTAATGCCTCGAATGGTTTCTGAAGCCAAACTTGTATCTCCAGAAAGGTTTGCGAAATTGAAAACTGAAAAATGGGCCATTTTTGAAGATATTAAATTGGCTGCAATCTAGGATTTCTCCTTGTAGCGAAGCTTAAAAATATTTCACTGAGAACTTTAGACATGCGGTTTGAATATGTAATTTTACTTCCATCTTGGAACCTTTCCAAATTTTGAATTTTCAGTTCCACAATAACTTTACAACGATTATCATTAGATTTTTCTGCAATATTTGGTCCATATTTGTTAATATCCGTAGAAAATTCAATTTAAAAAAATGTTTGGGCCCGTTGTTTTGGGCATTCAAATAAATCCCGCGAGTGGGAGGAACAAAATAAAAAAAAAAAAAAGACCTGCCCCTGCATAAAAATGTGAACCTAGTTTTAGGTGCAATTATTGATTCTTGATGACGCGCAAGTATTTTAAACAAACAGCTAAAAAATTGGAAATATTTGTTAAAAAAAAAATCAATTTCAATTTTTCAACAAGAAAAAAAATATTTATGAACTCGAATTTTTTAAATACACGTGATCATTCTGCCTGAAAAATGGAGTAATTAGTCTTGAGAAATATTTTTCGAAACCAATTATTTGAGGAGACAAAAAAAAACAGTTTTCATGAGAAAAAAACAGTTTTTAACTTACTTTTTACGTGAAATGTTAACACGTGTTTGAAATGTTTGAATTCACAAACAATCTTTTCTGAAAAATTAAGTCATTTTGTTTAAAAAGTTTATCTAATTTTTTTATTTTTGTCTTAAAATACTTGTGTGTCACCAATGGGTTGAAATTTGTATATAGGAGTAGGGGTTACATACGACCCCGGGGGAACCCAAAGATATTTTCAGATTTTCAAAATTTTCAATGTTTAAAAATTGAAATAAAAAATTTCCCAAAATTTGGTAAAATTTTTATTCATAATTTAACAATTTTTTAAATCGCCAATTTTGAAAATTTTAATCTTGAGGTTAATTAATTTTAAATGCTTCTAAATTTAACAATTTCAAAATGTATATCCTACATTTTTATGGTTTCCAAATTTGGAAGTTTTCTTTATTTAAAAATTTTAAACTGTAGAACCGTATGAAATTGAATGTTTAAAAAATCAAATTCAAATTCGACAGAAGATGCAAAATTAGATAAATTATAATTTTGAAACGTCGCGTATTGCTTTCAGACATTTGAGGCTTTTCTACTGGTAAAACTGCATTAGAAAAAAATGTGATAATCCTGGGTAATCATCACTGTAAACAGTTCCTCTAAAACGTATTGTATTTACATTGATGATTTTCCGGGCTTGTATAATTTTTTCTAATGTATTTTTACCAGTAGAAAACCTCAAATGCTTGATAAAATTTTTTTGTCATTCCTATATATTTTAAAATGGTTTTTCATTAAAATGGGTTCATTAAACATAATTTATGTGACTCCGGTGCATTAACGCGTTTTTATGCGACAGCGTAGAGTATCGTAATGTTGTACATTACGATACAGCGGACGATCACTCTTCACATTACACTCCGCTGTATCGTAATGTACAACATTACGATACTGTACGCTGTCGCAACAAAACTTGTAAATGCACCGTCGCCACATAAACTAATATATGCGCCAATGAGCACAATTCGGGACTTCACGTGACTCGCTTACAATGCTCGCAGGACTTATCTCGCCTCGGCTTCGATCGTCCTGCGAGCATTGCCGCTTGTCGCGTAAAGACCCTCATTATGCGCCTCGGCGCATAATATACTATTATTGCCTAGAGAACGTTAGTTAAAAAGCTGTATGAATTTGGAGAGACGTTTAGACCCTTTAAAACATTTTAAAAAATTGACATACACGATAATATAAAAAGCATGAAATAATAATTTTTTGAAGCATATTTTGCTAACGCGCAAGTTGAAGTTGTTCATCAACCCGCACAAAATTAATGTTACTTTTACAAGGTACTAATTAGGGACGGCGGTTAAAAAAACAAATTTAACAAAATTACGGTGCACCTTGATAGTGTACGTTCTTCTAAATCATGAAAAAATATTACTGTATAAATTTAAGTCCAATCGTAGTATACCTCTCAAAATAATTTCAGATGGTTCATAAACAACAATAATCTTCACATATTAACCATAATATGAAAAATATGTAACATAATGTATTTTTCATCAAGTCTGTCAAATCTAATATTACTCTTGTATTGATTATATATATTGAGTACTGGAAAAATAAACTTATTATGGATTTTAAATTATCTAAAATTATGAAGGAACTCAAGACGATTTCATAGACCTATGTTCAAAATCACTTATTTTTATTAATTTGAGAAATAATCACTAATAAAGCTTTGACGCTGGTTGGAGAGCATTAAATGTAACCGATTTGTCTCAAATTCATACAGTACTATTTTTTCATAATTTATAAAAAAATATAAACGTATACTGCAATTTTTTTAGAGTTGATGATTTCCGATCCCTAATACACTACTTTTCCACATAGTTTCAATATCGATTTCCATCATTTGGTTTTTTTCGACCCACCCATATATACATTAACCACATCTTCGAGCGCATTAAGTTAAAAAAAACTCTGTTTTCATTGAAGATATTATTTAATACCTAGTTCAATATTTCTATATTTCCAGCGTTTCTATCTTGAACGCACATTTTTGTGATAAAAACCTTTAAACACAAATTCTAGACCATTCCTTTCTCCTCAGACGTAGTCTTGAGAGCAGTTATTTAAATACAGAAAAGTATGATAGAAATTTTTCTTTTAAAGACATTGTTTTTTTAGTTTGAACTTACTCTTATTTTTGAACATACTTTTTTCTTCAGGAAGATACTTTTTTCATACGATTTTTTAGTTCCATAGAGGTCTTTGAAGCCTGTAGTGTTTTTGAGTAATGTGAGATTGTTCTTTCACCTATATTCATCAATAACTGGCAGGTGGGTGCAATAATTCTTGTGGTTAGCAAAACTATGAAAAGTTTGATAACACTCGAATCGTCTATTGTGACGTAATGAATTCCTTGCATAATAATCTAATGCAAGCATCACCACCGACCTTTCACTGAAACCCACTTCTTTCATTCTCTTCCCCACATAGTGTAATTTTTAGAAGCCTTCAAAGATTATAGCGATAAGCACATCGATACGCTGCTGCATCGCAGTTGCACCTAACCGTAAAAGCAGACAGTTGGAGCTCAGTTATTATGCGGGATAATAAATTTAAAGGTAGCAACAAAACCAATCGAAAGTTCTCTTTCAGTATATATTGTTCATTTGCTTTCCAATTTTAGGGTACAGTTATAGCACTATAAAGTTGTACTAGTCAATCATCTGGAGTAATTGCTCGCACTTCTACCACGTGCTGTACATTCCAAACATGTTTATTATGTATTAAGTCTGTTGTAATATAATGTTTTTGTTAAGTTTCAAATATACTCTCTAGTTACGAGCAATCTGTAAAGTTTTATGTTCAAAATTTAAGAACCCTTCAAGAAGGTGAAATATTTTTCAAGAAAAATAAAATTAAGATATCTTCAAAATTCCTAAAATATTTAATTAGTAAAACTTTCATGTTTTTCAGAATTAGCAGTCTAATATGAACACTCTAATTTGAAGGGCTTCCGATTCGTAAGCCATCAAACTTGCAAAATCAAACTACCAACAAAAAATCAAAGAAATCGTTAAAATTGAAATTTTTCGAATTTGAAATATTTGAAAATATCCATCAATCGTTAAAATCTTTTCAAATTGAAGAGCTTTAATTCTTTTTGATTTTAATACTTCAAAGAATACTCATTTTAAAAAACCTGCATCCTTCGAGACTTGCGATGCACAGTTGGACCCAGGCGGAAAAGTTCTACACAATGGGAAATATTATGTATAATTTTCATTTGTTTTATACACTTTTTGTATTTAACAGATGAAAAGCATACGTTTGTTATTATACTTATACAATAATCCATTTATTTAATAACAAAAATGTATAATAATAATAAAAATTATACCTAATATTTACCACTATGTATAACTTTTCCGCCTGGGAAGAAGAAACGTCTGTGGACAAATTGATTTTCAGAAAACAATTTCTATTGGATTTGTACGGTTATTTTTTAAATAATAGATAAACAAATTTCGCATAAATCTTACCGAGCACATTCCTGAAAAAGTGTACAACATCTTTTTCAAAGTAACTCGTCCCGAAATTGGGGATGAGTAGTCAAATATTACTTGTAAGTTTGGCCCCTTCTCCATTCAGTTCCGCCAATTTTTCAGGACGACTGGATGTAGCCTATTTTTTTATTTGAACCCCCCCCCCCCCCGAACTAGAACAAAAGTTAAACAGAAAATTTTCCGGTAACTTTAGCCGTAATTTATAGTCACTTGCCATAAATTACCGAAAATTTCGGAAATTTTTTGAATATTTATAAATTGAACTTTCGGGCTTTTTGGGGTTTGTGGCGATAGAGTACGATTCGTTACTTGATTTGCACTAAGTTTCAACAACTTAAAAAAAAAGATTTTCCATATTGAATTCATGAAAGTCATGAAATAATTTGTTACTTTATAAGCAAACGTTATAAACAATTACCCACATCAGGCGTTTATGATAGATTAAATGAATCGACCACAAGTTAATTGGAAATAACACACAGTTATCATATTTAGTCATCCAATAACAATTGATAATTGTTTAAACAAAGGTAATGAAAAAATTCATCATTGCGCTATTTTTTGACGTAAAAACTGTTTTCTTTTAACGCAATCAGATGTAAGTAACTAATTTCTAAATTGATAAGGACATTTTGATATTAATCGACCATTCTTATTGTTAATAACGATTTTTCAAACAAATTTTTTTCTTCCAACGCAATAAAATTTAAGTAACTAATTTCTAATTTAATAAGGACATTTTGATAATAATCGACAATTATTATTATTAAAAACAATTTTTTAAACAAATTTTTACCTTCTAATTAATTTGTAAACAACAAATTTCGCTTTTCTTACAAGAATTAATATCCAATTATTCAAAAATGACTTCTGGATATTAGTTGATATTAATTGATGGCTTTTTAAACAAAGTTAATTAAAACATGTTTTATTTGACTATTTTCAAAGATTTAAACTTAGTTTTTCAAGGTCATCTATTCTGTACTGTATTGTTAGTACCTAGTTTTTAAAACTATTTTTTAGCCACTTAGAGAACGATTAACTATTGTTATTGTTATTAAAAATGATGTAAACCAATTTTTCGCGCCTCCTGCATTTGTAAACTAGAAATTCAGTTTTTTTTCTCGAATTTATTGACAATTAGTCAGCAGTGACTCCTTGCTATTACAATGAATTGAAGGAGAATTCAATTCAAATTCAATTCAATTATGCCAAACTGCTTCAAATATAAGAAAAAATATTTATTTTTGAATGTCTAATAAAATTTCAGAATTATTAAAATAATATATAGGGAAGAGCACCAATTCTTAGCACCTTTGTCCTATTATTGGCATGCCAACAATTTTGTGACCAAATTTAAAGTAATTTTTTTTTGAGGAATCAGCAAAATTTACTATTTTGAATATAGATCTACATAAGATATTTGAGTGATATGTCTTATCTCCGGTTGAAATATCAAAAGTCAGCAAGTTTTACCAAGGTATTTTTTTAATTGGACGAAAGAAAATATTTTTCACTTGTTTAAAAAAATTAGATTTTTTTAATTTTTTCACCAAGCCATGAAAAATCAGTGTCTTCTGGAATTAATGTTGCAATTATCGAACCTTAAGAGGAATTTTTGTTTGCTTAGGATATTTGGCAATTATTTAAACAATTTTCATTTGTTTATACCATCTTTTCCTCTTTAATTCGTGAAAAGTTTTCATTTTCTGGAATTAATGACGCAGATAATGAATGTTGAGAGTGATATTTTTCTGAAATATAGTTTCCAATTATTTAAACAATTATTATCACTTGCAGCTTTTCATAGGGAAAATGGAAAAAATTTTGTTTTGTTTTAATCTCTTGCACTATGTCGCTTAGTAATCAGTATTTTCTTATCTCAAGGAAATCGTACTAAAAAAATAATCTCCACAACGTAATCAAATCCATAAAGTAATTCCAAAAAATTGATTAAAAAATTATTATTGTTTGCACGATTGGGATATAATTTCAAGATAAGAAAATACTGAATAATAAGCGACATGGTGTAAAAGATTAGAAAAAACTAGAATTTTCTCCACCTTTTCTACAAAAAGGTGCAAGTGAATGATTATTAATTATTGAAACAAATGAAAATTGTTTAAATAAATAAAAACTGTTTTTCAAAAAAATATTACTTTTAACATTTATGAACTGCGTTATTAATTTCACGATAACTGAAAAAAACTTTGTTCAGGCCAGTAATAATTGTTCAAGTAAATAAAAATTGTTTAACTAGTTGACAAATATCCTTAAAAAATATATTACTCTCACAACTTTTCAATTGTTTCTTTAGTTCCAGGAAATAATAAGTTTTCATTATTAAAAGGGAAAGCAATTTTCTATACAAATGAAAATTTTTTAAATAATTGCCAAACATGTCAAACAAGAAATATTGCTTTTTAGATTCTTAAAATATGTAATTCATCCCGAAAAATAGTAACTTTTCATGATTTTCTGGAAAATTGTTTAAGTAATTGACAAATATCTATACAAATATATATTACTCTCAACATTCGTTAATTTTTTCAATAATTCCAGAAAATATTAGCTTTTCATCATTTAAAAGGAAAAAAATTATTTAGAGAAAGGAAAACTATTTAAATAATTGCCAAATCCTATGTTAAACAAGAAATATTACTCTTGACATTCATAAAATATATCATTCATCCCGAAAAATAGTAACTTCTTACGAGTTACTGAAAATAAAGGTTCAAACAAATAATAATTGTCTAAATAAATGAAAATCGTTTAAATAATTGACAAATATCCTCAAGAAATATATTTTACTCTCAATACCCGTTAATATTGTGTAATTAATTCTAGAAAATATTAACTTTTCACGATTTAGTGGAAAAATTTGTTTAAGCAGATAATAATTGTTCAAACGAATGCAACTTTTTTGAAATAATAAAAATTGTTTAAAGAATAGAAAAATATCCTTAAATATATATATTACTGTCAGCACTCCTTAATTGTGTAATAATTTCCAGAAAATATTAACTTTTCAAGATTTACAGGGTAAAAATTGTTTAAATAATTGCCAAATATGTTAAACAAGAAATATTACTCTTGACATTAATGAAATATATCATTCATTCCGAAAAATAGTAAATTTTCGCAATTTACTGAAAATTATTTTCTTTAAAATAATAATTGTTGAAACAATTCAAAATAAGTTGAAAAATACTTGGCAGCTTGTCACTTATGGATTAAAAGTAATTCATGTTGAAAAAATTCACAAAATTACGGTCTTTAGCATGAATTTTACATGAAACTGCTATTACGCATTTTTAGGTACATTTTCCGGACACAGTACAAGGGACTTGGGGTGGTCAAAATTAACCCATAAAAGGGCACTCTAGGCCTAAATGACCCGGAAAAAAAATTGCTTTGCCAAAATTTTCCCTTTAAACGCCAAAACAAATGGCCTAGAATAACAAAATGATGAAAAACGTAATTTCCATTTTTTCGAAAAAATTTACCTTCGTTCGCTCAAATAAATAGCTTTTTTAAAGCATACACTATCACGCTTATGTTTTTCTGGAAAATGTTATTAGGTTCGGAGAACATTTAGGGAGCATTTTCTTCGTTAGAGGCGCACGTGTTTTTAAAATAATTTTCTAAACAATCCTTATGGAATTATTGTTATTTCAAACGAAGTGTTTTGTCGTCTTGAAATTCGGGATGTGTAGTCGAATATTTTTCATAAACTTGGCTAGTCGTCCCGAAAATTCGGGACTACTAATCCATCCCCTTTTCCAACTCCCGAAATTTTTCGGAACGACTAGACACGGCCTATATTAAATTCAAACAATAATTTGCAAAAAACTTTGAACATTAAAAAAAACTTTTTTGATAAAAATATTCTATTATTGTAGTTCTAATAAGGCATTGTCTATGGTTACGGAATTTTCCGTAACGTTAGCCCTGGACGAGTTGGAAAAGGGGTTAAAGATACGGAAAATTCCAAAACCGTAGACAGTGCGTTTGAATGAATAATTAACATTTATTTAAAAACAATTTTTCAATCGAAGTGTATCGTTATCCCAAAATTCGGGTTGACTAGTCCAATGTTTTTCATAATTTTTTTAATTCGGTAATATTATCAACTTTTCGGGAGTTTTATTATTCGGGAATTTTTTAATTCGGAAATTTTATCGATGGGGAATTTTATTATTTGGGAATTTTCCAATTCGGGAATTTTACAGTGTAATGAACCAAAAAGCAGTATAGAACTTTAAATACAAGGTGGAACTTCGGGGAACTTTTGATTCAAAAAGAGTATTTTGCTATAAATTCCTCAAATGCATGAGTACAAAGTGAGGGGATTCAAACCGTGCTGATGTTTGGATTTCTTTTCTATATCATATAAATTTATGACCACTCTAAAAAGCAACAACAATTGTAACATTCAGATTCATGACATTATGAACGAGTTTTTCAGAACTTTTTTTCAAAAAACAGCAATAAAAACAACAACAAAAACATTTCTTTAATTCATCTATATTATGAAAAAAAAGTCTGACGTTAATAACTTTGAAGTTGGTTTTTTGCCACTTTTCGTGGTCTCCCAGCCCACTATGCATCCTAACATACACCATAAAGGAAATGAAGAAATGAACTATTGTTCTTTTATACAATAATACTACAGCAGGTATCCAACTTACATAGTAGTACATAAAATAATATTTCCCAATGAAAAAAAAATGTCAATGTTAATCGTCGCCCCCAGCATCCTGGCTATCAAATTCCAAACACATTATACTTGACGTGCACAGATACTGACAACTATATGATACAAAGTGCATAAATGTTAGGTTAGGAGGTAGGGCGCAGAAAGAGAGCATATTTTCTTGGGTGTGGTGTCGAATAGCCATGGGGTGGGGTGATGACAGGCGATTGTGGCAAACCTCTATAAATTGACGGATCCTTCAATGCTAGAATCATGTGCACTTCGTATCTCTGTTACAAGAGGTCAACCGATATAACGGTGAGAAAAGGAGACAAGAGAGAGTAATCTCAGAAAATCGAAAGGATCCAACATGCTTCTCTTAGTGAGTAGTCAGTACCTCGTGAATTTCCTTCCAAACAGGCGCCAGACTAGTGAAGTGTTTCAGTGGGGTGATTGCTATTGACCTTGAATTCATTTTGGATTACGGTTCACGGTATTTCTTCATTAGTCATGTCAATATTCCTTCACTTTCTACAATCAAAATTAAACAAAAAGTCTAGCTCTCCTATTTTAATAACGGGAAACTATCTTATTACATTTAAAAATATAATATATGGAGAAAATTCAAAATGAAGGATATCTGAGAACTAAAGATAAATAGTGGCTCTTCAGTCAAAAGTAATTGTTTATGGTACTGAAATTTCGTTTTTTGTCAATGATTTTTGTTACCCTTTGGATTACCCTTTGTGAAATTTTCAAATTCTACACGTATTTATTGAATTTTTCAGTTCTAAGGAAAGCTTTTAAAAAATGATAACATTTTCTTTTTTTAGATACTGTTGTCGACCATTTCTATGGTATTTGGTGCACCCCAATGGTATGGTCCTCCAGGAGGTTATGGTGCATTGAAACCAGCGCCCCTGGGACCAGATGGTACTGTCGTGGATACACCGGAAGTTGCTCAGTTGAAATCAGCACATTTATCAGCTTTAGCTGAAGCAGCAGCGCGTGCACCAAAAGGACCTGATGGACCCTCAGCTTACTCCACTGGAAATTATATTTCTCGTTACAGGTAAAATTTTACCGTAAGAAATAGGTACTAGATTTTGTTATTTTATTCAATTTGGGGCCATTGAAGGCTAACAATTTAAATTTGAATGACCCTTTCACACTTCACAGACATATTATTCTTAAAGCTTCTCTATCAATATTTTGATTATAAAGCTTCTTTGAACGTAAGTGGAAAATATGAATTGAAATATTTTTTAATTTGAAGAAATGCATTTTTGCAGCATCAGAATTATGATGTATTTAATATTTAATCTGCAGAGATTTGAATTTTTAAAAGGTTTTTAAATTTGAGAACTGGGAACTGCTGAGAATTTGGATCGCTAAAATTGTAAAGCTCTTAAATTTGGGAGGATATATATTTTTTTTAAATACACATTTTGTAGAATTTAAATTTGAAATAGATGAACTATAAACTACTTCAACATTTTTCAAAATGTTTTGAAACTGATACAATTAACTTCTCGAAATCATAAAATATAAAAGCATTCCATGTTGAAATTTTTAAAAGGCAACATTTTTAATTTAAAGTTCTTCTGGATTGTAAGTGTGAAATTCAAGTCAAAATTTTCGGGTTGGAATACTTTAAAATTGAAATACTTCCAATTTTTTGATACTTTAGAATCAAAATCCTGCTATTGGTACGTTTTTCAAATTTTAAATAATACAATTTGAAATTTCAATTTCAATTTAAATTACAATTTTGAAATTCCAATTAAGAATGTTTGAAACCACATTTTTGAAGTTCTTTTTTATGGAATACTTGGAATCTCGAAAATTTAAATCTTTAATGTTACGGAATTCACATTGCATTTAAATTTAATTGAATTTTAATTGAAAAATATTCGACAGTTTGTAACAGCTGAAATGTTAAATTTACCAAAATTGTAAGGGTTTTCCAATTTAAGAGGATAAAAGATTGATAATTTGAATTTTCTTGTCCTTTCGAGTTTATTTTTAAGAATAACATTTTGAAAAGCCTCCAATTCGGAATAGTTTCAACTTGAATTGAATTAAATTTTAGACTACTTCACATTATCAAACTTTTAAAAATAGAAATAATAAAAAATTAGAAGCCCTAATATTTGAAGCATTCAAAATTCATATCCGGTAATTTACATAAATTCGATTTTTCTGAAATTCCAAATCATATGTATTACATTTTTTATTTTTCGTATCAATATTAGCCTGAATAGTGTGTCTGAATCCACGTGTCTTCGAAATTAGAGAAATTATGGAAAAATCTAATTTAAAATTCTTTAATCTGATAACCTCACACATCTGAAGATCAAACTTTTGACAGATGTTTAAAAATTATCTACATTTTTCTAAAATTCCAAGGAACTCAATTTTTAATATGAATCAAGGAATTTCGAAAGCTTTATATTCTGGAATACTTCTATTATTGAATCCGCATGGCATAGTTTTCACCCACTGAATTTCTTTAAAAATATGTCTTTATCGATGTTTGGTTTCAAAATTTTCTACCACGAAAAATCTGTCGCTCTCAAGAATAATTTAGTTAATCTCCAGGATTAAATGCAGCAAAAAAGCGGAAATGAAGATACAATACAAATGTAGAAAACAAAATCAATGTGGGAAAACATCAGATTTGAATATTTTTAGTCTTAAATAATTTATTTAATTTATTTGCTACAATTTAAAATTATGAGTCAGTAAAAAAATTTTTGAAGTCATCTTGGATCATATTCTTTCAACTCCTGAATAATAAT
Source organism: Andricus curvator (assembly GCA_932195095.1). Taxonomy (NCBI): domain Eukaryota; kingdom Metazoa; phylum Arthropoda; class Insecta; order Hymenoptera; family Cynipidae; genus Andricus; species Andricus curvator. The sequence continues at coordinate 821,824 of CAKNYM010052708.1, read as the reverse complement.
TAACCCTTAGTTTAACAATTGGAATTTTGAAACTTTATATTTGTTTAATTCTTCAGTTTTGTAATACTTAAAGTTTGGAAATGTTTCAAAATTGAAGATATCCTATTTTGAAGGAATTCAAAGTTAAAAGACCTTAAATTTGAAAGCAGTCAAAGTGAGTGCTTCCTAATTGAATAGCCTGATTTTTTGCAAATTTTTTGAAAGTCTCCTAAATTGGAATACTTCGAATTTGAGATCATTAAGATCCTTAAATCTTTGTGTGATTTGAATAAAATTATAACATGGAATGTAAAAATGAATTAAATAATTCATGTGAAAAAACTATTTCTTTAGTGGACCTCCAGCCCCTCTGGGAGCAGATGGTAGGGTCGTAGACACACCGGAAGTCCAGCAGGCAAAAGCTCATCATTTTACACTTTACAATGCGGAAGCACAAAAAGCAGCTGCAGCTGCACCGGCCGGACCCGCTCATGGAGGCTGGAATCCAGCCTGGAATGGTGACTGGAATGGTGGTGCACCCAACCCATATTACGGACAATATTAGAAAGAAAATAAATACCTAATGCAAATCTCGACCTGGAAATCGATTTCAGGGCGAAAGAAATGAATGATGAGATTCCTTCCTTAAATGCCTTTAAACTACCTCGAACGAAAGACTACAAGCGGATCTTATTCGATCGCGATGTCGCCGAATATATTGTTTTTCATTAAGATTTATTAAAAGGGATGGGGCCACCTTTTTTATATTAAAGGCTGATGAATGGGCGACTGCCAATGAATAGATGAAATAATATATTCACTTTCTTCATAGATCTCCACCTAGTGACTTATTACACCTCTCCTTGCAATTTATAAAATTATGTTCCAAAAATTATTCACAAAATGTTTAATTTTGTTCAAACCTTATTTGTATTAAATATGTCACAAGCTTTTATTTGAAAATCGAACTGTGGGACTCTTTATGCGAACTGGAATATTTTGACTCTAAAAGGAGATTATACATATAAGAAAGAATAATAAAATACAAAAAAATGGTTGCGACGGAATTTAAATTAACAAGAAAAGGTTATTTGCTCTATTTATGTAAATTTTGAGAGAAAACAATCCTAATTTATAAATTTTTGGTTTTTGGGTTACATTGATAACAACAAAAAGAGTTATTATTTTATTCAAGCATTATTATTTATAGAAAATTGTAAATGTGAAAGAATATTTTGGCTTTGAATTAAATTATTCTTGTGAGAATACAGAAAACAAAACAGAATCAAAATGCTCATATTCGGTAAATTAGTTAAATCTGAGTTTTTCATTATTATTGTTATTGTTTATACAAGTAATATCAATAATTCAAGCTCAGATTAGATTAAGTGATCTTTGGTGGTAGTTTACATCGATTGTGAATTTCATCTAGGTAAAGTCTGGCAGAGCTTCCCACAACTTTTCTCCGTCCGGCATTTTTCTCACAAACCGGACGTCACAATTCCCAACCAATGAAATAATTCGTATTCTTTTGGTGAATGCTTCAATGACTCTAAGATTAAAATTTTATCTTTCAAGAATGTTCCAAGATCTTTAACTAAAAAACATAGATTTAAAATCATATAAGAATACATACATATTTATTTTAATTGTTCCCACAAGAACAGAGAGAAATTAATTAGTACCTCGCACATGTAGATTTGTTCTGGAAATTCGGAATTCCTATATATAGTAGATCAATTTTGCAAGCCCATATAATTTTTTTGATGATCATTTAAAAAAGATTTTAAATTGCATTCCTAGAATTATTAAAGCTTCTTGTACTATACACCTTAATATTTTTGTGATAAAATTTAAATATATAACCTTTCGTGTTTCTTAATGAAAAAGAGTTAACCCTTTTTTAATTTTGGCACACTGTCTCATTCTTTTTTGCTGCATTTTTTATTCATGGCATTAAAAGAATATTAATTATTTTATTGGTTTGGATTCGACACTTCCGCGTTGTGATAAAAAATGGCGGATGAGAAAAAGTTGTGAGGAGACTCTGCCAGACTTTACCTAGGGGGACTTTAATGGCTTGTATATACGATTAAATTAGTTATAGAGAATATACATGTTAATTATTTTATTCAATAAAGATATACGCATGACTTATAATTCTGCATCTCCTAGGAATTTATATCTCACGAAAAATATATACTATGCAAAAAATTTCGTCAATTAAAAAACAATCAGTACAATCAATATAGTTTGTGAAATAAAAGTTAAGCAAGTAATTATAAAATATGTCTGAAGTTTAAAGCTTATAAATTGGAAAAATTACAGGAATTTTGAGAATTTATAAAAAGGGGGGAGATTAAACCTTGGAGAATTGAATGCAATGTACAAAATATCGACAAATAATATTGATAAACTGCAGTTTCCTCAATTTCATCACGAATATAACTTATGCTGGAAAGTTGGTACCAAACTGTTCAAAAGTTTAAGAACTGGCTGTGGATAATTATTAAAAAATCTTTTTTTTGCATGAAATGTACAAAATATTGAAAAATAATTGATCGATAAAGCTCCTAAAAATTTATTGAGAATTCACATCGTGGGTGTGGTGAGCCCACACTTGTAGTTATTTATAACTACAAGAAAAAACCTAGAAACACTACCCGAATGGGGTAGTGTCACGCCTACCCTGAAAGGGAAATGGTTTAATGGTATATTTGCCACCCAAAAAACGTATGCTGAATATTTTGTACGAATCAGTTATAAAGTATAAGGTGTATCGGTGGCTATTCATTATAAATCGATTTTTTTTGCATAAAATGTACAAAATGTCGAAAAAATAATTGATGAATCAAAATTTCCTGTAACGTGTATCGAGAATTTCATCCAACAGAATTATTCTGAAATTTTGTACTAATCGGTTCAATAGTTATGTAACTACCGTCCTTTCGAGCAATGATATTCGTGCTTTTTAACATTTTCATTTCAATGAGAAGATATTGGTTTTATGTGAAAATTGAGTCTCGCAGATTTCATCAAATCTCGAAGTTTTCGGACTCACTAATTGAGAAAAAAAATGCATTTTACTTCAGTGTCTTTCGTTGTCGTTGTAGTTTGTAAACACGGTAACTTTCAAAGTGAGGAAAAATTCGTGATCCAGCTATTTTGGATAAAAATTCAAAAAGGTAGAGCATTTCCAAAATTTTTGAAACCATTTTTTTTAAGATTAAAAAATTCCATGTACGGCTGTTCGTAGTACTCGCAAAGTCAAAAAATTTATCCTCACGACTTTTTTCGATGAAAAGAAAATTATCAGAGTCAGATTATTTGCAAAATTAAAAAAAAAAACAACAAAAATGAAAATTTTAAGCCAAACAATGCACGGTTAGAAAAAATTAAAATGAGAACCATTGAGAAATAGTTACTTTTGTAAAGGTTGCCATAGTAATAGATTTTATCAAAAATATCAATTGTTTTAACAGCAAATAAAATGTTTTTGTTTCATAGGACTTTACTGAACAGAAAACGATACATATTCATTTTAATTATAAGGAGATTCAATTGCATATACTTTTCCACACAAGAATAATCTGAAGTAAGGTTTTTCAAGATTCAATATGTTACTCTTAATATAAAATTACCGGAAACGGTATAACTATGCACGGAGCAACTGTGCACAAGCCCATCTGTGCACGTTGTTGGCTACAGGCACAACTGTGCACAGACCATCTGTGCACGTCTACATTTTGAGGTGCACAGTTCCATCTGTGCACGTCTGCTGTTTCTAGGGTAACATCTGTACACGTGTACTGTTGCTAGGGTACCATCTGTGCACGACTAAATTTCGACGTGCACAGTTTGGAGTCTCCCATCTATGCACGTGAACCGTCTCTAGGGTACCATCTGTGCACGTCTAAAAGTCGACGTGCCCAGATGGCACCCTCCCAACTGTGCAGGGCTCAAATAATACGATAAGATTTTAAAATTGCAAGTCCACGTGCACAGATGGGACACTCCCACCTGTGCACGTGTACAGATGGGATGCTGCCACACGTGCACAAATGGAAGACTCCCAAATGTGTACGTCTCAATTTGCGAGGGATAGAACTGTGCACGGAGCAACTGTGCACTTGCCCAACTGTGCACGTCGAGGGCACAGTTGGAACACTTCCAACTGTGCACGTGCACAGATAGGAGACTCCCAACTGTACACGTCTTAACTGATACAATTAGTTTTCAACTGACAAGTCCACCTGCATGGATGGGATACTCCCAACTGTGCTCGTGCACAGATGGGAGACTACCAACGGCGAACGTCTCAATTAATAAGATGGGATGCTTAACTTACAAGTCCGCGTGCTCATATATGAAACTCACAATTGTACGCGTATCAATTAATACGATCAGATTTTCAACTTATAAGTCCATGTACACATATGGTACCCTCTCAACTGTGCACGTTTTGACTAATCAGATCAGATTTTCAACTTATAAGTCCACGTGTACAGATAGTACCCTCCCAAATGTGCACGTCTCAATTAATACAATCAGATTTCGAACTCACAAGTCCACGTGTACAGATGGTACCTTCGAAACTGGGTACGTCTCAATTAATAAGATAAGATGCCTAGCTTACAAGTCCGCGTGCACAAATGGAAGACTCTCAACTGTGCGCGTATCAGTTAATATAATTAGACTTTCTATTCAAAAATCCAAGTACCCAGATGGTACCCTCCCAACTGGACACGTCATAATTAATACGATCAGATTTTCAACTTACAAGCAAACGTGAACAGATGGTATCATCCCAACTGTGCACGTCACAATTAATATAAGATAAGATGCCTAACAAGTCCGCGTGCACATATAGGAGACTCCCAACTGTGCGCGTATCAATTTATACCCAGCGGACACGTTTTTTAACTGCTACATGACAAAAAGGTCACATTTATACATAACATTGTCACAATCGTGTGCCATAACAATTACAGAACATGAAGGTCACACTGTTCTGTAACGCTGTTACTATAAGGATACGTAACAGTTCTGGAATTCTGTAATGTAACTGATATATCGCAGAGTGATAGAACTCTTTACGTCACCAGAATGTCATGCGTATTACAGAAACGGAACATAAAGGTCACACTGTTCTGTAACGTTGTCACTGTCAGGATACGTAACCGTTCTGGGTTCCTTAATGTTACTGGTATATCACAGAGTGATATATCTGTTACGTCACTAGAATGTCAAACGTGTGACAGGAATGGAACATGATGGGCACACTGTTCTCTAACGCTGTTACCGTAAGCATACGCAACAGTTCTGGAATTGTGTAATGTGACTAGTATACCACAGAGGGATATAACCGCTACGTCACTAGAATGTCACACGTGTTAGAGAAATGGAACATGAGGGTCACATTGTTCTGTAACACTGTTACTATAAGGATACTAAATTATTCTAAAAATATTTCTTAACATATTACGCTGTTCCAGAATAGTTGCAAAACGATCCAAGAGGAAATTTACATCATAACACTGTTAAATATGTGTTACGACACTATTACAGAACAATGTTACTATGTGACCCTGTTTCTAAATTATTCTAAAAATATTTCTGAATATATAACGCTGTTCCAGAATTGTTACAGAACGACCACAGAACAAATTTACATCATAACACTGTTACATATGTGTTACGACACTATTACAGAACAATGTTACTATGTAACTCTGTTCCTGAATTATTCTAAAAATATTTCGTAATATATAACGCTGTTCCAAAATTGTTACAATACGATCACAGAAAAAATTGAAAATCGTAACACTGTCATAAATGTGTTACGACACTATTACAGAACAACGTTACTATACAACCCTGTTCCCGAATGATTCTAAAAATATTTCCTAACATATAACGCTGTTCCAGAATAGTTACAGAACGATCGCAGAAAAAATTAGATCGTAACACTATTACATATTAGTTACGGCACTATTACAGAACAATGTTACTCTGTAACCCTGTTCCTCAATTATTTTAAAAATATTTTTTGCCCTATAACGCTGTTCCATAATTGTTACAGAACGATCACAGAACAAATTTACACCATGACACTGTTAGATATGTGTTATGGCATTATTAAACAACATAGTTACTCGGTAACCCTGTTCCTAAATTCTTCTACAAATATTTTTTGACATATAACGCTGTTCCAAGATTGCTACAGATCTCTGACATAACATGGTTCTGTAACAGCGTCACATAACTGCTGAATCACTGTGCATATGGGCTTTCAAGTTGTAAATCTGATTGCAGTAATTAGGATGTGCACAGTTGGGAGGTTACCATCTGTGCACGTATACTTTTAGGTGAAAAATTATTATATTAATCGAGACGTGCACAGTTGGAAGGATACCAGCTGTACATGTTTCAAATGAAATTGATGATTTTAACATTTTTAAATGAAAAAAACTGATTTCCTTAATTAAGGCATGCAATATCGGGAGTCTCTCATCTGTGTACGTGGACTTATTAGTGAAAAATATGATCGTATGAATTGAGACGTGCCCAGTTGGGAGTCTCTCATCAGTGCACGTGAACCATTGCTAGGGTACCATCTGTGCATGTCGACATTTTGACGTGCACAGATGGACCGGTGCACAATTGTCCGTGACCCAAAATTACCTTGAAACAATACAATGTGTTAGATTACTTGTACTTTTTTATTGTTATGTTCTATATATGATGATAAAAATAATTATAATCCAGCGAAAATAACGTTTTAAAATGAGCAACATTAAAAGTTTGAAGCAAAAATCAGGCCGCCCATGTAAAAGTCAAAAATAAGTAAGAACATCGGGAGAAAACGTGTACATATTGAAATATCCTCTAAAGCGACCAAGTATAGAAGAGTATTAGAAATGGATAAGCAGTATGTTCGCAACATTTCTGAAGTGCTATCGACATTCAAATGTAAACAGCAATTGAAATTGGGTACAACATTATTATTCCTGTATTCTTAGTCTTAAACCCTGGGCATGACATAAAATAAAAGCAAATTACTTCTCAAATAATTAGATGGACTTGAAAAGTTCTGTTCGGAAACATATTGTCTGCATTACGAATTATTCCCTTGGACAAGAATGAATCCTCGTTGCATAAATTATTAAAACATGAATGTCAAATAGCCAGAGAATTTCCTTTGCCAATGGCACATTATTCGGAGGATGCGAGCGAATCCTGGCATAAACTGTACTGAAAAAATATGGTCTTATAGTCACGTCAAAACAGCAGAAAAAGAAAGAAAGTGGATGTCCTCCATCGTGCTGTATGTCTCACAGACCCAAAAATGTCTATGATTTTAGTAAAAAAACTATTGAAATTGTGCAACAAACCAAAGACTGAACAGAAAAAAATGGTTTAGCTAGAAGTTAGAAGTTTAGCTGGATTTCGTCTTCCAAGAAAATATAGCTGTGTTACCTAAATATCTAGCTGCTTTAGCTCAATTTTTCCATCTAGAAATTATCCAGATAAATTAGCTAGATAATTTCTAGATGGAAAAATTAGCTAAAACAGTTAGATATTTAGGTAACACAGCTAGAAATTCAAGTAATGCAGCTATATTTTCTTATAAACCGAAATCCAGCTACACGTCTAGCTGGAACGGTTAAACAATTTTTTTCAGTGTGCATTGACTGTGAAGAGATTTATAGCAGATGAGTAAGCCAATTCATAGAAGTCACTGCTGTTTTTTTTGTTGAGAAGCATCTACTGTTGATTTCGTAAATATGTTAAATAACATTTTTTTGCAGCTAATTTACTGAAGAAGCTGAAAGAGAAAACACCGCAGGCTTTGAAAGCGATGAGACCAGTAATGACAGTGATGCGACTAGTAATGACAGTGATGCGACTAGTTCTGAATGCGATGCAACCAATTCTGATAGTGATGATGATCGGAAAATAATTTTGTATTTAAAAGTATGTTTTATTTAATACGTTGTATCATTATTATTATTTAATATTGTGGCAAAGTAAAGATTTATAGGGAAGAATGGTCTATTCATCAACTTTCGTAACGTTTTTGATATTTATACCTAGTATTTGAAATCAATGATTCGAAAAAGCTCGTGGTAACAATTTTTAACTTCACAGGTGTTGTTTTTACAGTTTTTCTTTGCCATATCGAATCCGCTTTCTTAACTTTGACCTCGGATTCGAAATCCGCGACAACAAAAGCCTCATAATATAAATTTCAAGCCATACTGGTATCGTTTTTACAATTTTCATCCGCCATATTCAATCCGCTATTTTGAATTTTGACATTTTGACCTCGAATTTGAAATAAGCGACCCCAAAAACCTTAAATACCATAAATCATAAAATATGAATCGGTGAAAATAGTTCAGTCCTCAGAAAAATCGAGTAGGACATTCAGTCGCCTTTTTCTCAGAACTGGAAAGTACTAGCTCAAGCTACAGGCCTGATTTGGAATCAGCAGGAAAAAATCCATGACGAAAATGTTTATCACGTAGGTCGTAGAATATCTCATCTCAGCCCTCGTGGTCAAAATTTTGTCAAAAAATGTCAACTTTAACCTTAATTTTCAAGGTCAAAAATAATTTCTTGCACCTTCTCCTAATTTTCCAATATTCTGTAAATATTTATCTACAATTAAAACAAAATAAATCCTTCTGGGTTATTCCTCTCAAAAGTTCCACGACTTTGAAACAAAACATACGTTTGTTCACACTGTGCGCCGGCAAAGAACGGTTGTACCGGCGCCGGCAAGGAAGCTGTTTGCCAGGTGTTTTTTACGAAAAGCGAAATACCAATTAAAAGCGAATTACGTCTATAGTCATGCAAATACCTAGAAATATACTTTTCAAAGTCAAAACTGATAAAAATCATGTTTTTAAAAAGAAAAATAATCTGTAAGGTTTTTTTTCTATGAAAAATTGTCGATTTCATTATTTGATTGAATAGATTTTGAAAAATAAAAAATTTCAAGAAACGCTTTTGGTAAGAAATTATTTTTTACGAAAATATTTTTAAAAATTAAGTTTTGTCCCATGTGCTTTCCCGCCCCACCACGAAACAGTGGAAAAGGGTAGAAGTGTGACCAACACTAATTCTGTGAAGAGTGACAGGGGTGCCTTCCCGCTCCCCACGATACGTTAAAAAGGTGTAGGGGTTCGACCAACATTATTTCTTTGACCAGTCACAGAGGTGCATTCCCGCCGCCGCGAGACGTTGGAATGGGGTAGGAGTTTGACCAAATTTATTTCTGTGACCAGTCACAGGGGTGCATTCCGCCCTTCACGAGACGTTCTAAAAGGGGTGGGGGTTTGAAGAACATCATTTATGTCACAGGTAATTTTTTCAAATTTTAACATTGAAAATTATACTTACAGGTATTTTCAAGACCATGTTCATAATCAGCACATCGAAATACATTAGTATACTAGATGTAAAAAAATGTTGTAAACATAACATTTTTCTTTTTAAAATCGTGGTTTTTCAAAATGTTAACCTTGAATTTTTTTCCAATTTTCATGGCCATATTCGTAATCAGTGCATAAAAATACATCGCTACACGCTTTTCAGAATTTCACACCTGGGAGGAAAAAAACAGGCGGCAACGAACTTCCTTGCCGGCGCCGGCAGGCTAGCCACTACTTTAAAAATATTTCCAAAGGTATCAAGGGATTTCAATCAAATTTCAAGCGATTTTAAAGATATCAAGAAAATTAACAGACTTTGGATATGTCAAGTTTATTTGCGCAAAATCGCTATTTTTTGCGTTCTTCCATATGAGATGTGGTCCAAAATAAATCGTTCCTTTGTAGTCCGCTTTGTAGTTTGTCTACTTTTTACATTAATTTCTTCAAAATTTTGATATTTTCCATTCCAATGCTAATTATTCTATAATAGGAATAATAAAATTAAATTATAGGAAAATCATTAGAGGCCTATACTCATTTTCCTATAATATTTTTTCGTAACTGCAAGTTTGCAACTTTGCATGAAAGCCGCTTTCGTTCCTTTCGTAGATCTTAGTTTTTTGTGGTACTTACTTTATTTTTCAGAGTTTTTTTCAAAACTATATATTATTCATAATATAATACTAATAATAATTAATAAAAATACATTGTTTGTTGTTAATAAAATAAAACGGTTTTAACATATATGATCTTTTTTCAAGAACTAAAAAGTTGAATTTAAACTCAGAAGTAAATTTCATGGTGTAAAAATGGCACAAATTTTGTTTAAACTTGAGGATTATATTAACTCGCTTTTTATTTAGACTCGTAAATAATATTCGATGCACATTTTTCTCACGAAATCACTTGAATCGCGAACTTTGTCAAGTTACGGATGAACTTTGATTCAGAATTAATTTTGCTTTATCCTGTTGCTAGGTCATCTGAACATAAAATTGAAGCGATAACAGTGTTTATAGTCCCGGGAAAGGGAATTGGTTTGACAAATGCTCCAGCGCCTGATGGACAAAATAAAAACACCAAATTTGAAACCAAATGTATTTTGTTACCTTCATGACATTATAATAGTCTCAAAAAATGTGGAAGAAAATTTAAACATTTAGAAATTGTCCTAAATAAAATCAAAGATGCAGGCTTGACAATTGGGTTAGAAAGATGCGAATTTGGATGTTCCGAAATAAAATATATATCTTTGAATTCAATGATTGATCAATCCCATGCTCATGATTTTTACGCATAGAAGAATAATGAATACTTTGAATATTAACGAATCATTACAAAATCTTATTGATAGAAAGGTGACTCAGTGTCTTGTTATTAATCGTAATTTTACATTATTATTCCTTTATGATTAATGAGAGTTTGATTTTCTTATGCTAATGGTTCCTAATATAAAAGAGAGAATTATAATTTTAATATTAGTTAGTCTCACGGGAAATTCCATAACAGTAAAAATTCCGTAAAAATAAATAGAAATCAATAAAGCGAGAGAATAATGGTTGTCTTTACGAGGGAGAATTCTCTTGAAGGGTCAAAGATTGTGCCTTTGTGTCCGCTTTAAAACACATGTCGGTCAACTTTTATAATAGAGGCGAGACAAAAGCATAAAACCGGTTTGTTCTTATCTCGAAGATTGTTTCTTGGACGGTAGCACGAACAGAATGCAAGGACATGATTGTTCATGCCTAACGAAGAATGCGACAATAAAGGGGTGTTCGGCAAGCGATCTCTACACCAGTTTTCGCTATCATTAATGATCTCCGTTTTGATCCATGCCGCGAGCGTGCAAATACACGTGAATATCTATGCAATGCATTAATTTATTTAATTAATAGAATCCATTAACTTACGATTTTCCTCAAGAAGCTGACCAGGAAGTCTCTGCAAGCTTTACAATCAAAATAATTAGCATTACAAGGTAAACAAATCAATTGAATCTCCTTTTTCTTGCGTCGTTTCCTTTATTATTTTTTTTATTGAAGTATTTCTTCTTTATCTCAATTTTTGATCTCTGCAAATATTATTGATTGTTATTTAATGCAAAAAAGTGGATAACCCTTTTTTCGTTTTTCCTGGAAAAGATAAGATTATGAGCATTAAAAATATATTCTTTGGATGCAATAATTAAAGTAAATTATTGAAATGCAGAAATTTTAGCAGCAAATAATAATAATATAAAATTAGGCATTAGATATTTTTGTTCGAGTTCATTGATGTTGAATCAGAAAAGCGAATATCAATATCCTGGAAAGAGATTTTTTCATTTTTCAAAGTTATTACACGCTTCTACATATGAAACAAGTTAAAATAATTGCTTGTTCAAAGTTTTTCCTAAATTCTCAATTAACAAAATATATAAAAAAAGCTTTTGCCTGTCTTGCATAAATAATGTTTAAAAAAAAATTAACGAGACCAATTGCATTAAAAATCAGGCAGCTTAGGGTTTGAGAACGATTTGGTATTTGGACATATCATTCCTTGGTGAAAATAAAGAAACGAGCATTTCACAGATTGATCAATACAATTTTTCTTGTTTTGTTATAATCGTTCGAACGTGGACATTTTTGCTCTTTCAAATAATGCCAACACAATTTTTCAATTAAAAAAATGACAAAATGGTGGCTGTTTTCTAAAATTTCTGAAAAGTTACAAAAAATATTTTCCGCTCTTTTTTGACATCTTCCATCGTTTACAAGAGAAATTGAAAATTATATATATAAGTTCTTTCATGTCCGAGAAGCTAATAATTGGGAATATGAAACTAACTAAAACGTATTTATTCGAAGTAAAATCCCAACGTTCCAAGAAGACTGCTCGCCTCATCAGAGAAATATTAATTAAGAATCGGATGTAAAATTGATGAGATTTATTGTATAAAAAAGGTGTAAATATGAAAAATTTGAACTAAGTTAGAAACATGTTAAAATTGTGAATAAAAATTTTGTATTATGATTGTATTGTTAGCAAGGAAGATTGTAAACACGGCTATTTTACGCTGCAATGTTCACAAAATTCCACAAAAAATATATTAAGAGTTAAAATTATGCATGTGAAATGGTAAATTTAGCCTTTTCCTTTTTGCGTGACCGAATTGCAAAATTACAAGACATTAGCACTTTAAAGGAAAATTATTCATTTATTAGTCAACTTTAATTTTAATTTTTTAGTAAATGGCTAAATTTATCATTTAACGTGAATCATTTGAGCTCTGAACACACCGTTTTAAAAAAAATGAAGGCACATTCACAAACCAACCGCTTGCAAAGTGGGGTTGGTAATTTCGGGTTTTACAGAATTTGTCGGTAAAGCAAAAGATATAGCATATGAATACGCATTCATGTTTTGCAAGTTTGATATATAACCTGCAAACAATATTTATCAAGTCTCTTCATTAAATTATGACCGTTAAAGTTCTATTAAATGTGTGCTTTAACGTAAAAGTTGTGTTATTAACTAGATAAAATATGAAAGTGGTCAAAGAAAAAAGAAGGTTCTTTGGAAACAGTCTCTATTAAAATTAGTTTCTTTTTGAGGTCCAACTGGAGTCTCCTTTGGAACAAATTCATCGTTTTGGATTCCTTTTCAGCAAGAGGGGCTCCTTCTTTGCTGCAGCTCCTTAGGAACCAAAAATTGGTTCTAATAGAAACCTCAGTTTTTTTCTGTGAAGACTTTTGGCCGCATTTTGAGGATTCTGCCCCATGGCCCCATAGAGCCTAATAGGGAAATTTCTTCACGTTAGATGGAGATTCGCATATTGTTTATCTTTTAATAGAAGATGTTGGTAAACGATATTCAATAGCCGGAGGGGTTGAAATTGTATTCGCCTCTCGTGAGGGGTCAAATAACTGCGAATTATGGCAAATGCCGACGAATTGTTATCGGGAGTTGAGTCGATATTGCGTAAGGAAGTATTAAGTTCAGCCTGGGAGTGCTCTTCCTTTCGATTTCTCATTGGCTAACGCCCACCTACTCACCTACTTACTCACCTACCCACCTACCTACATACTTACAGAGTATCCTGGCACCATTTTACCATTACTCTGGTGTAGGATGACAGAACGAGTGCAGCAGTAACCCACGTAACCGAGCTTTAATCGCTCTGAAAACGAAAGTGAACTCGGCGACCCGCGTATAACGATGATTTATATGCACTCCAAGACAAAAAGTTGATTAACGCATGGATGACGACCAGAGAAAAAATTCAGGATTTATAAACTTGATAATTAACTTTACAACAAACTATTGTAATCTGGTTGAAATATTGTTTCCTCATAGAGGGATGTTTGTAATGACCTAAATTTGCAAATATACTTTTTTGACATATTTTGATATAATTCGACCCCAGGTGGAGCTATAATAAAATTTGGACGAATTGTATCTACGACTGATATCCAGGTCTGATAGGATTTTGAGCTAGATCAGCCATTTAGAAGTAGTTTTTTTTAGTTTAGATATTAAAAAAAAATTTACATTGTTTATATGAGAAAAACTTTTTTGATATTCAAAATACAGCAATTCGATAACTAGTGTATTTGTTCGCGTCTTCGAGACGCATTTATCGACCTATTGTTGAAGCTTTTATGACCCACCAGTACCGATATATGAAGTTCAAAAAAATTTGTGTACTCTGTTTATATGAGAAGAACTTTGTTCGTATTAGGAATACTACAGTTCTGTATCTGACATGTTTGTTCGCGTCTTCGAGACTCGTCGAATGGCCTATTGACGAACCTCCTATGACCTCTTATCATCTAGCAATACCGATATATAAATTTAACAAATATATTTTTTATCTTATTGATCACTGAAGTTAAGCAGCGTTGGGCGCGGTTAGTACTTGGATGGGTGACCATTCGAGAATACTGCGTGCTGTTGGCACATCGTGGGTGTGGTGAGCCCACACTTGTAGTAGTTATTTACTACAAGAAACTATCCACCTAGAAACACTACCCAAATCGGGTAGTGTCACGCCTACCCTGAAAGGGAAATGGTTTAATGGTAACAGATATGAGGAAAACTTTTTTAATATTGGAAATACAATAGTTATGTATATGATATATTTGTTCTCGTTTTCGAGACGCATCGATTGCCTAATTGAAGAACCTTTCACGACCCATCATAACCTACCAATATCATTTTGTAAATTTCTTAACAAAATTATTTTCACGTCTTCGACGCTCGTGGATTCACCCATTGACGAACTTTCAATGACATCTCGCTTCCGAATTATGCACTTTTTAGCTAAAGCGAGCGCGTTCACTTTCCCGCGTAAATGCCTAAATGGTCCAGAAATGATTTTTTGCGGACAAACTCGTCAACAGGGTACATTACTTAACCGATTTAGGATTTTTTTAGAAATACTCTGCACTAAATTCCCTTTTTATATGTTTTTGTGTTTAATAATAATACTTACAAATGCAAAATACAAATATACAAAATACAAATAAAGTCATTGTTAGCCAGAACTAATGAATTCAAACTTAGAAATCACAAAAACTTTATTAAAAATTTTATTTTATTATTATAAACAATTTATTTAAATAAATTCAGCAGTATATCCGTTTATTATGGGAAAAATATAATTTTATCTTAAAATCATTGTAATTTATGATCAGAATACTATTAGTAACAAAAAATTGTCATCATTTGAGAATTCATAAACAACTTATGAAGTCATAAACAATTTTTGAACCTATTAAGTTTCATTCGCAGACCTACGTAACAGAACAATAAACATTGGGATGAGGATATTTCATCAAAAGATGATTTTTCATTAGAAAAGTTACATTTTCGAACCCTATTTATTATGTAGTATAAATAAACAATTATATTTCACGACACCCATTTACGCATTTGATTGTACTAAATCAAGAACAGGGTTGAGAACAAAATTATCTAACTCATGGATTCTATGTAATTTTTCCCTAAATCGAATGGTGCTATAAGCTTTTCCGTATGATTTTAAAGAAATCATTCAAACAATCGTAAATTTACATCAATTTTTTATGAAAAATGATCTTTTATTTAAATGTCATCACAACATTCACTTTATTATTATGTCAATTAGTCAGTCCATGAGGCCTAATAGGTAAACCATTGTTTATAACTCTATAAGTTGTACATAAATTTTCAAATTCTAAATTCTAAATTAAATTCTAAATTCTAAAAATCTAAAAAAAAATATTTTGATAATTTTTCTAAATAAAACTTCCTGTAATATTTTTTCGTAAGAGACTCTATAGCGTCCATTCAATCAGGCCTGACTTTGGTTAAATCGACACTTTTAAACCAAAAAGGTTTGTTTGCAAAATTTAATACTTTTGAAAAAAAGAAATAAATACGTTTTCGATCTTTGCAAAATACAGCTTGAAAATTTTTATTCGTAAAAGCTTTATGTGCGAATTTCTCATCGGCCCAATGTCGGTCAAATATTCCCAAAATTCGGCCCACCTAATGAAATGATAAATATATGTTAACTGTTGGTGCATGCTATTGGCTAGTGATGCCGCCAAGCGATATTTTTCGATACTGAGACGATACCGATACGATACTCACCTTTCAGTCTCGGATTTGTATCGCTCGGTTTTGTATCGTATCGGAAAAATATCGCAAAGTTCCGTCTCGTATCGGTATCGTATCGGAATTCCGAGAGAAAATGTACAGATGGGATTTTCCTAGTTCACAATAGAAGAGAGAGTAGGGCTGGTCGTGTGGCCGGCCACAGCAAAAAGAAGCTGCGAGGAGTTTCTCCCTTTGGGACTAGGCCTTGAAAGAAAAGAATTATATATTCCAAAAATCTAAACTCTACAACTCTACAGTTTGCACTGTCGAAGAAATTCTAAAGCACTCAGTGAGATCTCTTTGATTTAAACAAACTCAAACTTATTTCAATTCAATTTTGAAATTAAATCTTTTACATGGACAGATAAAAGTTTGTTAACTTTAAACGAAAGTTTTTATTTAAATAAATCCTCTTACTTTTCATCTGTTAAGCAAGAGGCGCAAAGATATCCCCCAACTTCTATTTTATGTAAACCTACAAGCATGTGACCTAATAATACTACTAATCGAATTTTATATACTTTTTATTTTGCCGAAGTACCGTTTGACTTCTGATTCATTGACTGTTTTGAAAGAAATTTTTACTATGAATAATAATAATAATTTTTTTTTTTAAATATTAGCAAATTAGCTTAATTATTTATCTTATAAGTGGTGGCAGCTTAAGAGTTATTTCGAGGTTTTAAAATGATTCAAGAATAATTTACAACTTAAAAAGGTGTTAATGAAATTTAAACAAAAAGTAAATTTTTGAAGATAGCGAACGAAACATTTAGAAGCTTTTCAAGCGTTTTGAAAGGTTTCAAGCAAATGAAAAATTTCTTTAGTTTCCTGGAAAAATATAAAATAATCTAAAATAGTCTTGCAAACTTGGCACAAAAATAATCTGGAAGTATTTAAGGTAATGTTTTTGATTTTGCAGATTTTTTTTTTTCATTTGAGGAAAAATTCGAAATATCTCCAAAGATATTGAGAACGTTTCGAAGTTTTTAAAAAAGTTAAAGATTATTTACAATTTGAAGAATATAAAAAAAATTAAATCAAGTGTGGATTTTTGAACATTTCGAAAAAAGTAGGAAAACTTGAAATGATTTTTTATTTTGACTAATTAATTATTAAAGAAAATTCAAAACGTGAAAAAGTTTTCTAAAAATGTTGACAAAAATGTGGAAGATTCAAGGGGAATTTTTATAATTTTGAAAGTTTCTCCAAATTTTTTAGAAAAATTCAAGCTAGTTTAACAGACTTATAGGAATTTTAAACAAAAAGCATGTTTTTAAAGATAGTGAACAAAACATTTAGAAGTTTTTCACGTGTTTTTAAAGATTTCAAGAGAATGAAACATTTTATTAAGTTCCTAACAAAATTTAAAATGTTTTTTTTTCATTCATTTGAAGATAATATTTAAAATTATTTTTAAATAATTGAAAACATCCACAAACTTGTCACCCAAAAAATCTGGAAGATTTTAAGGAAATGCTTTTGATTTTTCAGATTTTTTTTTAATTTCGAATTATTTTAAAAGATAGTTAGAATGTTTCGACGTTTAAAAAATATGTTCAAGACCAATCAATTGTTTAAGAAAATAAAAAAATATTTTAAAAAAATTAAAAAATGCGGAAGTTTTGTGGAAATGCAGAAGTGCTATTTTTGTAATTTTGAAAGTTTTTCACAATTCGTTAGAAAAATTCGAGAGGAATTTTAGAATTTTTGAAGAAATTAAAAATATTTTTAAACTTGAAAACTTTTCTGAAAATATATAAGATATTTCCTAATTTCTTTCAAACTTCTAAAAGTCCTGAAGTTTGAAAGGTCAAACTGACGCCAATTATTATTATTCCTCAGATTTTGTAAAATCCTATAAAATAACGAAATTTTCTTTACAATTTTTTGAATTCATTTTCGACATATCTGAAATCTTCAGATATTTTTTTTTAATTTTCTGCAAAATCGTAGGAAAATTATATTGATACTTTAAAATCAAAATCATAATACTGATTATCCTGGTTCTCATATCTCAGAATCTCTTTCTTAACTAGAACGTGAGTGTTCAACAAATTTTAACTAATAAATTGTTATTCGAATTGTGTATTCTGTATGACAAATTATTTTCTACTCAAATTGAAAAACTTTCCCCTTTCTAAAAGTAATAAGTCCTTCATTTAATAAAGACGTTTTTCTCAATACTATATTGTACTATTTTATTTTAATATGTATAACAGGTTATTCTTAGAAGATATATTTTAGTGGTAATCTCATAGAATTTCACTTCCTTTCAAGTTTTTTTAATTTACTTATATTAATATTATCTTCATAATTATTGAAAAATATGTAGACAAATTCAATCAGAAAATTGTGAATGTTCTAATTATCAAAATAAAAATAAGAAATTGACATTTTACGGAAAAAATCAATAAAAGCTTTACATCGAAACTTACTCATAATTCACTCTTTTAGAAAAGCATAACTTAAAAGTAGCAGCACAAATCTGGGTAACCACCATTTTTATCAAAAATGGGTTTATTGCATAAAAAATCAATTACGTCTTGTGGGAAAAGGATTGTTTTGAAATATAATTTCATTATCATTCACAATTTTCAGTAAGATTTTAGTTTGTCGGTATATTTCTTCAAATTATTATAACTTAATCACAATAGAAATCATAGATATTTTCTTATTTTTTAGGATTTTTAGCAAAAGCATGTCTGTCATACTGTGATATCACCATCTTCAACGTTGATTTTATCGAAAAAAGTGATTTTATCGGAAAAGTTATTTTTTTTTTTGAGAAAACTTTTTTGTTATTATCATTCAGCATTTACTCATATTTTGTGAATGAGTTTTCATTTTTGTAACAAATTGAAGATTCCATTTTGAATCGCTATCCAAAGCCGATTTTGAAAACCTGTGAAATTTGAATCTCCAAATTTTGGGTCCTTTTTCTCGGAATTAGCTAAGTATTTGATATTAAACTTTTTAAATAATTAAATTAATAAAAAAATTAATTACATTTTTTCTTGTAATCTGCAGCCGAGTCTTCTGCAATTTTAGGTTAGTGTCACTTTAAAATTGTCAACTCTAACATCCACTTCATCGGACGTGGATAACTTTTTGTAATAAGACTGTTTTGACCTAAATTAACCAATATTTTAGCTCGGAATTGGATACTTGCTTCATCTTTTAATAATGATTTCGATTTTAAAGGATCTTTTTCCGTTGTTCCAAAAAATTCCCATGTTTTTGGTTATCCAGTTCTGTACTGCCACCCTTCTACTTCAATAAAAAATTTTATTTTCAATTTGAGACACCTTCACATATTCCGTTTTTGTAATTTTGAAAGTTTTTCCAATTTTTTTGAGAAAAATTAGATTTTGTTTGAAAGACATGTAGGAATTTTAGAGGTTTCAAAGCTTGAAAATTTAAAAGGTAATGTACTTGAAGTTTTTAACGTTAAAATGAACATTTTTTATTAATTGCTTTATAATCTAGAAACAGTGCAAAAATATAATGGTTCATTACATTGAAAATAATTCAATTATAAGAGAAACTTATAATGCATATTTTTATCTGCATTTGAAAAATATTTCTAGATATAATAGAATTGGGAAAATATATTTTGTTCATTTGAAGGTTCAGAACTTCAAATAACAAGAAAAGGTTCATTGGTATTCAGATAGTTGAAACTTGTCGCCGTTCCCCTTCTACTGTTGTTCCGTAGGAAACCACCATCTGGCTGTCTAGTCTCAAAATACCGAGACGATCCGAGCGATATATCGGTTCTCCGATACCAAAACGATACGAGACAAAACTGAGACTGGAGTCTCAGAAACCGATACCGATACGAGAAAAAACCGAGATTTTTCGATACGATATCGAGACAGTCTCGCATCGAACGGCATCACTACTATTGGCCCAACATACGCTACTACGGTTGGGCCAACTATGGCCTAATTTAGCCCAGAGTTGGCGCACAATGTTGGCTTTTTAGGTTGGCCCGAAATAGGTTTCTTATGAATATAAAATATGGCCCAACTCGGGCTCCTTAAATCTTTGGTTGGCAAAGTCGATCCGACATTGGGCAAACGGTTTTACTCTGAATGTCGACGTAAATTTGCACATGGGTTACTCCCGACTCTATCGTACTTTAAATGAATGTAGATAAAGTTTGCTTATTTTGCATCAAGAAAAACATGCTTTACGCAACGCTTCAATATCTACATTCCATCTCACCGTCTAAATACAGATTATAATTTTTGTCAATAATGAGATAATGGCTGGTAAATCAAGTAAAACAGATTCAACATCTTATCAGTTGCAGCTCAATAAATGCCTAAAAATCACTTCTCTGTCTCGAATAAAATGAAAATTGTTTTTATTATTATCTTTATTATTAACAAGCCTTTCACTCGGTACCCAAAATTACTTATTTCAGATCTTCTGGACGTGCAAGATCTGCCCATGTTTAATTCAGTTCTGAGTCACGCAATGACCCTCTGGGGTACGAAAGTGAAGTACTTTAATCGTGGTATATCGTAGATCCCCAGATCCTAGCTCATTACGACAGGTATTTCCCAGGGTGACTTCTTCAGTGCCCTATGGTTCTGTTTAGCGCTGAACCCACTTATGTAGCAGGACCGTCAATACAGCGTAAAGAAAGGCAGGATGGTATACAATATTACCCACCTGCTTTATATGAATGACCTGAAAGTGTACGCAAGCTTGAGGAAAAAACTGAAGAAGTTAATCAACATCATCCTGTAGTTTTCAAACGATATCCATTATATGGAATTCGGACTGCAAAGAACTACAATCAAAACAGGGAATGTTAAACGCGGAGTTGGGGCTTGACAATTAGGCGCCCATTAAAACAATGATGAAGGATGAGTCTTATAAATATCTAGGCATCCTACAGTTAATGGGATCCTACCACACTGCTGTTAAGAAAAGCCTTACAAGCGCCTTCGTCAAGCGCCTGCAAGTCATATTGGAAACTAATCTCAATTCGATCAATAAGATCAAGGCCGTTACTACCTACGCGATTCCGCTCTTCACCTACTCTTTCGGGCTCATCAAATGGTCTAACACCGTCCTGGAAAATTTGAATAGAACCATCCACGTGCAGACGATGACACATCGAATGCACCACACGAATTCGGCATGTGAAAGGATAGTCCTACGACGTTGTTGAGGAGAGAAAGTTAGCTCTTAAAGAGTATACTCATAGACCCAATCATGTTGCAGTGATCATACACCAGCAGATTGCCTTAAATCTGAATTTACTGCACGAATGGATGCCCTTCTACAAATGCGTCCCAGTGGCTGTCCTCGAAATAGAGAACTACCGCCTAACTCGGATCAGACTATCCTTACGGACCACCCTGTTATTCGCAATAAACCAGATATTGTGGTGTTTGATAAGCGGCCACAGTATATCAAAGCTATCGACGTGACAGTTCCCCTCGGCAGAAACGTCCAAGAGGGCTATACAACTAACAAGTAAACCTACGGAACTGTCACTTGTCGAATTTGATCAAACTTCGCAAATTTGTAGAACTAGGGAAAATAATTGACACGTATTCTTTTATATTGACTGAGAAACAATTCTAAGGGTAGAAACTGCCCCTCGTGTGCGACAAGAAGACGCCATATTGGATCCATCATCTTGAATTTCAATTTTGACCACAGATTTTGATCCAGAGACATCGGAAAACCCTTAAAAGCATCTCACCTTTTGAACCCCCCGACTTGTTTCAGTTGAAACGTGAAGAACACCCTTCATATACGAGCGGTAGTTTCTACCCTTAGAATTGTTTCTCAGTCGATATAAAAAAATTCGTGTCGATTATTTTGCCTAGTTCTACAAATTTGCAATGTTTCATCAAAATCGGCGAGTAATAGTTCCGTAGGTTTACTTGTAAGATCCAGAAGTATAGCCCACTAAGGCAAGACATCATGAGTGTGTGGAAATTGAAAAAGGTTTACTATTCATCCTCTCGTGGTTACAGCTACGGGTAACGTCTACGCGAGGCTAAAGAGCCATCTGAAGAAAATAGGAGCTGATAGGGTACTAACTGCGGTGCAAAAGACATTTTTTACTGAACACCTGATAGTCCGTAACTTTTTGAACTACCAAGTAGAAAGCGGCTAGACGCCTTTTGGACTGTTATGGAAGACAATTGGCATAATAAATCTCCATTTTTATTTTTTCATTTTTACTATGTAGAATTTTAACATGTTGTGTGTTTGTCGGATATTTCTTTGTACTATCTATTTTCTATGTATTTTATTCCCTGAATGACCAGTGTACTTGAATTTATCCGTACAGTGATCTTAAAACCGGGTTCTTTAAGGACATGTGATGGAATATTTCGCACAATTAATAATAAACTATAATATTACAGGTACGCTAAATATTTTGAATTTTTTGTCTATTTTTCTAAAATATCAATTTATTATTTAATCAAAAAAAAACATTAAACTAATTCATTGAACTATTTCTTTTATACATTGTTGGCTTAATTTTTTCATTTCATGAATGTAATTGCCTTTTGATATAAGCAAGTGTTTCATTGTCCTGAAATTCGGGATGAATAGTAAAATATTTTTCATAAGTTGGGCTAGTCGTACCATTATTTCCTATAAAGGCCAATTTTAATATTAACACGTTTAAGTCGCAAAGGAAGAGGATGGGTAATATCAAAGTTCAGACCGAAGCCACAAAAAAGAAATATATAATTTTTTTGAACTGATAAAAAATTATTGAGATTCAGGGAAAAAATCTAAGTTTAATTTCTTGGACAAT
This sequence comes from Andricus curvator, assembly GCA_932195095.1. Lineage (NCBI taxonomy): Eukaryota > Metazoa > Arthropoda > Insecta > Hymenoptera > Cynipidae > Andricus > Andricus curvator. The sequence continues at coordinate 798,982 of CAKNYM010052708.1, read as the reverse complement.
TATCATTAGGAGACTCAAAATTTAATACAATTTAGTATTTCTAAGTTAATGATTTTTGTCAATCTTTAAATTAATTAATGACTATATTTTTCTTATTGGAACAGCTCAACTATTTAGAGTCTCAGCTCGAAATGGTGATATATAGTGAAACACAATTTAGGATCTATTGCAGAATATCAGAATGGGTGGCATCGTCAGTTGTATTAGGTACATGTACTTCCTCGTCTAGTCGGTAATTTAAAAACTGAAATACAGTCTAAAACTATGATGAAATGACAAATTAATATGTGACGTGCCACGAGAAAAGTTACCAAAACATTTTTCTAATCAGAAAAATGATATGCGCGATCATTTTTTTTTCAATTAAGCCTGGCTGCTTTTCTAATTGCGTTTCTCGACCGTTATTGTCGTTTGTTGCCTTTTCTAAATCGCCTGCCCTGTAAAATTCTCTGTCGGTTAGGTGAATTTTCTCGCAGCACATCACATATGCTAAATAAAAATATTTAGCATGAAAATAAATTATTTTTTCTCGCTAAATCACCACTAGTTTTACTATACGTATGTGATATTATTTAGTACAAACACTACGTTGCTAAACTTAGATTTAAGATTAATATTTATACCTCATAGTCGCTCCGTAATTGGTCAAAAAACTGTTAAATTTAATAAAATTTACATCAATTAAAATCGTGGCTGAGTTCTTGCTTCATCGATTAGTTCAAATTAACTAATTATCAGTTTTATTTTAACTAATTGTCAGTCAAGTATAACTAATTGTTAGTAGAAAAAGTACCTAAAACACTAATAAATAATTGATTAAATGCCAACTAATTGTTTCAATGGTTGAGTATTGGCTTTTCAACAAATCATTTTTAAATAATTCAGATTTCGAGAGTAGAAAAAAATTATAACCTTTGGTTACGCATTTATGCCAAGCGTTGGCTAAGTACTGGTATAAGTCGATTAATGTATAAAATGCAAAATGTGAAATTAAGTGATAAAGTTTTGAAAAAAAATGTTTAAAGAAAATATTCAGTTTAGAAAACCCGAAAAAAATATTTTTGAAGTATCTCTTTCCGTTATCAAAATATTTCAGAATTTTGACCATTTTAATTTTGGGTATTTTGAAAATTTGTAAATTGTGTCAGTTGCATGGATACAAATGAATCCCCCTATATACAAAATCGCCAAAATGATGCTATTCTCGTTGTATCATTTACCACTCCCGAATTATTTGGGAATTTGAATTTTTGGGTATTTTTGGAAATTTATACATTGCATAAATCACATATTTTGCATTCATTAAATCATAATAATAAAACATTGATATGCGTGACATATATTTTTTTAAAGGGAAAAAATTGATTAATAAGACATTAATATTCAAATACATATATAAAAAATCTGTTTTACTGAATAACCCGTAAAATGCACTGATTTTTCAGTGCTTTTCACTAACTAATCAGTAAAAATCCTTCGTGATTTGACTCAGTAACTTACTTCTCACATTTTCACATGAATAAGTGAATAATCCGTATTACTGATAATAATCAGTCAACTTCACTGCCCAATTAGTGAAAAACCTCACTGATTTAATTTATTGACATACTTATTACTGACTTCAGTTTAGACAGAAGGGTCAGTATAATTATTAGGGATAATAATTAGGCTTCGCTCTAAGTAAAAAAAGAGACAGTGCCTTTTTTATAAACATATTTATTTATACATGCCACTTAATTAGTTAAATTTTTAGATTATATTTGACATATTCTCTTTTTATAAAATTTTTTTCGATGACAGGTAATATATTCTAATCTTGCATAAGAAGTACAAAAATGCAGTGAGCATTACGATTATAAAAATCGTAAGATACATTGTCAGCGATTTAAAAAAATATATATAAAATGGCTCTTTATAAAAAGAATGAACTATTTTGATTGAAATTTACTAACGAAGTTTTAAATAATAAGTGATAATTCTGTAATCTGTAATCTCATTTATGTCCTATTACTCATTTAAAATAAAATAATTCTTTTATTATCCACTCTTTTATTTCACTGACTCTCATAAAATGAGCCGATCTATCCTATAAAAATATAAACAGTCCTATTATATGAAGAATCTTTGATTTTAAATCCAGCATTATTTGAGATTCACTATAATAAACCCGTAAGAATGTTTGAAATACGAAATAAATGTGAATCATTTTTAACAGTGAGATTATCAAAAATGCCCTTAAGGATCTGATCGACTTCATTAAAATGTTTTATAAGTGGTAATTAAATACTTCAGGGTTTATGGGATAACTTTGTCTAAAAATGCAGCAATGATAAAACTGTTACTTAAAATCAGATTAAAATGTTGAAAATTTCCATTCTCTAAGTAGAGGTAATATAATTAACCCTAAAGTGAATTTAAATATTCATTTTGAGCCTTTGCATATTACCTAATTCTGAGACTCTATAAAACATATTCAAAGTTGAATGTTTGATACAATGCACAATGGGCCAGAACAAAAATTCAAAGCAGCAGATTTCATATGGCGACCACAAATGCAATATGTTTGTCAATATTCCTTGAAATTGGGAATTGAAAAATTTCGTGGTTACTGATTCCAAATTTAGTGTACAAATCACCTAATTCAAAATAATAAATGCAATATGACCATATAATATTGAAGAATTTCGGGAAATTTTTTTCAATTATGAACAGTCGATTTACATTTCAAAAATATATGTGGTTAAGATACACAGTAGGCAATTAAACTTGTATATGAGAAACGCCGATTTTTAGTTTCGACCTATAATGAAAGAATCCAATAAATCACAATAATACCATGACAAATTGTATGTTCATGCAAAATGATACTTTAAGAAGTGAAGAAAACAAAGATACTTTGAAAAATGTCAATGAAAATAATCACAAAATTTTATTTTTGTTCTGCTCCCGGCCCACTGTGCATATTCAGAATATTATTTTTTTAAATTCGTCAATATCCCCAAAGCCACTGTTAATAATTTAGGTTTTCATTGTTTGCTGTCAAATTGAACTCAAGTTTAGTAGATATTATTATAAGAAGGAGATTGTCCTACTAGAGAAGCAGCGTATGCATGTGCTCTCAGATGTGCTGCTTTTGCCTCTGCAACTTCCGGTGTATCAATAACTCTTCCATCTGGACCTAAAGGTGCCATTGGTCCTGTGTATCCTACAGGAGCATTTTGCGAATATCCTAAATGAATTGGTGAAGAATAAGCGAAATTCCTCCTCGTTTCATAATTAACTTGAGGTCGATATCCATATGAGATGGTGTTCGTCGCTACCTGATTATAAGGTGCTAGTTGAATACCCTTCGCTCTTGCAACCTTGAAACAAAGTCGTGTATAAAAATATTTGTACCTGAAGAAAGAAGAATTATCTTAAAGTAGAATTTGTTCAGATTTTCTCATTGCGTGCGAGAGAAATAATATCAATAATCAAAATATAATGTGATAGAACAAAAAATAAAAAGGAACATTTTCTCAGGGGTTGCTGTGCAGTTTCTAAGACGCGTCATCTAGTGAAGCAACCTTTTAAAGTTAGAGAGGGTATTAGTGCATCAGGCTATTAAAAGTAATAACTGCTCTTTCACCACTGGGCGTAGAAATGCTAAAGGTACTTTCAGTTTATTTCTTCACTTGTACCCATTGAAGAAGGCACGCTTCAATATAAATTGGCTCAACAAAAGATAGTTAGACATAATACCTATGTAATAAACTGCAATTGCTCTAGACTCTTACAGTCAATTGTGTAGATTCTAAATAAATAGAGGAAAAAATTCTCGATATAATTACCTCAAATGATTGACACTTTATTTTCCTCTTTTTGTTCTCAGATAATTAATTATGGTTTGATGATTGGTTAGAGAACTGAGTATTTCTATAGGTTTATTATATATTTCGAAATACCTACTCATTTTGTAAAGTGTATTATTTGAGGAGATTTTTCTCTGTGCGTCACTTACGCAACTAGAAAAACTAAGAATGTATTTCGTAGTATATTGATATAATATAACAAAAAATTCCAAAGCGAATTATTAAGAATGACACCTACAATGTAGCTGTATGTACTATAGTACACATGAAGCGAAAATGATTTTTTGTAAAGAATATTATTTACGAAGTATGTTTTTCTGTTATGAATCATGGGTGTTTGACATGATCTGATACCTCATTGACGAATTTTATTTCAGATAAAAAAGTAATACGAGCCATTGAATTAAAGACAGTATATACCATCTATTAACAAGCAATGGTTCTTAAGCAATAGATAGACAATGCTCATTGTTTAGAGTTTGTAATTTGATCCAAGTATGTCAGAAATAGTGTGACACAACCTAGTGTGAAATTCGTCATTGAAAAGAAATTAATCATACCTTATTAGAAAATAATCTGTTTAACTTGGTCAATTTGTTTCAACATTTTATAACTGGTTTATTCTGGAAGAATTCTTAGATTTTGCTTAACCCATTCAAATTTGACGGACCCTATATTGGGCTATTATTGGCTGTAGATGTTGGATCAATACTGACCTATTATTTAACTCAGAATTTGGGATATACATATTGCTGAATTGTTTGTTTTGCTATTGGACAAGTAATTTCAAATCTTGCACCACTATTAATCAATAGGTTGAAATGTTTCATTAATATTTTTGAACTTTTATCAGAAATCCTGATCTATCCTTTAGCTGGGTATTTCACCAAATCTCTCGAATTTGTTCAGTCTTCATTAAATAAACAGTAGAAAAATCCAGGTTAATATTCCCGTACTTTTAAAAATATTTTTGGAATAACATTTGCTTGACTCTCAGATTTAATTTAACAAATACTTGGGACACTATTATACCACTATATAGACTTATTACTTGACTGTTTCAAAACCAAGAACCACAACTATGTATTTAAATCTTTTTAGTCTTGGCACAATACTGGACATTTAATTGTCTATTGAGTCAATGCTCTAGAAAAATTGGTAACGTTATTTCGCGTGTTGTTAACAATGAAATGTTAATTTTTCTATCGAATCAATATACCAGCTGCCAACAATTTGAAGGCTGAAAGAAGATATTCCAATAATGAGAATTGACTTTCGAATGATTGATGCATCATCTCCTACCCACTTATGAATCCTACACCTAATTTTCTGATTTCCTTACCTCTGTTGAATCCGTGACCCGTCCATCATAAGTATGAGATGATAATGGTCCTAGATAATTTCTAGAGACAATTGGAGGCACGTAGGATGCTTCTTGATAAAGGCCATCCGGAGGTGTGGGTGATTGAGCTAATCTTCGAAGAGCCTCGGCATGAGCTGCTAGGTGCATAGCGCGTGCCTGTGCAACTTCCGGTGTGTCGATAACCCGTCCATCCTCAGCCAAGGGCGCCGGTGGCCCCTCGTATCTGTATACATTATCCTCGTATTTTGCTTCGCAAATTACGGATATGGCAGACACCAATAGAAATATCTGTAAAAAAATCATTTTCATAATTATATCTCACCATAAAGTGCGCAAGGTTGAATATTAGGTGGGAGGAATATTGCTATTTCGTTTGATGATTCAGAAACGCCTTTTGCAAATGGTGCAATCGGAAAGTGCAATTTGACAAAAGTGTAATGTTGTAAGAAGATGCATTTGTATTATTGTAACCTCGTTTTAAAATGTAATTTGGGTTGTGCATTTGTCAGATATTGTCTTTTTAAAGACCTGATTTATTATAGTGAGAAACAAATTTCCTTGTACAGGGCAATCAAATTTCTCATTGAAGACGAGGATCAGAGTTCCAATGCACTTTTTACCAAATTCAATTGTATAAAATTGGTATTAAAAAAAGTAAGAATCAGTTTGATTTTCGTTAGATATTAAACGATGTGGAACTGGTGCATGTTTATCTCCTGAGAAAAAAAATGACTTTCAATAAGATCAATTTAATCAGATTTAACTTTTGGAAAACAATAACTAGAACCCAAATTCCATTAATAGCTCATTATTTCTGAAGTGACCCCATCCACAAACATAATATATACGCAAATCAAAGTTTTTCAATCGTACTCAAACTTGGGCAAAGTGTAGTCCTATTGAATGGCAATTTATGAGAAAATTTTGTTGCTATTTTTATTTATCACAAACAGTTTTTAGAGAAATATTTGATATTTTTTCGTTCTAGAACTAAATTAAAAAAATGTTTATAATATTTTTTACAATTATTTTTGTTTTTTCAGAAAAATAAAAATGTTTTTGCAAAGAATTCACAGAAGTGAGTATGAAGTGAATATAACACAAATGTTTTTTTATCTTCCCGACTGATATTCAAAATAAGAAATACTTGACTAAATCTTGAAAAGCAAATGGTAGCCAAAAGGAATTATATAAAATTGTCTCCAATAAAAATTCCATTGTCTTTCTTTCAAATAATAGTAGCTTCAAACCCACTCCTCATAAAAACTTCATGGATAATTGATTCTCATTTTCTGTTTTCGCACGCAGAAAAAAAGTTGCCACGCCTTTCCTCGCGAGTCTTGGACACTTTTAAAGCTTGTAATAAATAATTCTGAAATCTGCAAGTGTCGAGATGGGTGTTTTTAAAAGAAAAGACGAGAATCTTTGGATTTGCGTGAGTTAACTTTACTGCGTTTGCAGACGTTTGCAGACATTCCTAGCAGTATGTGCTATCGCGATAAAGTCGTTGAACGAAGGTGCAAGAATTACGACCATGAACTTGTTGAGCCTGGCTGCAATTGCAGAGGCACCTTGTCACCTCTCCAAGTCGCCAAGACCCCACGCGTTCTATTTGAATTCTTTGGTTACAGAAAAGCTCATGAATAATATTTTCACTGATTTCCCTTTCGCGAATCCCAGATGGCGAGTAGAGAGAAATTGTAATAAATTAATAATGACGTAGTAAACAAAAGCGGATATGTGCTGTAATAACTGTCTATGCGAGCCTGCTTATGATTCACGGCCACTTACTGCAAACAACATTGTACCTAGTATGGAAATTGAAAATGGGCAATGAAACGTTTTAAAGACCTCTTTCTAGAATACCAGGAAATGTGTAATTTTGAAAGCCTTTGGTGTTAGAAGCTTGATTAATTGTTATTTAAAGCCTGATTATTTCAAATCAATGTAAAAGCATTTTTTCAACAGACAATTTTTTATTACATAAAAAAATAATATGGCTAATTTTCTTACTTAAAATAAAAATGAATATGTCAATGTGCCTATTTGACTGTTTAGGTCTTAATATAGTTGTGCTAAGAATCAGTTCTCTGGAAAAAAAAAGATTTCTGTAATTTTAAGAATTGAAATGGTGGCTTCTTACTCACTTAAAAAAAAATTGTTGAATTTCAATAAATAATGTCTTATTTTTCGGGAAGAACATTCCCTACAACTCTACTATTCTCGATTTAAAAAATAAGTAAATGACCTCCAAATAAAATTATTTGTTTGAAAAAGGATTTCTTTATAAAAATTGTTTTAATGATTTCAGCCACAGGCAAATTCACTTTCAAAATTAAAAACAGTAGAATTATAGAGAATGCTTTACTCGAAAAAATAAACCATCCATTATTAAAATTCAACTATTTTCCGAAAATTGGTAAGAGACCATAGTAAGAAAAAATTAAATTTCAAAAAATATTGAAAAAAATTCTTGTTGTAAGTTTTAAAATTTTTTTATTAAAAATAGTGTTTTTTATTTGAAATTACACCCTTAGCAATAGTATTCTGATTCTTAAAATCATAGGAAAAACATTCTTTTCAGGCATCTGATTTTTGGCACATCAAACACATTTCTAAAAAGAAAACTGAAGTGAAAATAAAATTTAAATCCCAATAAAAATTTTCCTACTAAAATTGGCCAAAAATGATCAAATTAGCTCAGCTATTCAGAATTGATATAGTCGAGGTTTTTTTCTAGTATTAGTACATCCACAAATAATTGATTATTAATAAACTCTTCTTGATAATTGATAAGTGATATAAAATTTTTGACTTTGAATTACTTATTACAATAATTAACTAAAAATTAAATATCTTATTCAACTTCAGGCTGTTCTAAAAGACCCAATGTTTTTTATCATGCCCCCCTAAATTTGTTCTATTTGGTCAAAAATGAATGCCTATTTTTGATTGTAGAGAAGGTTTAAACCGCGATCCTGGGACAGTCTCATAAAAATTTAAACCTCGTTTCAGGGTAAACAGTCCCAAAATGATTATAACTATTAATTAACAAATTTATCAGAATTAAAATACTATTCCTAAGTATCAAAAATACTCTTTATATGGGTTAAAATATCAAATGGTGCACTTTGAAATTTACACATATGATTCTTTTGATATTTTAGTAACTAAATGTCTTGGTACGATATAGGAAGATTGAAAATGGAAAAGATGATAATTCAAAATTTTAACCCTATAAAGAGTAGTTTTTTACGATTAGAGGTAGTATTTTTAGTCCTATTGGGCTAAGTTTTTTTCCTTAAGCTTCTGGTACCCCCTGGTACCATTTCCTGCTCAGAACTTAATATAAAATAAAAATAAAAATAAAAATACGCATTTGGTTTTTCCCCAAATGGAGCCAGTTTAGACGGCGCGTGATCAAAACAAAAAAGCATAGGGTTTTTGAGAGCACCCTATTCTTTACTTATATTAGTGAAGTTCTACTAATTTTTCAGTAATTATTCCGTAATTATTAGCGAAGTTTTAACTGACTCAAATTTTGAAATAAAATTATACAAAATCCACTTAAGAAAATTTGCAATGACGATTGATTACAATTTTGGTTCTGCACAATAAAAAAATGAATCTGATATAGATAAAAATTATCTCCATTGTGAAATCATTTTGATTTTCAAAATAATGAACACAGAGTTTAATTCAATTCATGATGGGGAATTATATTGACCCTCTGGTATTAAAAGAGTTTGTGTTTCATTGTATGGGCTTTCAGGTCAAGTAAAAGGGTCCCTAAAGACCATACAAAAAAACACCAACTCACAGAGTTTAATCTCATTTCATTCGCAAACAAATAATCATTTAAGAAAATTTTCTTATTCACACTAATAAATCTGTTGATTTACTAATCAGGGAATAAATGTTAATATATTAATAAGTAATATAATTATAGTAAAATCTTTAAAATACTGTGAACAGTTAAACCTTATTTACTAAACTTCAAAGGCATTTTTAAAATAAATTCGTGATTTTATATTAGAAGAAGGTATTTAAATTGCTTCTCGTAAACTTGAAAAAATTTCGAGAAACTCAATAGCAAAAGAAAAAGATTTTCAAATAAAAAAAAATATTTAGGATACAACTTGAGTAATTCAACTGAGTTTTGAGTAATTTCAATCCTTTAATTTTGTTTTTAAACATTTATTATAATCATAAAATCATCTCATTTATAATATTTAGAATTCTATTGAGATTGGTATCTAATTCACTGAATAATTGGGACAAAACAACCCTTTGAAGTTTTGCAAAGAAGTTAGTAAAAAAATCTTGCGTTAAAAAAATGAATGAATCGTATTATCATTAAGTGAATAAATATGTTAGTGAGGTGCAAAAAAAATTGTAAGTAGGAAGATTAATGATTCCTGTTTTACACATACTTGATTATCAACAGTGATTTTTATTAGTTATTAAACAAAATTACATTAAAAATTCTGTAGAGCACTTTATATAATAAATTAACAGTTAGTTTAATTACATCCAGTAAGAAGCACATATATACAACATTAATTGTTAATTATATATTTTATAATTTTCCATTCTTACGCGCAACCAGATGATAATTGGTCTCAATATAAACTTTTCATCACAACCATAATTAAATAAAACTTTATTTTCATTTTCTTTCCTATATAGTCTCTCTTGCAGAAGATGGTCGTCTTTTCTGACTATTTGAAATTTTAAAAGCAAAAAGGCGTTTTTACGTATATTCACATAAAAGCGTAAATTTACTTAACAACTTTTGGAAGGCTCTGATCGTATCGAAAAAATATGGTAATATTCTTGCTTTATGTGTAGTCTGACCCAAGTCGGCTTGCTCTACTGATAATTGAATATACATGTTTATTAGCCAGAATAATTATCTAAATTTAATTATACAATTAAAATATATTTTCGTATGAGACTTATTCGATTTTTTTTATCGAAACTAAATTAAAATACGAATTTAAAAGGAATCAATGAGTAATACGTTTAAAGAGTGTGATTAATCTCATAACAAATTGCACAGCATTCACTTAAATTTTGACACACTAAAAGAAAAAATACGTTTTTCGAAAAATACACTGTTCATAAGCACCAAAGTTCCTCTTATAATTCAAACAGCTTTTCAATCTTTTTACGTTTAAACAAATTAAGAGAGAGACTCTACTTTTGGGACAGCAGCACGTTTTGGACAAATTCAATTTAAACATATCAAATAAATTATGAACTTTTTTAAATGATTCAATATGTTTCTTTAGACGCCAAAGAAACATGTTTAACCAGTAAATAAAAGTTTATAGGTAATTTAACATGTTTAAATAGACTTTGTCCAACGCGGACAGTTCTTGCTCTATCAATCGTAAGTAGTAGTACAATTTTAAAGGAGACTTAAAGGCAGGAAACACAAAAAAACAGTAAAAATTAAACGATTCAAGTCAACTATAAAATAACCTTGCCAAATTATATAATGTTGTGGTTTTGCAAGATAAAACCGTTTTTCCGATACGACCAAAGTTCTGAGTGCAACACTTGTATTTTTTAAAAATTTTCCCCTCGAGTTCGCGCGTTGAAGACACTTCTGTTCGCGCGTTGAACTCTCAGTTCTCCATTCAAGGTCATTGGACGGAGCTTGTAACTTTTTGCTCGTAAAAAGAAGCGCACTTACGAAGAGCCTCATGGCCGTAATCCGACGACGAACCGTCTTAGTTATGAATGCGACTACCGGCGAGCGTCGCTTTTATAGCATCTTACGGCGTTCGTCAACCATCAAGCCACGCCCAGAAAAATTCTCGAATTATTGTCCACCCACAGGAATATACATACCAAGGTTAGACCCTTCGAGGATCATCCTGAGTTGACGACATATCATACCTTCGACACCCACGGACGCCAAACGCCAATCATTCACTTGCATGCTGATTTATTGCTCCTTTCAAACTTTATTAGCTGTCGTTTGCTCATCATCGTAATTTTACGATACCTAATAAATAAAAATACGGTCAATAAAATATAGAATCAAGTTTTGATGAGTCCTTATAAAGAACCAAGTTTCCGTTGTTCCCTATATGGAATAAAGTCTTTCTTTCGACGGCTTTGATTTTTGCAATAAAATAAACATATCGTTCTGCAGCACGCAATACAATATGAACAAACTCTGTGCAATAGCGAATACTACAGCGAATTCCATAAAACTTTATTATGTGCTGCAGGATAAACTCCTGTTTTCTAATTTTATCACCAAAAGTCAAAACGAGAAAATAGGAGAGACCAGAGCAAAACGGGAGAGGCTACTTTTTCATGACGATACTTGCCATATGTACTGAAATACTACAATGTAAATGTTTATATACATACTGTGAACCTCCATGTTTCAATTTTGTAAATAATTATATGTGATGAAATAATTCATTACGAAGAACAAATACAAATGAAAAAAGAGTGCTTTTGCCCCGTCTCGCCCGAGCCTGGGGTAGAACGAGACACGTACTGGCGTGAGATGGGACAATTTAAATACTTATTATTTTTTAACCAAAAAAGTAATTTTTCATGCTATTTCGTGTAGAGTATTGTTATTTATCATTTACTTTATTTCGTGACAAAGCATTACCAATTAGTCTTGCAACAAAAATTTAATCTTAATATTTATTTGTATCGAAAAAAAGAATAGAATATGGCAGTGAAAAAATTAAAAAAAATTATTTTACAGACCTTAATAGTATATTAGGCTACGTTTGATATTTATTCAATATAGAATTTATGTAGGTTAGGGAAGTCTCCTCAAATTATACCATATTACTGTGTACTGCTCTATTTATATAAAAGATAATTCATGTTTAACAGAGTTTTCTGATCTAAAAAACATTTGAAAAAATCTGCCCACTGCGCGGGCACATTCTCATCGCGCGCTGCGCGCGGCTCGCTTCGCTCGCAAGTTTAAGCGCGCCTGGGGCGCGCTACTGATGGTTCTCGCGCTTCGCGCTCGGTCTTTCTATTTTTCCCACATTTGTACACAGAACTTTTGAAATTAAAGGTTAAAGCATCAACACCGGTAATTTGGTGATTGTGCATTCTTTTTTGTCAAAGTTGCTTCGGCTTTAAAGAACACATTCTCATCGCGTATATCGTGCTTTGCACTCGATTTTGTCCGAAGCACGAACTTTTCTACATTATGTTGAACACTATCATATTGAATGTATATGACGTTTATCTTTGTACCTTGGCCTGAGATTGGTTACTCAGGTATTGCAATATAAAGTAAAAATTTTATTTATCATGATTAATTCAATATTTTGTTCCTTATTTTGCATTAAATTTCATTTTCAGCTACTCTGAAAAATGGATCATTTCAATAAATTTATATTATTACAATTCATAATATGCATTGGTATTGAAACATACCTGTTTTCATTGTCTTTTTTTATGATTAAAATAATATGCCTTGCGCTACGCGCTCGGCCCTGGTTGATCAACTAAATTATTGTTATGCTTACACATTAAGTGAAGATGTAGACATATATATATATATATACCATTAAACCATTTCCCTTTCAGGGTAGGCGTGACACTACCCGATTCGGGTAGTGTTTCTAGGTTTTTCTTGTAGTTATAAATAACTATAAGTGTGGGCTCACCACACCCACGATATAATTTTCTCAAAACTCCTTCGGGTTTGAGGAATACATTCTCATCATGAAACTCGCGCTTCGCGCTGGACATTATTTAAGTTGAGTTCAAATTTTAGAAAATCGACATTTTACATTACATTTCTATACTGAGCTGAGAAATTGTAGAACAAATCAAGAAAGAATTAAACAAAATACATACAAATCAAACTCTTTCGAGCATAAATTTGCAGTAGGTGAGAACCCATGAGAAAATTTTAATTCAATACAATTACTAAAAATTTTAGAACCGACGCAAGTAATGAAAATATTTGTGTGTGAATATTTCAATTTTATTAGTGATAGTTTAGCAGTGAAATATAGATATAAAAAATAGTTAGGAGCAATTTTGTAGAATTTTTGAAAACAAATAATTTTGGTCTCTTGTCTTTTTACTGTATCTTGCGTAATTTCGCGGGAAATTTGAATTATTGAGTTTTTCAGTTTGATTTTCCATGGCTAAAACCATAAATATTGACAGTAGAAGGCTGGTTAACGAACTTGACCTGTATTTTCGGACTTCAAATCTGGGTGCAGAAGGAAATTTGAATTGAAAAATTCCTTCGAAAGTTATCGCGTCGTCAGACTACAGACAGACAGACCGACAGACAGACAAACCGACAGACTGACATGTTCGTGAAAAACCATTTTTTCTGACTCAGGGGGTTTCGAAACGTCGAGAATTGACGAAAACTGGATAGGTCCAAAATCGCATGAATCTAAGACATTCTATCTAAATGATGAGAATGTAAAAATGTCCCTAGACGAAGATATTCAAATTATGAAAATATGAATATTTTCAAATAACATGTGCATAATAAATATGTAATCACATAATTTTTTTCATTTTCGTGGCTGAAAAAAAGATTGCAATTCGCAAAAATTGTAACATTTTTCTAAGCTCTGTACCATACCGTTAAACCATTTCCCTTTCAAGGTAGGCGTGACACTACCCGATTTGGGTAATGTTTCTAGGTGGATAGTTTCTTGAAATAAATAACTACTACAAGTGTGGGCTCACCACACCCACAACTGTATTACAATAAAAATGAAAGCTTCATCGAGAGCTTCATAGATATGTGTACTAAAAATAAAATTCGAAAAACAAAATTTTCAACTTTTCACCAAATTACCTATGATAATATATAATACGCATAATCGTACAAAGTTACACTTACGTTTTATAATATATATATATATATATATATATATATATATATAAACATATATCATATATACACAACATGATCTTTAAATTTTCAATCGTTCAGCATTTATTATTTTTTGGCAATCTGTTAAAATATTATTTATATTTATCACAGGCAAATAATCAGTATCCTGTTCCGCCCCCAATCTTTAAAAAAAGCATAAAATTATGTAGCTAAATGAGACTCAATAAATGATCTTCCCAATTGGCGTGATAAGAAAATATCCTTTGACATTTTCACTCATTAATTTCCATTTGAAAATTCTCCTCCTAAAAGTCCAGCATCATTTCATTCTTTTATTACTATTAATATTTCTAATTTTTTTTTGACTAGCGTATCAGTTCTTCCACCTATTTCTAAATAAAACAGTTCTGAAAGTTATACAGTTTAAATGAAAGATTTTGAAATATGATCATAAATAAGAATATTAAAGATTTATTGAGATTAAAATGCTCAATTTGAACAATTCGTCACGACTTATGTATTGCAGATAAAATTTAATGTATTCAAATAATTAGACGAATTATATGTTCGCGCAGAAATTCGGAAACAACAAAAGAAATTTTTTATTTTAAAACCTAATCCTGGGGAATGTTCCAAAATCTATTTTTCTATCCTTTTGAAAAATTTCAGCCCTTTTCTCAAACCTTCCACCTCTACCTATATTTTCTTATTGTTAGTTAACAATTACCAAATATAATCCCTCCACCTCCTTTGGGCGCTCCGTCATTTTTTAACTGTCCCCTTACGATGAGTCTCTTTTTGTGTGGAATATTATTCTTATATAGCATGCGCGTATTTTGCGAACAAAAATTGTGGAAGCGCTCTTTCCAAAACTTACAATCTATCGAATCTACAAATATTCGTTTAATGCAGAAAGTGATTAAGAAATGAAATTACTCAACTTTTTTTAAAGAATTTTCTCCTACAATGATATTCGGATATTTTTGATATGCAATTAAAAAAAAAACATCGGACCGGTTTTAAAAAAAAATTCATTCTTAATATTTTTTATTTCATTTTTGGATTTTAAATATGATAGGTTTCTCTTTGTTTAAAAGCTGAGTAAATAGTTATTTTGAAATTATGTTTCAAGTCGAGAAATGTATAATCTACAAAGATTTTTGTATATTTGAAAAAGCCCTTTCATGAGCAAAAGTTGCTGAAAAATTATTTTAATCACTGGTTTATCTCAGCTTGTAATTAAATGATACTCGCATAATCAGGCAGTGAATGCTCTGCCCGTACCGGCAAGAATTTTCCCTGTTGGTACCGGAAAAAAACTTATGTGTCGGAAAATTATTACATAACATTATTGTACATTATTACATTTTCATTACATCTTTTATTACATTTTTATTACATTATTATTGTTATTGTACATAACATTATTTATCTGTCCAGTCACAGGGGTGCCTTTCCGTCAGACTCGGGTCACTCAATGCTTTAAAAATGAAGGACGATAGTCGCCAGTGGCGCCTTATAGCGGTATTTCGGATGCCTAAGATGATAATAATAATTATTATTATTATACCATTAAGCCATTTCCCTTTCGGGGTAGGCGTGACTCGCTCGGTTGGAAAATAGTAGTGTTGGGAAGGAGGTATAGATTTTTTAGATTGATCTAGAATTTTCGTGTTATTTATTTAAATAACACGTTCGTTCCGAAACACTGCTCCGACCCAGATTGCTAATCAATCTCTCTAGCGATTACCCCACGTGAAGAGCTTCACAAGGTTGTTATGTGAGGTTCCCTACTCGGGCCTATTAGTATCAAAGGTCTTTTGTTTCATGCATCATTCACTCTACTCACATTCTTTTTACAAACTATTTGTCGCCACACTTTTCTGTCCTGGCATACTTCTCTAGCTTCCTTCACGTTCATGCATTTTTTCATGCAAGCTCTCCTGTTTCTATGGCTTCTTATGTCTTTTCGGATTAAGGTCTCATTCACACATTCTAACCATTCTTTCCGCGGTCTGCCTCTGGGCATTCTGCCATTTACTTTACCTTTATACTGCTTTCCGCCCTCACAAGACGTTAGAAAGGGGTAGGGGTTTGACCAAAATTATTTCTGTGACCAGTACGAGGGGTGCCTTCCCGCCCCCACGAGACATTGGAAAAGAGTTGGGGTTTGACCAACATTATTTCTGTGGCTAGTCACAGGGGTGCTTTCCCTCCCCACAAGATGTTGGAAAGGGATAGGGATTTAAAAAACACTGTTTCTGTCACCAGACACGGGACTGCCTTTCCGCCCTCCTTCTACAAGACGCCGAAAAGGGGTGGGGGTTTAACCAACATTATTTCTGTGACCAGTCCGAGGGGTGCCTTCCTGCCCCTACCAAACGTTGGAAAGGGGTTGGGGTCTGACCAAAATTATTTCTGTGACCAGTCATAGGAGTGCCTTTCCGCCCCCACCAGATGTTGGAAAGAGGTAGGGGATTTGACCAACATTATTTCTGTGACTAGTCCCCATGAATCGTTAATCGTAATTCTTTAGTCGCTCATCGGCGATAAAGTGCAATATATATATATATATATATAAAAAACGTTCCATATAAAGCGTCAAGAGCTAAAATATGACAAGATAACTCTCGAACTACATAACCTTACTCTAAAATACCTATCAGTCTCTTCATTATGCAGGAAATATGTTTTTTACCGTTACCGGCAGAGAACTTTATTGCCGGTACCGGTAGAAAACTTTTTTGCTGGTACCGGCAGTCTATCCCCTCCGTAATTTCAAAAAAATCATGAAAAACATTTTTTTTAATAAGGGTTTGAAATGTTTAAAAAAATTGATACTAAGATTTATTTTTATTTTGAAAAATACTTTTTTGGTATTATAAACCAATATCCTAACAATATCATCTAACTTTATGTATCTTTCGGTTAAAATTCGTTGAGGTTAACTATGCCCTATTAATTACCTACATGCGACTCAAATTGTTATGAAAGCATCAAAAAACACAAAATGACGGTCTTTTTCATTAAAATTGGAAAATTTTTCCAAAAAATATGCGGTATCCGGAAAAAACTTTGAAAATGAATATTTTGTCTTCAAAAGAGTTCTATAAAAAGGTCCTTTTTATTTTATAATGCCAGTGTTTTTTCGCATGTTACCAAATGTTTTGTCAATACAGTTTTTTATTGATTTAGTAAACAATCTTCATTTACAAAGTTCTAAAAAAATTGAAGCATATTTTTGTCTTTTTTGAATATTAAGGAACGTTCTGGAATATTCTTAACTTTTCAAGAATATTGCAAAATGTTCTAAACTGTTCTAGAATATTCTATCAGGCTTTGGAATTTTATGGTGTGTTCCAGAATATTCTACATTATTCTAAAATTCTGGAATTTTCTGAAATTTCACAGGCATTTTGGAATTTTTTGATCTGAATATTCTACTGTTCTGGGATTTTGTAGATCATTCTTCTACTTTTTAAATTCACTGCATATTCTGACACGTTCTGGGATTTTCTGTGATTTTATAGAATATTCTAAAATGTTTTGGAAATTATGGAATGTTACAAAACAGAATATTCACGAATGTTCTCGGAAATACTGGAGTCTTGTTGAATCTCGTTAAGAAGTAACAAAGTGTCGAATGATTTTCTGAAAATCAAAATTTTGTTTTAAAAAATATGGTGGGTATAAAAAAACGTCATAAAAGACAATAGTTTTTCTTTTAAATAGTTTAATCAAAAGTTTCTTTTACATTTTGTGGACATATTGCACTGTTTTTATGTATTTCCAAAAATCTATACTTTTTTTAAATATGTTTCTTTTTCTCTCTGACTTTTAAAGTATGCATGAGAAGTCATTTCTTATGAAGGTCAAAAGACAAGAGCATTGGTGAGTACGCTTCTAAAATAAAAATGTTATTCTTAAACCCGTTTTTGAATCCCGTTCGGAATGAAGAAATTAAAAATTCGATTGGAAAGTTCGTCTTCTCTTTACTAAATATTTCCTCTGTTTCAACAAATTATTAGTAAATTAAATAATCAATAATAAATATTTATTTTCTTCCGAATTCAGTTTATCTAGTTAATTTTTCTACATAGCTTATGTTATTATTTTTATTTATCACAAAGCCAACATGTTCTAAATTTATTGTGATGGTGTCAAATTATAATACCAAGGTGAACGATAGTTTACGTATACTTTTCTTGTTCGAAACTTCCCATTTAAATTATCTTAACCACTTTGAATGTGCTAAGAACATGACAATGATTGCGCTTCTTATTGCCTATGCATAAAAAGACGTTTATGAGACTTCCCAGGTAACACAACCTCTGCCATAATGATGTGATTGAAAAGAAACAAGTAACAATTTTAAATTACATTATTCTGACGTCTTGGTCAGTTTCCGGCTGACTACCTGATCATTAAAGAAATTTTATCTGACAATCATATGTAAGGATCGTGTAAAACGTGCAGAGGAAATGGCATGTCTTCCAGTTTGACAAATAACTTTAGAGTGGTTGAAAAAACGTATACATTTGTCTGCTCTATTTAACACTTTTAATTTTCACGGTGATGAAAGCATAAAATAAGTTTCTTATGATATTAGGGCCTACTTTTGTAGTGAAAATTTTAAAAACTAGTAATTTGAATGGCAGCGTTCGAAAATTAAGATCCTCAAATTGGAAAACCTGAAAATGGGATAAAAAGTTAAGACGTTATGCCAGTGAAAATATATATAGAAAATGTGACACTTTACATGAATGTCTTCTGATAATAATCAGAAAACTTGATACTGACAGTACTGCCGTCCTGATGAAGTAACTATACAACTGCTTTTGAGAAGAACAGAGATATTCAATAAAACGCGTTTGCATCTGTACCTTTTAACGTATCAGACTTTTTGAAAAAAAATTACTTTTCTTGGGTAAATGGGGCATGCTCTATTCATTCAAACAAACAAAAAATGAAGAATTCCAATTATTTATATGCAAAACTGTAGATATGCTAGATATTAATGCACAAAGTCGCCGAGAATCCTTACTAATAAACACATCTGCGCAGTTGTGCTGCCGAAAACAGGAAACTAATGACTAATGCCTTCAAGATTCTCAAAAATTTTTAAAGGAGTAAAATGATGATGTAATTATTAATTAATTATTGAATTACAAGTAATTGTTAAGTTTTGTAATACAAAATGTATCAATAATACAAAAGTAATTAATTTGATATTTTGATCATTAAAATCATTGTGTGAGCACAAAATAAAAGATAAGAGTTACAGACTTTGGTCAAATTATTAATTGTTTATTAAAACCATTTAATTTCGCTTAACAGTGTCATTAACACAGCTTATGACTGACAAGCATAACAAAAAATTCTAACAATAAATAATATCCATTAAAGCAAAAGATTTTTAATATTTATGTGAATTTTACAGATTCTACTAAATCTAACTCGACATTTTTGTATATATTTTATTTATTTTTATATAAATATATTATTTATATTTATATTTTATATATATTTTTTATATACTTATTTATATATTTTTTATAATAATCTGAGATGTCAGTTGAATATACATTGATGTTAAAATTCTTCATTAAAAAAAAACTAATATCCAAAAAATTAGTCCCCAACTCGATTTTCAATTCAATCTTCCCATTTTTTCTAAATATACTGAAAAATGTACTTTATATGATCATTTCTCAATTTTTTAGGTAAAATTATTGATTTTTTCTTTATATGAAAGAATTTAAGAAACTATATCACTACAAAGACTAGAGATAAAAATGAATTATTTACAATAATATATTATAGAAAAGAACTGATATTTATTTTTAAATGTATATAATCAGTACAAATGAAAGATATTTGTATTAGAACAAGTGAGAAATTAAAAAAGCGATCGAGCCCTTTTTTGAAAATTCATATTTTGATTTTGTGAGATTATTATTTTATTTAAAATTTTTAATTATGTGCACACTATTATACATAAAATATTCAGTAAAAAAGTTCTCACAAACATTTCTGTCAAACAAAAACTGGATCTTTTATAGAGGTTTTTGTAATCCAAATAGTGCTACAAACACCTCTTATAGAGGACCCAGTTCTTGTTTGGCATACAATTTTATTGGAACTTTTTTACTACATATGTTATGTATATCACCGTACATATGATTAAAAATTTTAACAAACAATGTCGGAAAATCAAAATTTGAACTGTCAAAAAAAGGACTCGATCAATTTTTTCATCTCTTACTCAAATTATTCGGGAAAAATCAGAGAATCAAATGTATTTTTACAACAATATTTATAACTTTTTATATTCTTTTTCACAACAAAATCATGCGAGTGATTTTTTTTTAAACATTGTCCAATTATCTCACAATTTTAAAATTAGAAGCTTCGGAATTATTTTAAAAAATAACAATTTTTCTAATATCACCGCAAATGGTTACGATAGTCTCTCAAAGGATAATAATTTATTAATTATATTCCTATAATGATTTCAGATAATTAATAATAATTATATTATTAATCAACTAGAATTATTTTTGCTTGGCAGATAAAAAATGCAGATGTGCTATTGAAAAGAAGGATCGGTGGTTTAAAATTACCCTCGAATCCGGGTGAAGAAACAAGAAACTTAACATGTACTTGTGCTATTCGATTTCAGGAAATCGGACTGCAGAAAGACCGAGGATCCTTATGAGAAAAAACACATCTGCGCACATGTGTTTCTTTTATCAGGATCTGAGGGGTCAGCACCACTCAGCACTATCCCAAATCCTGGAATTCGTGTAGATATGCTAGAATTTCTGCAGATGTATTGTTTCTTCATCAGGAATTCTCGAAAATCGCTGTAGATATGCTAATTGAGACCTAATTATCTCGAGATTTCATTCCAATTTTTAATAATGATTACCATAGTTAAATTCGTCTTTTCATTACGAATCCAACCATATAAAAAACACATTTTTTATAAAAATGCAGTTGTACAGTTTTTTCATCAGGACAGCAGAGTAAATATCATATATGATGCCTATTTTATAAGAACAAATTTTAAGATGTGTCATGAAATGAACGTCATTAATGAAATTTAGCAACAACTTTATTTCCTGATTTGAAAGTGATTGTCAAGCCAGGGCACAGTAAATCTCCGAGATATTTTTTATCTAAAGTGGGATAAAAACTTTGCCAACAATCGAAAACTAACATTTTCTGATGTCGTACACTTTTTATCGGGAGGCGGATAAAAATTATCAGACAAAAAGAATTTTCCTTGGGATTTACTGTGGGTGATACCTGCGCTATTGTGCAAATCATGCTTAAATTTGTTTTTGTACACTGCGCCTCCATTCTTCGACATATAAGTAACACTTCCGCTCAATGTTACCTATCAGTGAGTAATATTGAATATTGACCTTGAAGTGTGAAGATCACTCTAAAGAATAATAGATTCGACTTTTTTCGATGCTCATATATAGTCACATAAAACTATGATAATTTAAACTACAGAAATATAATTCTGAATAAAAATGTAGATATTGATTATTTTTAAAATAAAAGCTTCGAAATTACAATATTTTTTGAATAATAATAAACACTAAACATTGTCGTAATAATCCATGACACGTTACCCTTTGTTCTTGACAGGGTCTTCAAATTTTTTGCAAAAACAACTGCAAATTTTTCTTAAATGTCTTGGATAATTGCAAGCAGTTAAGGACGAAGGTAAACGAGGGAAAAGGAAGGGATTTAGTGAAAAAGTGTTTGAAGGAGGCAGAAGCAAGGAGAGGGAGGGAAATATAATTAAGGAGACGGGAAGAAGAAAGAAGGGAGCTCTTTAGTTTTTTTATAAGATGAAAAAAGAAGCAGTATCATAGTATTTATAAAAGGGATGAGAAGAGGGAAGATAGACAGGAATAAAAATATTTAGTTTAGGAAACGAGGAAAGAGAAGGAACGTATTGGGAAAAGAAAGAGAAAAGGAAGTGCATAATTTGTGAATGGGAAGAGTAAACATGGGAGCATGCATGTGAAGAATGTAGGAAAGGAATCGAAGGTAAAGGAAGTTGACAAAAGATTGTGGCAAAGGCTTTAGGGGAGGATGGATTAGCTGAGGAGTGGATATAAGAATTGGAAGGGGCTAGATGAACGAATGAGAGGGAGTGCAAGAGTGAATGTGAAAAATAATATTGAGGTAGAAGATAAGTGAAATAAAAAGGAAACGGAAGATGCGTTGTAAATAGTAAGGATAAGATAATATAAAATGTGTAGTTGGTAATATTGTAAGGAACGGAGATCATATAGATCCTAAGGGGGCACATTATGAATAAAGAAAGACTAAAGAATTATTCCCAAACTTGTCCTACAACGAATTTAACATTCGGTAGCAAAATATCTTAAGGTTATGGATGGAAATAATAAGTACACTTGATTACGTCTTCTGCACTCGACGACGTAGTTTCTGACCTTTCAATCCGAGGCCATTGAATCGCGATGCTCGATTTTGCATCACGTTCTCTGGCGTTCCTTCTCACGTCTTGGAGGGTATAACCTATGTTGCAAGTCCCAGAGTTCAGGACTAATGCATCGTGAAATGGAACGTTTGATTTTTCGCCTTTTGTCTATAATAAACAGTTTGATACCACCTTAGACTCAATTATTATTCCCATCAATTATTATTCAAATCGACGCATCAATGACATAGAAATTCCTATATTTGCATAAAACGTGCAGGTGTTATCGCCTTATTATAAACGCTCATAACATTACGAATATAAATTGTTTTTACAAGTAGATGCCTCATTACCTCCTCACAACTATTTTTTCACCTGCATCTTCATTTTCTTGCATCTTTTCTCACAGTACTTATTTTTCATACCTATGTTTATACATTGTTAAATTTAATTTATAAATTAAAGTAACAGTTTTGTATACCCAGCCTGTACAGAACACTGTAAAATATTTTCAGTGAATTCTATAGGTATAATATCAAGGCTTTTTCCTACTGAAGAATCATTTTAAAAATGTTAACTTGAACAAATGCTCAAAACACTGTAAGGCTTTCTTTTCATATAAAAATAGAATTTTTTTAAAAATCATTTTGCTCATACATTCAATCCCACCAAGTTTTAGAATGTCTGAAAGGGCTTTATAAAATTTATTTTAAAAATTTCTATCGATAGGAAATTTCTTATGTATTTTCTTACGAATATTTTTTTTCCAAATAACTTGGCCAACTTTGATTTCAAAACTTCATGTAGTTGTACTTAGCAGATTTTTTGCATCGTAGATGTTTTTTGTATGGTTGTAGAATTTTCTAGAATATTCTGAAAATATCTCTAAATGTCTGCATCTTTATGGTATTTTTTAGTGAATAAAAACCGTTTTCTAAGCAAATAACTCTTGAAAAATGATTTTTTGACAATGCTCAAATCTAAGATAGCGAGGTATCATGTCCTGTATTCAACATTAGAGGTTTAAAAATTGCATGAATGTATAGCATATATGCAAATAAAATGTTGCTTTAAGAATAACATTCTTATGAAATGATTTGCAAAAACAATATTCATCACATTAAATGTATGCAATAGCTTTTGATTAGTTATTCTTATTTCTATGTTCTTATCAACTTAAGGCGAGATACCAAATACGTTGTGTATGTATTTTCTTACAATATACGCTGGAGCTGGGAATTAAGGAGTCCGAGCTTACGGCGTTCCTAGAACTGATAGCCTCCGCAGTTTCGTGATGAGAGGAACCGCGAGGCGGAAAGAGAGTATGTGCTCAGTCAAGCGTGACAAACAGCTCGAGGGCCGCACTCTCAGCGCGTTAGCTGCATCACGTTACGTGATGCGTCCAAATCCAAGAGAAATGATTCATGCAGGCCCGCCTGTTTACGTTTCGATTATCTGCATTCTCTGTGAAGGCCACTCCAAGCAATGCCCGAGACCGTGCCGAATTCCAAGTTCCAATGTATTTATTATTTTATTACAGTTTTTCATTCCGGAGAAAGAAGTACCTACCCTTATTTAGCCCACAGGATTCTCAGGATTATGTGCAGGGGAAGGCAGGAATTGTACTTCTGTTATTGTAGAGAAAAATAACCGTGTCCTTGAATTTTCTATTCCGGCATAATTAACCTTGAATCATTTTGAATTCTTTAGTATTCAAGGGCGAGTTCGGTCACACTCGTCACACTTTTCGCCTTTCCTGGTTGGTGGAGGGGGGGGGCATATATAGAGATATAATATATCCTCCATCCATCACACGGATCACCCTCTAATTTTCTATTCTGACATATTTGACCGGCGTTGAATTTTTAAACTTGTTGGAATTCACCTAGAAGTCTTTAGAATGCATTATGAATTATTTTTCAATGCACTGTGAATTTTTTGGAAGGCACTATGAATTCGTTGGAATTTTTAGTATGTCACCAATAAAGAAATTACGTTGACGATAAAATATACCCCAAGAGAAAATTAAAATTCGGCATACTTGACGGAGGGAAATACTTGACCTATAA
The DNA here is from genome assembly GCA_932195095.1 of Andricus curvator. Classification (NCBI taxonomy): domain Eukaryota; kingdom Metazoa; phylum Arthropoda; class Insecta; order Hymenoptera; family Cynipidae; genus Andricus; species Andricus curvator. Next base: position 774,363 of record CAKNYM010052708.1, on the reverse strand, counting down.
AATATAAAAGCCTATATGTTGATTTAAATGTATAATTTTTTGTGTTTTGAATTCCTTAAAATACATTAATCCATTCATAAAGTCTGAAGGTGCTCTGCCATTTTTAATTCATTAAATTTGTAGGTATCGTTTAAAAAACATTTACAAAAATGCTGCCTACGCTTATTTCATTCTAATGTTCAAACATGAGGTGAGAGGTATCACGTTTTTGTAGATCTTATATCAAGTTTTTATTGTTTACTCGATAGTTCACTTAGTTTATTTGATAAAATTTTCTAGATTTGATAAATATTTAATATATTCATTCAACTTTATTTAGAATTCGTGAGTTGAAAACATAAAAACACGAACGTAATAATAAGAATAATCTTTACTACATTCATTCAATGAATACTGCTACATCTTCTATCTTTCTTCTTGTTTACAAGATAGAAAACCTCAAAGTTCAATATCATTGAATCAAATGAAAAATATAATGAGGACGCCTTGAAGTCAAGTTCTCACACTCCTGGCATTAATGAAAACCGTGATCCACTAATCTAAATCTCTTGGATTACACTCGATATGGAATAATATATTAGTTTCTTTGTAGTATTTTCACGTAATGGTAGATAAAGATTTATTATTATAATGCCTAATCCGGTGGTTAGAACACTAATTCGTTAAGCTGGAACAACGAGCGTGAGAAAGATTACATGTTTTGCGATCATAACTTTTGCGTTGCTCTGATTCTCATTTCTTCAATCTTTTACTTAATATGTTCTGAAAACTCTTCTTTTCATTATACAATATACATTATAAGACTACCAGTTTTCTCGTAAGGTAAAAATTCGTCGTACACTTAAGAAAATAATGATGGAGTTGTATAGGTTAAAGGTCAGAAGATTCATTATTTTTATTGACTAGATTACATAAAATATACTTCTTATAGACTAAGAGTCATTTAAATATAATTGACGATGTTATTTTTTCCACTATAAAAGTATTATACTTTCCCTTTTTGTTATTATAATAATTTCAGAAATTATCAGGTTCTTGTAGAAATGTTCCACTTTCCATTCTTTCAGATAAAGAATTGTATCTGTTATTGAATTAAAATTTGCTTTATAATGTCAAAACGGCAAGGATTGTTGTTTTATAGCGTTGTTTTTTCTTCTGTTGATTTTTAGGATTTTACGCAAAAAATAATAAGCTACGTGGAAAATTTAATGAAAGCAGGTTACTATTAACTACTGCTAAAAGCTGTGTAACGATTTATGTCAGATTTAACATTCATTTAAGTCCAAGAATAGCAGGTTTCTACTATCAATACAAAACCAATCAGCGAAAATCAAAAACACAAATGAAAGGTGGTCTTTCAAAAAATCATATAAATTTTAATATACATCGTGGCGAACATTTTTTTATAATGTAATTTTTAATATTTTTTGGAAAATTTTCTTATTTTCTTGTAGTGTTTCTGTAGCTACTAATCCACATCCAAAAAATTACATAAATTCCAATAAAAGATTTCACATATTGAAATCCTATTCTTGCAGTAAATGTAAAAAGTCCTACAGCCATAAACGGAACTGCCACTTACCGATCATGTTGGGACTTTGACCACTTGTAGGATTATGAAAAGTAATCGAAACTTGTTTTTTATATCCACGAAGGTGCAGTCTAGAGGGTGAAACCACCCCTCAAAGGTCAGGTGTGGTTTTCACATTTGAGGTATAATCAAGGGATTTAAAAGGTAAAATGCTTCTCAAGTTCTTTTTAAGGACGCCGAGTTCAAATCTAAGGTCCTTTAGAATCACTTACTTGATTATAACTGAAATTTGAAAACCATTCCTTTAAAGGAGGCTTTTAGAGTTCATCTTTGCCAATATAAATAAAAATACGTGTCAATTATTATTTGTCATAGTTCTACAAATGTGCCAAGTCCCATAAAAATCTGTGAGTGATAGTTCCGTAGGGTAATTTTTTATTTACGTTTTTTATACACATAATATGTACCTAATAATGATCGAGAAGCGTCGTTAAGTAAGAGGGAAAAGGGGTAGATTAAAAATAATTTCCTGCTGATACCGCAAAATGCATTTGTTTATAATATTAACAAATAAGGTCTGTTAAATAATTATAAGAAACTTGGGGGGGAATGCTGATTTCGCAAGAGAGCAATTTCTAAAAATTGTTTTTATTTTATTTTATGGTAATTGATTTGTTAATTAAGAAATTCTTGATACTCTGTATGTATGGCCGATACTACCTCCGAGTATCAATAATATCAGTTGGATTAAAAGTTAAATGAATAAGAGAATAAATAAAAGTATATAATTTCTCTGTTTACAATGGGAATAATTTATGCTTGTTGCATCATTACAAGCAACTTGAATGGAATTTGTTTTTTCGCAAGAGCGCAATTTCTGGAAATTGGTTTTTGATTTTATGGTAATTGATTTCTTAATTAAAAAATTCTTGATCATCTGTATGTGCCATATAATACCTCCGAGTTTCATGAATATCAGTTGGGTTGAAAGCTACTTGAATAAAAATACAAAAACATCAAATTATCAGTTTCAGAAATACGTGTAGTAATTCACCCGCAATTTTGAGAAGTAAAAAAATTGAATTCTCAGAAACAAATAACGGACAGAAGATATTAACCCCAAAAAATTTCAAAATTGACACTTGTTTTCTTATCAAGCGGAAAACTTTTTGGGGTGCGTCGGATGTGCCATACAATCATAGATATTTTTTTATTTGGCATAAAAAAATCACTAGTAAGTGAAAGAATTTCATTTTTTGCAAATCGTCACGAAAAGAAGATGTAACCAGTTGCCATAGCTTCAATATTATTGTTTATTTACATCAGGGTGGTTCTTATTTATACTAAGTGAAATCTTTTTAGAGTATCTCTGCTCCAGCCCCCAAGTTTTGTTCGAATGCCCAACAAAATGTTCTTTAAATTCTAGCCAAATCGGTTAAAGATCATGAAATATCCCATTGATTTAAAATGGACAAAATCATCTTTTGGTAAATCTAATAATTAAACGCGATTATATGTTAAAAATAATGCCGTGTTTCAGTACATTGTTCATAATTTGTGAGAAATTGAGAACTAACCATCAATTTTGAGGGTTAATAACTTGAAGACACTCCTTTGGGTTTTAAAGAAAATCCCATATGTGAAAAAAATTAAATTTCACGTAATATTGCGGTTTATTAACCCTTTTGAAAGTTTTTTTTCTAACTAATGATTATTCAATACTTCCAGAATACCTAGTGATTTTAAAGTAATTTTCAATTGCTTAAACAATTTTAATTTGTTTAAAAATTTTTTTTATGTGAATCGCGTGATGAACATATGCTCTAGACGTTATATGAGCTTTTAAATAATGATAACAATTAAATGATTTGTTTAAATAATTTTACAATAACTTAAAAAATACGTGTTTCTTCAAATATATAATTAACCTGAAAAATGCAGGAGAAACTTTTTATCTCACCAAATTTTCGACAGATTTGAATATTCTTAGGTACAAATTTGTTTTCCAAGAATACTCATGAATGTCTAAACAAATTTAAATTGTTTAAATAATATTTGTTAAATATTTTACATTTGCCATTTTTCGAACCTTTGCAATATTTTTAGGTACTACATACTTTATTTTCTAGCAATACTCTTAAATGTTTAAACAAATTGAAATTGTTCATATATCTATTTTATTCTAATAACTTTATGTGTTTTTTATTGATCGAGAGGATAAAATGCGATCTCACCTTATTTTTATTTTTTTATTTTGACGGTTGGTGGAAATTGAGCGTTAAGATAATTGATCATTGATATTTAATATACATTAACGCTTAATTTCGACCGGTCCTCAAAATAAAAAAAATAAAAATAAGGTAATTACACATCTTCTCTCTACCGATAAAAAAACATATAAAATCAGTGAAATAAAATATTTTTTTAAGCAATTTCAATTTGTTTAGGCAAAATAAAATTGTTTAAACAATTTAAATTTGTTTGAAAATTTAAGAGTAATCTTATTATTATTGTTATTATTATGTATTTATCGCCATGAATTGTTACATAGTATTTTTACATTCGTACATAATGTATAATAGATGTTCCAAAGCATATAGCTACCATCCAAACCTTATTATTTAGACTTCTTAATACTGCAGTATGTACATATACAATAACGTATTTTATTTCTGGAAAAAGTAATATATCTGAAATTAGTACCTAGAAACATTAAAATCTGTTGAAAATTTTATGAGATAAAATGTTTCTTCTGCTTTCTTTTAGGATAAATATATACTTGAACAAACCGATATTATTTAAGTAATTGTAAAGCTATTTGAATAAATCATTTTATTGTTATCATTGATTAAAGAACTTATAATGTCTAGATCATACGTATATAAATGAACTTAATCCCCTACAGGATTATCAATTAAACTTAAAGGTTTAAAACTTTGTTTCTGGTGCAACCCAAAAAACCAAACATGCCCCTTTTATGCAACTGGCACTGAAAGTAAAAAATGGAACATAAATTCCACATGCACTTTTCAAATATTGATAGCCGAATTTCAAAATGAAGTTAAATACTGCATGCAAAGCATTTTCAAATGCAATGGTGGAGCCTTTAACCCTCAGCGGAAAAAGTTCCGACAGATACACCATGGACAGGATAACAAATCCCATATAACACGAAAACTCGAACAAAATCAGACCAGTCAATGGCACCCAGGCAAAGGATGACACATCAAATTGTATGTATAATTTCAGGAAAAAGTAGAGACAAACGATTCCTATGGTAATTCCTGATACAATTCCAGGAAATAAGAATAGTGGCCGCCTTCGAAAACGATCAATAAATTATGTGTGAATGACATTATAGCTATAATAGTCATACAAGCCAAAATCATTGCTGCAGAAATAAGGCTGAAAAGGAAGCAAAAGTAAAAAGAGCAGGAAGAGGGGATTGGTCAATGGAAGGTAAAGAACAGTTTAAAGAAAAAGTCAGGAATGTCAAAATGGGGGAAGGAAAAGTAAACGAGGAAATGGAAATAATGATAGGAGAAATAAAAGGAGTATTAGAGTGCACAAGCAAAAAAGAAGTTAGTGAAGGAGGGGATAGAAGTGGATGGGATGGGAATTGTAAACAGAAGAAGAAGGAAGTGAAAAGGAAATTAAGAAAATGGAGAAAAGGGACAAGTGGTGCAGAAGAATATAGGAGAAAAAAAAAGGAGTATACTGAGTTGTGTGATCAAAAAAAAGAGGAGGAAAATAAAAGGTTTGAAGAAGAAGCGGAGAAGGCTAGGACGGAAGAAGAGGTTTGGAAGGTGGTAAATAGAGAGAGAAGAAGAAGGAAAAGAGTAAACCAGGATATTGAGATGGTAGGATGGAAAAAATATTTTATGGAATTACTAGGAGGGGTAGAGAGGAATGTTAGGAAAGGAGGAAAAGATGGTAGGGAAACAGATGGGGAGGAGGACATTACAAGGGAGGAAATAGTCACGATATTAGGGATGATGAAAGATGGAAAAGCACTTGGTATAGATGAGATTCCAAATGAAGTATGAAAATATAGGGGGGACAGAATTAAAGGAATGGGCATGGATAATGTGCAATAGAGTATGAAGAGGAGAGGGGTGGCCAGAGTTATGGAAAGAAGGAGTAGTGATACCAATAGTGAAGAAAGGCAAAGGGAAGGAGGTTAAAGATTATAGAGGAGTGCCACTAATGTCAATACTGTATAAAGTATATGTGACTGTTTTATCGGAAAGGTCAAAAAAAGAAGTTGTGGAGAAAAAGATAGAGCCACCGAATCAGACAGGGCTTAGAAAAGGGATGGGGGTGATGGACAATATATATATTCTGAACTATTTAGTAAATAAGAGGATTAAAAGGGAGAAAGGGGCAATGGTAGCAATATTCGTGGACTTGAAGGCGGCGTTTGACTCATTAGACCGAGGCGAGATAGAAAAAGTTATGGTGAAAAGGGGGATACGAGAGGGATTAATAAAGAGAGTATCCGAAATTTTTAGAGAGACAAAAAGCAAGGCAAAGGTAGGAGAGCAAGTAGGAGATAGTTTCTGGTTGGTGAGAGGATTAGCAGTTCGAACTCGAAAGTTCATTGCCTCACTACCCGATTCGGGTAGTGTTTCTAGGTGAATATTTACTACCAATGTGGGCCCACCACACCATACTTAGATGGGGAAAAAGTTGAATTTAAATGTAGAAAATAAAAAGATAATGAGGTTTAGAAAAGGAGGGGGAAGAAAGAAAGAATGGACGGGGAGATGGAAGGGAATGAAATTAGAAGAAGTAAAAGAGTTTAAGTATTTGGGATATATCTTGCAAGCAAATGGAGATCATAGAGCTCATGTAAGAGAAAGAATAAAAAAAGCAGCAGGGGTAATGAAACAGATATGGGGAATAGGAAAAAGAAGGTTAAAAAAAATTGGAGAAGGAGAATGTGGTTATTTGATACGCTGGTATGACCGGTATTAGGTGATGGAGCAGAGATATGGGGATGGAAAGAAAGGAAGGAGATTGAGAGTTTACAAGAAAGGTATATAAGGTGGACGCTAGGGGTAGACTGAAGGACGCCGGGATATATGGTGAGAGAAGAAGCGCAAAGGGATAAATTAAGTACTAGAGCGGGAAAGATGGCATGGAATTTTGAGGCGAAGCTGAGGAAGGGAAAGGGAGGGGTGTTAGCGAAAAATTGCTTGATGGTGGTAGAAGAAAGGAGAGGGAGGGCGATGCAATTAACGAGATGGGAAGAAGAAAGGAGGGAGTTCTTTAAGGCTAAAGATATGGAAGACGGGACTGGAGTCAACTATGAAGAAGTGGAAAAAAGGGAGCGGGAAAGACAATTAATAGAAAGGAGGGGGATGATTGAGGAATCAAAATAGAATAAATGGTATAAGATGATAAAAAAGGAAGGAGCACCAAAGTATTTAGAAAAGGGGTGGGGAGAGAAACGATGCACCAGAATAGCAAGATTTAGATTGGGAAACGAGGTAAGGGCAGGTATGTATTGGAAAAAGAAACAGAACAGGAAGTGAATAATCTGTGAATGGGAAGAGGAAACATGGGAGCATGTATGGGAACGATGTAGGAGAGGAATGGAAGATAAAGGAAGCTGACAAGAGAATGTGGTAAAGATTCTAGGAGAGGACAGTTTGGGGGAAGACTGGATGAAGGAGTTAGAGGGTGCTAGGGGAGCGAATGAGAAAGAATGAAAGAATGCAAAAAGGATGCAAAAAATGGCAAAATGGAGTTACAAGAGAAGTGACAGAAAACTCTCGCTTTCTATCACTCGCTCACTCATTCGCTAACACGTCCCAAATTGCGCTATCGTAAAAAAATAGAAATAAGGATATAGATATAAGATTTTCTGTAAATAGGTGTAAATAACTGTAAATAGTAAGGATAGGATTTTATAAAACATGTAGAAGGAAGTGTTGTAAGAAATGGAAGTTAGGGGACACATGAATAAAGAAGAACCGCTTTCAATAAAAATTTCCTGAGCATATGCTCTAATGGCTATGATTCCAGAAAACGCAACAGAAAATGTAGTCAATGCCACTACAATAATACTCCTACGACAACCATTTTTGCAGAACATTTTTCTGCCACAGTGTCTTCTTCTTTGAGGGTTTTTATTGAAGGATTTAGATGTTGTTTACTGTATTCATGCAAGAAGCTTATTTCAATTCAATTTTCATTCAAATTACTAAAAATAATAAAAATTCAAGGTAGGAATACTTACCACCAATACAAGCAATAAACTGAGGAAGAAAGCTCCTTTCTTTTGCACTCCTTTCACCACAATCTTTCAAATTCTCACTTTTTACTATTGTTATACTTTTTGCTGGTTTTCTTTGTTCAGAATTAAGCTTCGGAAATTCCATTCCTGAGAATTTCTGTCTACCTGAAAGATTCTATCACGAAACCTGATCACTTTGAAACTCCAAGAATGACTGAGACGAGTAAATCAACATGAAAACCGGATTTGTAATTTATCATATAATACGTAAAATTATGAATCTTCACCAAGACAATTGTTACAAGACATGTAAATCTTGAAGAACGAGACTTCTTGAATAATGATTCATTTTCACGAATGCTTAAACGATGTAGTGATTTGTCAAGCCTGATATGAATAATATAATACAAAATATAATATAATAATAAATAATAAAATAATGCACAGTTATGAGCCGTCTTTATTATTAATTGGTAAATGTGAGTATAATTATAAAAAATCAGGCTTCATAGACGACTGAGGTGTGCTGCGACACACACACACAAATGATATAAAAATCGGAATTCGGCATTGTAAAAAATTATCGGTTAAGTCTGAACACTTTGACTTACTTTTTCAATCAAATTGAATTGTAAAGTAAATGTAAACTTAAAAAGAAAAAATACTTGATTAAGAACAGACTGGAAGTGCAAGGCACCTACTTCAATTAGTTTCCCTGATCACTGCGTAAGTACATAGATTAAAAATTCATTTTTACTTAATTACATTAAAAGATATTCTAGACTGTCAATTTTTTTAAATGATACTTTCAATTCTGTCAAGAAGTTATCCTTGTTACGTCATCTGTACCCACCAACAATTTTCACGTATATTTCAAAAATTAAATATTATTTCAACTTCTTTTAGACCTATTTTCTCTTAACGGAAAAAGCAAAAGTAAAAGATTCTAGAAGTTTTTGAACGAGTAGGGATTCAATTATTGTTTTAAATTCTTTCACAGATGCATACATTTCTAAACGTCTTTTGTAACTTGAGAAAGCGATCAGTGACCACAATTTATGCAATTTCCCGAATTTGCAACTTGATAATCTCATTGCGTGTGGACATGAGTTGTTTAAAAAAAATGGCGGTAAGGTAGGAATCATGTAAGTATGACCTGGCCTCATTTAATATTATCAAGATATCAAGTTTGTTACATTTATAGAACCTTAAACGGGTTCAGTATTCCTCGCAACTAGACTTGAAACCAGTAATAATACAAATACTAATTTTAAATTATAGTGAGGCTGCATCCACCTTCACCATCTATAATTTAGAGCAACGAATGTCCTATATATTTGTTTAATTCACAAAGTAGAAAAGTATGAGAAAGGTTCCAAGTATAATAGCAAATTTCCTCAGAATTTGAATTAATTGGCCCGGATAATTATTATTATATAACATCATTCTTTGAATAGGTTTGATTGTGAAATAGATTAGACGGTGATGCGGGAAAAATTAAAATTCGGGCATACAACTTATAAGTAAAAATATTATTTTCAATTTTAATGTTACGTATGTCGAGTTTGTGCACATATAAGAAAATTTCGTACGTCAAATAATTACCTCCCCAAGAATTTTGAACTTTCTAAATATTTTCATACAAAACATGAACTTGTTTTTAAGTAAAAATTATTTGCTTACCAAATTACTATGAAAATGTATGACTAGCCTACAAAAAAAATGTAACTGTCTTTAACATAGATATTAAGTCTTTGTTCAACTATTAAAGTCAGTAAGTTATACTTGTAGTAAAAACACGCTTCTTCAGGCCTCTTTATAATTTTATTTATCTCTTTCCTCAAATTCAATTAATTAAAGGCTGTGTCTAGTCGTCCCGAAATAATGGGGAATTTGGAAAAGGGATGGACTAGTCGTCTCGAAAATTCAAGACGACTAGGTAAGCTGATGTAAAATATATGACTACTTATCCCGAATTTCGGAACGACGAGACACTTCGTTAATTAATACTTAATCTGCTACAGAATCATGAATTAAACTTACACGTTTACTTTTCTTTGTTTTCAGCATATCCTGTATTTCTTCTAAACTCTTGCGCTTCGTTTCTGGTGCAACCCAAAAAACCAAACACGCCCCACTTATACAACAAGCACTAAAAGTTAAAAATGGAATATAAATTCCACCTGCACCTTTCAAATACTGATAGGATAATTTCAAAGTGAAGCTAAATACTGCATGCAAAACATTTGCAAATCCAATGGCGGCACCCTTAACCCTGAGCGGGAAAAGTTCCGAGAGAAACACCATGGGCAGGATAGCAAATCCCATATAAAACGAAAACTCGAACATTATCAGACCAGCCAATGGCAGCCAGGCAACAGAAGACAAATCATATTTTGAGTATAATTTCAGGAAAAAATAGAGAGCAACGACTCCCATACAAAGCCCTGATAAAATTCCAGAAACTAAGAATAGTGGCCGCCTTCGAAAACGATCAATAAATTGTGTTGTTGGCAATATAGCTATAATATTCATCCCTGTAAAAATCATTGCTGCGGAAGTAGGTGCTAATGTAGAACCACTTTCAGTTAATATTTCCTGCACATAGGCATTAATGGCCATACTACCAGAAAACACAACAGCAGCTTTAGCCAGTACCACTACAATAATACTTTTACGACAACCATTTTTGCAGAACATTTCCCTCCAAACTGGTTTCTCAGACACTTCATTTTCAAGGATGCCCTTTTTTATTATTTGAATATCGGCCATTACATGCTTGGTATCATTCACTCCTCTTAATTTCATTAGTGTTTTTACAGCCTTTGCATCTTTTCCTTTCATTAGATAAAAGTGTGGTGTCTCTGGCATGAGAAAGAAGAATAACATGAACGAAAGTGATACAGAAAGCAGTGTCAAATTCATCGTATGGTATTGCAAATATGCTCCAGCTACTGCGACATAAAAAACTGCTACTTTGGCGAATATGCTCATGATGGTCATGAGTGTCCCTCGAATTTCCTTATTGGCAATTTCTCCAAAATATACAATTGTTGTACTATATCCTCCTCCACTTCCAATTCCAGCAATGATTCTCGCCACATACAAGTCAATGTAACTTTTAGCTAGGATAATAAGAACTGCACCAATTGCGTGTAATGTTGCAAAGATAAGCATTGTGTACCTTCGACCAATTTTGTTGATGAGTAGAGGAAATATCAAAACACCAATTATGGCACTCAGACTGGGCAACGCTGCTATCCAGGCTCCTTGTGAATCAGAAACAGGAAAGGCTGTTCGGTTGCTCTTTAAATATGGCAATGCGGGCGACGTCCATACCATGATGACAGCACAATCTATATTTATGATAATGGCTGTAAAAAATATGTATGGTATATATTTTTGAATTTCACTTCATTATTGTATATTTCACCTAACAATGAGTCAAATATATTTCTGATTAGCTCCCCCACCCTCATTTTTTTGAAGTATCCAGGTACACCGAAAATATTTTGCTTACGTTCACGAAATTTCGGAGAAACTAACCGCCCTTTCCAGTTTCCCTGAACTCACCGATATTATTTTTCTACGTTTACTGAATTTCGGTGAACCTAGACACGCTCTTTTCTTTTGCGCGGCGAAAATTAATGCTGATTTTTTCTTGGATTAAAAGAAATAATTGACGCCAACTATTATTTAAAATTGTTTTTACGTTAATGGACCGCTGCAACGGAAGCAATACCTTCAGGTTTACAATTTTGAATCAGGTGCTAAATCCCAAATGTAGGTAAGGGGTCGTGCATAAATTACGTAACACTTTTTGGGGGGAGGGGGGGGGGTCTAGCTTAGTGTTACCTAATGGTGAAAAACTACAGGGGAAAGTCGGAAAAAGCGTTACATAGGGGGGTGGGGGGGGGTCAAAATTGGCGGAAAATTGCGTTACGTAATTTATGCACGACCCCTAACGGTTTTCTTTTTTTTTACGCCAGTATCAGTGTTGAAAATATGTATTCTTTTGTTTTTAAATTTATATACAATCAGTTTTCAATTTATATACAATCAGTTTCACAGTTAAATAAGGAAAAGAATATTTTTAATATCGCGCAAAACGAGTTTTTAATCTCAACATCACTGTGCGCATGAAAGCGCCAATACGTATTACTCAGAACAAAACGGTACGTATCGCAATTATCCAATAATTATGTCGACTTATTGAGAGATTAAATTATTTCAAACTTACAAAACTTTACACCTACTAATTTTTTTTGAGAATGATGATGCAGGAGGGGTTTAAAAACACGATGAAGATCATCTGTGGGGAACTTTTTTTTAAACCACCATTTCAGAATATTAAGGTTTTCAATTCGAATTGGCAAATTGTAGGTACAGGGCATCATTACCCTTTAAAAAATGAGTAAAAAAGTCTTGTGGACGAATTTTGTAACATGAGCACATGTCGTTCTGTATGTAGGTGTATTTAAATTTACAATCACGATATTTACGCCACCATATAATACGGTGTTCATTGTACAAAATCCTTTCATTAAACATTTCATACTTTTCAAGGAATTATGACACCCGGTACCTAGAAATTTGAAATTCGAGAAAAATCCATGAAGAAGGTTTTTAAAGAAGAGCTCCCCGAAGATTGTTTTGGTTTTATACTCTGAATACTTTCGCGCTATAAAGTTGTTAAAAAGTGCAAAAAAACTTGACTAATATGATTTAAAAAATTTAAAAAAAACGTTTTTACACCAACCCCGAGGTGTCCCCCTGTATGTATTTATATATATATATATATATATATATATATATATATTACAAATTAACTGCTCACTTATTTATTTTAATTACTAAAAAGAATAAAAATTCAAGGTAGGAAAACTTACCACCAACACAAGCAATAAACTGAGGGCGAAAGCTTCTTCCTTTTGCACCGCTTTCATCACTATCTTTCAAATTCTCAGTTTTTACTATTCTTATACGGTTTGCTTGCTTTCTTTGTTCAGAATTCAGCTTGAAACGGTCCATTCCTGAGATTTTCTTTCTAATTGAAAAATCGTTTCAGGAGACCTGATCACTTTGCAACTCCAAGAGCGACTGAGAGTAATAAATTCAGGTAAGAACCGGATTTGTAATAATTGATAATGCGTAAAACAATGCATCTTCAAGAAGAAAATTGTTATGAGAGACAATTTATTCTAAATAATTTAACATGTGATTAAAATAAATAACATTAAACATTATAATAAATTACAACTTTACATTCTGGAATCAATAGTGCAGTTAATCAATGCTGAGAGCAAGATTTTGAGCGAAAGACAGTTTGCAATTATTTTAAAAATTAATAATGATTCAACAGGTTTTCGCGAATGGGTCTGTCTGCCTACTGTGTGTGTCTGTGTGTCTGTAGATTTTTAGTCTGTTAGCACGATGACTTTCGAAAGAATTGACATATTGAATTGGGCTATGGTATACTATTCAAGTATCCTGAAAAGAAGGTGAAGTTCGTTATCCAGCCATTTTGGATGAAAATTCAAAAAGTGAGCGCATTTTCAAAATTTCTGAAGCCACTTTTTTTCAAATTAAAAAATTCTATGTACGGTTATCAGTAGTACTCAAAAATACGAACAATTTATCCCATGACTTTTTTTGACAAAAACAAAATTACTGGAGTTATGGCATTAACAAAATTCCACAAAACAAACGAAAATTAACATTTTAAGCCAAACAAAGCACGATATGAAAAAATGTCAAAGTGAAAAAAACGTCGCATTTATGATACCCTACAAGATTATCATCATAAAATTTTAAATTTTTTTTTTAAAAATCGGAAATTCAAATTTTGACCACACAAAAAATAATCATAAATCAAAACTTCCATTTTGCGGTCAAATTATACAAGATACGGAAAAAGATAAATCAACCAAAATTTTGAATTCGAAAAAGATCTACAAATTTGTTGGAAATCACTTTTTGACAGGAAGCGTAGTTTTTGTTTTATTCGTAAAAAACTACATTGAAAATAGAAATATTGAATTTTTAGAGAAACGACAGAAAAAGACATAAGAGATGAAAAAAAAATGAAAAGACAAAAGTTGTTCAACCAAAAAAGATCTACAAATTTGTTATAAACTCTTGTTATGAAAACATATTGAAAAGAAAAAAATTACCTTTTTGAAAAACGGACATAAACTACAATAACATTTCATTTGACAAAATTTTTCGCCTAAATTATGTCTACAAATTTTCTCAAAACTATTTTACACTAGGATACGTATTCTAAGTTTAAATTGTAAAAAAATAACATTGAAAATAAACAAATTAAATTTATGGAAAAACGACACAAGTTGCAATAAAACGTTTAATAACAAAATTATTTTTTGTTCTCATAGTATGCGCACTTTTTTCAATCATAAAAACAAGACAATGAAAATATGTATGTTTCAATACCAATGCATATTATGAATTGTAATAATATAAATTTATTGAAATGATACATTTTTCAGGGTAGCTGAGAATAAAATTTAATGCAAAATAAAAAACAAATATTAAATTAATCATGATAAATAAAACCTGTACTTCATTCTCTAATATCTGAATAAGCAATTCCAGGCCAAGGTACATAAATAAATTTAATATACATTTGACATAAAAGAGTTGAAGAACATAATGTAGAAACGTTCAGATTTTGGAAAAAAATCAAGTGCGAAGCACGAGATACGTGATGCGAATGTGTTCGTTAAAGCCGAAGGAGCTCTAACAAAAGAGAATTCACAATCACCAAATTACACTTGTCGATGCTTTGACCTTTAATTTTAAAAGGTCTGTGCATAAATGTGGGGGAAATACAAAGACCGACCGCGTAGCGCGAGGTAAATACATTATCGAGCACGAAGTACGAGATACGTTCACATAAAACGAAATATCAAGCTGAAACTTTTGGATATTGAACAAAAGGCACTAAAGAACGTCCGCATGGTCCTGAGTCTTTAGAATTAGAAAAAAAATTTATTTTTGAAAAGAAAATTGTTTGTTATTCTACAAATAATCTATATTTATGATAAAAATCCAATGATGTACTTGTGACTCTTATCTAATCCTACCTCGCTAAACTCTAATACGAAACGGTAGTCCGACCTGCATATTGTATACGACTTTCGCAATTATGAATATACACTTGAATGGGAAGAGGATGTACTGCATCGTATGTATGTGGGAAACCTAATTCTGTAAAAATAAAGTATAAGTAAAGGAATTATTCATTGTATCAATTATTGAATTAATTTCCTAAGTCACAGTTTTTATTTTACAGAAAAAATTGCTTGATTTGAGAAAGAAAATAAAAATCAGTCGGAGAGGAAGTCAGCAAGCGCACACAATATCGAATCAAGTTCGGGTGAGTGGATCAGAGAAAACCAACAGTTTTTCTCTGACCCATATCGACTGTTCCAAGATCCTCCAGTTACTGTCGACCATCCGCCAAAACCAGAGGAGGTCAAAGCATTTTTGAGAGAAGTCTACGAAGTGCAGCATCCACTTAAAGAAAATAAATAGCTTCAAGAAACTGTGAAGTGCCCTCATAACACCTGAGAAAGAATGCCCACCTATCACTACCGAGGAGGTGAAAAAAGTATTAAGAGGCATGAAGAACTATTTCGCTCCGGGACCAGATGGTATCAACACCTTAACACCTTCTGGTGGGAGAAGTTTCATTCAACCCACCAGCATCTGGCCCGCATTTTCACATCATATCTAAAGTCATAGGAGCCTATTCCGAAGTGGTTGGTGGAAGGACGCAAAGTGCTCCTTTCAAAAATGGGCAACTTAGCTGACCCGAAGAATTACAGACCAATCACTTGTCTGAACACACTGTATAAGATCTTCACAGCTATCCTAAATGATAGGATTGTTCGCACAATCGGACCTGTGTGGTGAGAAATGTACGAACAACGCGGCCCAAAGAAAGGCGTAGCAGGATGTCGGGAGAACCTGCTCATCGATAGGGCGTGTCATGCACACCCCGAGCATCTAGGATACATACTATCTAGTTGTCCCACTCATGCGGGAACGACTTACATCCGAAGGCAAAATGCGGCATTAAGAGTGCTTTATTACCATCTCTGTCACTCTTAAGTCATTACCCCTATTACACTGGAAATGAATAGAGTACTACCGGGACGGCAAGCATGTTCGTTGCAGATACTTTGATAGTTCAGAAGTCCAAATCTGCCCGATGTGACGTTTGAATCTGCTTCAAAGAGTATCCTTCATAGATGTCATGTCCTGAATGTGGCTCTGTGGCTCAGGGTCTTCGGGAATGCCACTAAGTTTTCCTCACTTCAAATAAACCTTCGCTCATTTTTCTAACCCAAATTCCATTTCAATCTCCTTAGTGTATTCTTCGACAATCCCTAGAGCTAAGTGTAGTTGCTTTTTATTTGTAGCATAGATCTCAAGATCAGCCATGTAAAATACATGAGTGACCTTTTGCTTTAGATTTCCAGGTTCACCGCAGAAGTACGCTTCGGAATGGCGAAGAGCGCAAGATAGTGGCAATAATGTGAGACAAAAGAGAAGTGGGCTAATTGTGTCACTCTGGAAGACATTTCTCTGAAAGGTGACAGTGTAATTGTCACACGATGTTTTCCAGATGAGATAGTAAATCTAGTTTTCCAAAGCGGCATCAATCTCTCTATGCACCTCACGATGTGCGGATGAACCTTTAGGCTTTCCAGAAGACAGATGATAAGTCTATTGGAGGTTGAATCGAAAGCTTGCCGACATCTTGCTACGACTTTCTTTGAGCCTCTTTGTTCGTACATTTCTCGCCACGGTAGGATGCTGCGTCTTTGTAGACACGTCTATCGATGAGCAGGTTCTCCCGACATCTTGCTACGCCTTCCTTTGAGCCGCGCTGTTCGTACATTTCTCACCACACAGGTCCGATTGTCCGAACAATCCTATCATTTAGCATACCCGTTAAGATCTTATACATTGTGTTTAGACAAGGGATTGACCTGTAATTCTCCGCTTCAGCTAAGTTGCCTATCTTTGGAAGGAGTACTGTGCGCCCTTTCACCAACCACTCTGGAATAGGCTCTTCCGACTTTAGACATGTGGTGAAAAATGCGGGCCAGATGCTGGTGGGTTGAAGGAAACTTCTTCCACCAGAAGGTCTTGATACCATCTGGTCCCGGAGCGGAATGGATCTTCATGCCTCTTAATAATTTTTTCCCCTCCTCGGTAGTGATAGGTGGGCATTCTTCCTCAGGTGTTATGAGGGCATTGCACAGCTCCTTGAAGCTATTTATGTTCGTTGAGCCTTCTTTAAGTGAATGCTGGACTTTGTAGAATTCTCTCCAAAATGATTCAACCTCCTCTGGTTTGGACGGATGGTCGACAGTAACGGGAGGATCTTGAAAGAGTCGAGATGGGTCAGAGAAAAACTGTTGGTTTTCTCTGACCCAGCTCTCCCTCTGCCTTAGACTTCTCCTAGCGTCAGATAGTATCCGTTTTCTCTTAACAATATGCTACCTGATGATTAGCAGCTTTGACTTGTTAAATGTATGATAATGGATCCGCAGTTCGCGCGCGAAATGTCGAACCTTGGCGGTGAAATTCCTGCCAGATGTTATGTAGTCAATCACACACTGAATGCGGGATGCGTACTGTCTTGCCCAGCCTATCTTTGTGCTGAGTTAATGCATTCGTCGTTTGGTCTTATGATCAGCCGTTGGTTCTATTTTACGGTTTGCATCCGCTAAAGCTCTCGCTGCATTATACACACCACAATTGATAGTCCAGAGGTCGAATTCTTCGGAAAAATCTGCAGGAAGCTCGACATCCACTTCAGCTAGATCTTTGGGCTTTAAAGAAACCTGGGTGTTGATGTTTTTCCGTGCCCTGAAGCATCGCGCTTCCTCTATTCGATGCCTGCCCGCGGTTGGTCTCAGTGTCACCTCTCTTTCTTTGTTGCCGGCTTGTTCTGGCTGTGGTAGAATAGGCCCTCCGTTCACATAACCCCTTTTTCGGAGCTGTTCGGCATGGTTTCGCAGACGTTGACGCGAAAAGTGCGAGAGCTCTGGGTGTTTCTCGCACCACAGAGCACGCAGTCGTGCCATGTAACCTTCTCGTTCAGGGGCCATACTGGTATCATAGCACTCTAGCAGATCGTTATTGAGTCGTTTAGTCTACCCAAAATTGAGATTCCCCCGGGACCGTCGCATTAACCTTCGTCGCATTAACCCGAGGACGCGTTCGGTGGCTTTGTCATGGGCCCTTTGCTTTGATTCCAGAGGATATATATATATATATATATATATATATATATATATATATATATATATATATATGAACTATAATAGTTTATTTTTGCATATTAGGAACATTCAAATTTAATCTGTGTATCTTATGTTTATGATCGTAATGGTATGATATTTTTAATTTTACATTCTTAAATTTTATATTTATTTATAAAGATTCACTTTAGTATTCATAGAATATTTTTTATGTGATACTAAATATGCGTTTAAATATCTTTCCATTAAGGGCATGTGGGATAAGTGATTTTAGCCATATATATTCCACCTGTTTGCTCGTAAAATAATAATGTAAAAAAATTTCCATACTAGACAGACGTTATTTAATCGTTTCTTTATGTATGCCTGGTGTGTAAAATTTGTTTAATTAATTATTTCACGAGTAAATAGGTGGGATATATACGGCTAAAATCATTTCTCCTACATGCCCTTAACAAAAATGTAATATTCTTCATTCTTAAAAATAAATCTCAGCTGTACATATGTTGATACCAGTAGATTATTTTACTTACATAAGAGATATAAAAATATTATCTCAGGGAGTTATCATGGCTCAGATGGTATTGTGATTGCCTTATGTCCCGACACTGCAGCCATAGTTTTCAGAAATCTTCGCTTCTGTCCCTTGTTGTGCTACCCCACAGTTACCCTACAGTTCATAATTAACCCTATAGTAAAGTCTCTATTGACCCTGGCAGTTGATGCGACTATAGACATACAATTAATTAAAAAAAATTATCTCAATGTATTCTTTAATATGACAAAATCTTGTTTGAACCAATATTTATAGAAAAGCACGAATGAGTGTTAAGAATGGTACAAAATTTAATTAAACTAAAATTTTTTACAAATTAAGATAAAATAAAGGAAAGAAAAAACACCAAAAGGTAATCATACGTATTATTTGAAAAATCTGAGTTATATGCCTTTTAATTTTTGTAAATATATAATACATGCATACTAAATCAAAGAATCATAAATAACGCAAAATAAAAAATCTATATTTTTCATAAAATAGCCTTAAGGAGCCTCTAGATATTTTTTACAAAAATTTGAAAGCAGCAGGGAAATATACAGGGTGTCCCCGACTAAAGTATCCGGACTTACATAGCTGTATAAAAATAAAAAAATAAATCGAACATTCCTTTTCCAAAAATCAGTTGGAGTTTTAGTTTTTTAGTCAGAAAATATTTGAGCTGGACCAATCAGGAGCGCGGTATGAACAGACGTGCGTACGTGAGCGGAAGTCCAACGCAGTGTTATTGAAGCGAGCGCCGAGGTGGGGTTAGCAAAGGGAGAACAGCGGTCACTACACTACGTTGGACTGCCGCTCACGCATACACGACTGTTTATACCACGCTTCTGATTGGCTGAGCTTAATTACTTTATAACTAAATAAACTGAAACTTCAACTGATTTTTGGAAAAGGAATTTTAGGTTTATTTTTTTTATTTTTATACAGCCATATAAGTCCGGACACTTGCGTCTGGAACACCCTGTATAAACAATCATACGAATCATACAAATCGTCCATTACTACGAAAATATACATTTTCTGAGACTTATCAGCTCAAATCGCAAGGAATCTTAAATAGAATTTATAAACACATATATACATTTAGAACTATAAATTATTTTAAATATATTTCGATTCGCATTCTAAAATATTTCTACTCATTAGCATGAATAATAAAAGTTACTTCAAAACGTATCTAGAAACACTAGCAAGTCTCATATATTCTTTCTGCTATACTTAAAACTGAGAAAATATTAATACTATAACTAAATTCAAATTATTGTTCACTCTGAAGAAAATCTATGAAGTTTATTTCTTACCCCTTGTAAGTTTCACATTTTCTAGAGAAGAACAAGACCTTTGATTTCTCCTCGGATTCAGTATATGTTGAATTTCCTCAAGATTCATTCCCGTAGTTTCAGGTGCAATAAAAAACACAATAAACGCCCCACTAAGACAACAAACACCAAAAGTCCAGAAGGTCGTGTAAATTCCAGCTGCACTAGATAACGTTTGGAACGCCAATTTTGAGGTAAATGCGTACAATCCAGTAAACACGTTTGTATACGCCAAAGCCGAACCTTTCACTTTAATCGGAAAAAGTTCTCCCATAAAAATAGTAGGCACAGTAGCCAATCCAATATTGCACACTAACTTGAAAAAAACCAAACTAGCCAAAGGCACCCACGTAAACGATGATACATCATATTCTTGATGCAACTTGAAGAAGTAAAACATACCCAAACATCCTAAAGAAAATGAAGATAATATTCCAGAAAGAAGAAACATGACCCTTCTGCCAGTTCGATCAATCAGCTGAGTAGCTGGTAAGCCAGCAATTATTTCAACAGCTCCCAAAATCATCGCCGCATGCGTTGGTTTGAGAGAAGATCCACTGTGACCTAATATTTCTTGAGTGTATGCAACTATAGCTAAAAATCCAGTATAAAAATATGCAGCCTTTGCAAAAAGAAGGATTATAATCCCTTTTCTGCAGCCTCTGTTACTGAAAAGCTGATGAGCTGTACTTTTCCTTGAACTTTGATCTTGAGAAATAGCATTCTTCATTCTTTTTATATCATCCATCACAAATTCTGGATAAACTTCTCCTTTCAATTTCATCAAAGTTCTAATAGCCCTCACATCTCGACCTTGCATTAGATAAAAATATGGTGTCTCTGGTGTAAATAAAAAAAGAACAATAAAACTGAGTGGTATTGTCAACAACACCAAGTTCATTGTTTTGTAATCAAGATTAGCTGCAGCTATTGCCACTATGAAAATGCCCATGTTGATGGAAATGTTTAAAGTTGTGAGGAGAGTTCCTCTAATTTTTTTTTCAGCCACTTCACCTATGTAGACTGCTGTTAAGCTGTACAGTCCTCCAGTTCCTACTCCCGCGATTAGCCTGGCTGCGTATAATGTAATGTAACTTTTGGCTAGAATGATAAGTATCCAGGAAATTAGACGAGGGATGAAAAATAATAACATTGTATATTTTCTTCCTATTCTGTCCATGAAGAGGGGACATAGCATTATTCCAAGAACTGTGCTGAGACTGAAGAGAGATGCTATCCAACCTCCTTGGGCTTCTGTTACAGGAAATTCAGATTTTTCACTAGTTAGGTGTGGTAAAGCTGGTGAGGTCCAGGCTGTATGAACTCCATGTTCTATCATCAAGACATAAACTGTAATCATACTTTGTTCATGAGGATATTTTACTTTATTCAGATCACTTAATATTTATTGATTTTATATGATTTATAATTGAAAGGTCGGCGTGTAAAAGGGCGTAAGTGCCAAATTTCGAAAATTCATGTTATTAGCTTGAAATCATTGTTTTGACTAAACTCCTGTCCCCCTAGATGATTATGGTTCAGTTCGATCTAGAAGTGGGTTAAAATCCATCTTTCGTATTAAAAAAAAAAATTTTCGCCTGTTCTTTTCACGATTCAATAAAGCTTAGTGATAGCTCAAAAGTCTTTTCTTGCTTTTTTTAAATCGAATAATAAAAAAGGTTTGCAGTTTTTCCTGTCAGGTCCGGCGTTTTTTAGGACGCGCTGTACTTTGACAAGGGTTTTCTCGCAGCTGGTTGTTATTTTTAAGCTGTCCTTTCGCGATTCAATATAGCTTACTCATAATTAGAATTTCATTTCTGGTTTTTTTTTTTAAATGAAAAATAAAAAAGTTATGCAACTCATTCTGAGTAAAAATCGGCGTTTTTTAAGACTCTCCGTTCCTTTGACAAGGCTTACCTCGGAGATAGTGATAATGGACGGTAATGATTTTCACAATTCAATAGAGCCTGATGATACTTTGTACCATTTTTGTAGTTTTTTGTTTAAAATGAAATGCGTTAAAGTTAGACAGTTTTTGTATCTCCTGTAAAATTTTTGTTTTGGCACTTACGCCCTTTTTCCCGTCAGTCCTTTAACTTCCATTTGTTTCTATATCAGTCAAGTATCAATATAAATTGAATTAGGAATTTAAAAGATGATAATTTTCGAATTTCTATGTTTTGTGGTTTTAAAAAGTGTCTAGAGTTTTAACAATAAATTAAGATAATTCTGAAGGTTTCAAGAAATTGTTTGAATGTATAGGCTTGGTAACGTGTTTAATCTTAAAATTATTACATTCTGCAAAGTTTAAACAATCTAATTTGAAGCCTTAAAAATATATAATTGCCCAACTTTTATTGCTTGAAATTTTTCATTTTGTATTGTCAATCAATGTTATAATTAAATGTGACGCGATCTGAAGAAAAACCCCTAAGCGGCCAAACGTAAATTTTAGAGGAGAAGCAGGAGAAGTGGCGACGGGCCGATAGAATGACATAGAACGACAATGTTTACACGCTTGTACTGAATAAATTATTAATGATGCAATTTTTTTAACTATACCATCTTAAAGAGCAACTTCGAATCTACGTAAAACATTAAAAATCAGAGAATCGATTTTTGGCCGCTTAGGGGTCTTTCTTCAGATCGCGTCACAAATTATTTATATTTAAAAGCTTCAGTGGGATCCTGTTCAATTTGGAAGCTATCATTTTCCGTCTAGTCTAATTTGAAACTGTAGAATGAAATATACTAAAAATTTTTATTCTTTGAAACTGTTATTGTTTGACTTCTAAGACTAAAATTCAATAATTTGTATGTTCAATTTTTTACATATATTGCTATTCCAGAGTGGTTGGTGAAAGGGCGCACAGTGCTCCTGCCGAAGGCGGGCAACTTAGCTGACCCTAAGAATCACAGGCCAATAACTTGTCTGAACACACTGTATAAGATCTTCACAGCTATCCTAAATGATAGGATTGTTCGGACAATTGGACCTGTGTGGCGAGAGATGTATGAACAACACGGCTCAAAGAAAGGCGTAGCAGGATGTCGGGAGAACCTGCTTATCGATAGATGTGTTTGTAAAGACGCAGCATCCTATCAGCGATTCCTATCGATGGCCTGGATTGATTACCAGAAAGCTTTCGATTCAACCTTCTATAGACTTATCATCTGTCTGTTGGAAAGCTTAAAGGTTCATCCACACATCGTGAGGTGCATAGAGAGATTAATGCCGCTTTGGAAAACCAGATTTACTATCTCATCTGAAAAACATCGTGTGATCACTAACAGTGTCAGCTTTCAGAGAGATGTGTTTCAGGGCGACACCATGAGCCCTCTCCTCTTTTGCCTTATATTATTGCCACTATCTCTCGCACTTCGCCATTCCGAAGGGTTCCTCTGCGGCAAACCTGGAGATCGAAAGCATAAGGTCACTCATGTATTTTACATGGATGATCTTAAGATCGATGCTAAAAAGAAATAGAAACTACATCTAGCTCTAGACATTGTCCAAAAGTACACTCAAGAGATTGGAATGGAGTTCTTGTTAGAGAAATGCGCCAAAGTTAATTTGAAAAAAGGAAAACCTAATGGCATCCCCGAAGATCCTGAGCTCGTCGACAGAAGCGCTATATGACACCTTGGCGCTGGAGAGACCTATACATACCTGGGCGTGCCACAGAGCCACATTCAGGACGTGAAATCTATAAAGGATACTCTCGGATGCGTATACAAACGTCTCATCTGCAGATATGGTCTTCCGAACTGTCGGCGAGGAACAAAGTATCTGCGACGAACATGCTTGCCGTCTCAGTAGTACTTTATTCATTTGGAGAAGTTCCATGCACGAAGGACGAGCTCAGATCCCTCGATATCGGGTCCCGAAAGGTTATGCACATGAACGAAAAGCATGCACATTAAGTCTTCTGTTCCGTGACTTTACATTTCACGCCGTGGGCAAAGGGGCATTTCTGTACAAAGCACAGAAATGTGGAAGATCATTGGATGTCGTATGAGCTAACGTTTGCTTTCCTTAAATCACCCGTATTGAAGTCGGGCACGGAGGGTTTCATTTTGGCATGTCAAGACGGTGTCATTTCCACTCTAGCATACCGTCGCCACATTTTGAGTCAAGACATTCCCGATGATAGCTGCAGAGCGTGTCATGCACATCCCGAGCATCTAGGACACATACTATCTAGTTTTCCAACTCATGCGGGAACGACCTACATGCAAAGGCACAATGCGGCACTAAGAGTGCTTTATTACCATCTCTGTCACTCTTACGGCATTAGCCCAAATACCTCTCCGCTAAACGCTCTTAGGGAAATAGAGTCAATTTTCGAGAATGAGAAGTGCCGAATATACTGGAACTTCATATTCTCGACAATTGTTTCTGTTGCGCACTCGAGGCCTGACATAGTTCTCCTTGACTTCGAGAAACGAACCATGTTCGTTATCGAATTGTCGGCACCAGCTGAAAAAAACGTCACAGCCAAGGAGAAAGAAAAAAAAAAGGTATAATGATTTTATAAGGAAGTTGCGACGGTTATACCCGGAATATTCTGTTAAGCTAATCGCCTTAATTATCGACGCTCTTGGAGGTGCCAAAGTTTAACTGGTTAATAGCCTGAAAAGCATCCCTGTGTGTCAACAAAATGCTGAGACACTTGCGGGGAAAATTCAGGAGGTGGTCGTCCTTGGGTCGCTCCGTGTCCTCAGGGTGCACGAGACTTTTGCCGGATCGTCGTATTGAATTCGTCGCAGACTGTAGCCACATATCTCACGGTCGTAAGACGTGGTTACAGCTGAAATTTTACCACGATGTCGCTGGGAGCGGGTTGCAGAACATAAAAGAGATTGCGAATTGGAAATTTAAACACAGGTTTTTTTTTTACATTCATGGAATTTTGACCATTTTGTTTATTGTGATTTTAATAACATTAGAATTTTAGCAAGAGAAAAAAATACTTATAAACGGCGAATTATTGCATCTATTTTTATAAAAAAATTTACTAAAATTTAAATTAATCTTCAGACTGACGTATTGAATATTAACCAGATTTATCAATGCATTATACATTAAACTTAATATTGAATTATAAAAATTAAAAAAACAAAATTTAATTCACAATTTTGTATCAATGAGCTATCGCGCTTTTCTCATCTGTGTTTCAATGGAAATTTAACCTGTTCGCTATCGTCAATTTAGCATCATCTATGACATCAATGTCAATGTCAATTCAATGTCTTGTTTTGTCATCGTCCTAATAATTATTTGGAATTTTCTTCCTTTAAAAATGTAATCTAATTGGTTTGGAGCCTCTCAACAAAATTTGTTGAGGCTCCAATCTTGAAAATAACTCACGTTTTTTTCGACGTGAGCGTTAAATCTTCACTTTATCTGTCTGTTTTAATTGTACCGTAAGACAGAAGAAAGAAAACCTTATTAAATTTTCAGATAACGTTGGATCAGAAAAAGTAGCTTTATTTAAAAACTATGATCATAGTGTGACAATAGATTCTTCTCAAGTATTTTCCATTCTACAGGGGAAAAAATTATTATTGAATCAAAAATAAATCGTTACGGATATGGACGATAAAATATTTTGTTGATCTAAGAAAATATTTTTTATCTCAAGAAAATGTACTGAATTGAATTTTTTTTAAACGAAACAAATTTTCTTGGATCATGAAAATATTGTATCATCCGTATTCGTACTGATATTTTCTTGATTCAGTGCTATTTTTCCCCGTATATGTTCTAGTATATGTATGTCATAGAAAGAGCTATTTTATGTACAATAACAAAGTATGTCAACGTATACTCACAGTTTGAACAAAAATTCAAGGAAAGTAGATTGTTGTTGATACAACGTTATCTCTGCCCTGGTTTGAATTATAAATAGATCATTTTGAAGGTGTTTCAGTATTCATTTTTCTCCCATCTTGAACACTTCTTACATAATTTTTAACGTATTATTTTTAAATTGTTTATATTCAAGTTTAAATTTCTAAATTGTTTATTCCTGATAGCTTATTATTTAAAATTGTTATTTCTCAAATGATTCAAATTTGAAATTGTTTAATTGTGAATGTTTCAAATAGGATCACTTAAGTTTCAATCTTGCTTTAATATAAAAAATAAGGTTAATCTATATCACCTTAACTAGGGAAAAGTAATGATCATTTGGACGTATTTATTGATAGAAAACAATTGATGTCGAAAAAAAATATTCTTAACACATTAGACTTTTTTCCAGAACACAAATTCTATGAAATATGTTAATAAGCTGAATTAAAAACAACTTACTCTCCGTTTACTTGTTTACAATTCATACTCGCTAAGCTTATACAATGAATCCGAAACGATCATTACTCAATGTATAAATCAAAATAGAATAAATAAATCACAATATTAGCAATAATGAGAAATCATAATTAATAACTTTATCAGATAAGAATGATTTTAAAACATCTAAGTCAATGTACGAAAGCTATTAATTCGTGATGCATGTAAACATTCACTATCGATTTGACTCAAGCTAATAGAAGTTTTTTCGAATGACATGATATATTGCTTATAATTGACTTTGACGGCATCATTCAATGTCTGTAAATATGACTAATGGAAAAATTTGAATTAATTCGACTAGAATGGAAACTCAATGCAATTTAATAAAAAAAATCCCTTCTTATGACAATGATTTTTTAAATAATTTTAGACACTTACCACTCGAATTCGCAAAGAACTGCAAAATATGTCCTTTTGTTTCAGAAGCTGGCTTGTAAGTTTTAGAGTTCTCAATTTCGTCAATTTGCAACTGGTTATCATGTTTTTTTAGACAAGAAAATACGTTAGATAATTCCATTTTTCGTGGCCGCTCTTATCTGCGGTCGATTGAAGAATAATTTCTCGTGCAGTCTGTGAAAAGGTTACCTCTTCCAGACACATGCGATGAAAAATATACATATTCTCAAGCGTAACTTGTTTCGCTACTTCTATTATCAGTTTTTATTCGTCAAACTTCCAAGGGGGGTGAGGGAGGCAATAGGCTTTGTGACGATTTCTGATATATAATGTGTCGCATATAATAAAATATAATATAAAATAAAATATATAAAAATGATTTAAAAATTAAAATTATGTAGTGATTTTATTTGACAAGTAAAGCATATAAAGACAGATTTCATATTATTTTAAAATAATTCCTCTTTTTTGCCTTGTTTTCAAGAAAGTTCACCTATTTCTTGTTTTTTCGCTTATATGCGAGCTAAATTAATAGAACCCTATAATGAAATCCAACTATTTTCCGTTAAAAGTTAATTCTTCTTAATTGAAAAGTATAGCATTATGTTTTTGGTTTATAATTAATCTCGGTTGGTCAAAAATTCTACTATTCAATTTAATTTTAATTGTTGCTTTTTTAACATTCTACAAAATCGTTATAACAACATTCTGAATTTTCTTGAAAAATCCAAAATTAAAATTTTGATTGCACAAAAAAAATAAGGAAAAATCAAAAATTCCATTTTGCGGTCAAACTATACAAGATTTGAAAAAAGATAGATAGACAAAGATTGTGCACTCTGAAAATATCTATAAATTTATTGATAATCACTTTTTGATAGAACGCGTAGTTTTTGTTTAAATTCGTAAAAAACAGAATCAAAAAATCAAAAAATTAAATTTCTTGACAAACGACACAAGCTGCGAAAAAAAAATCAGACAAAAGTTGTTCATGCAAAAAAGAGCTACAAATTTGTCATTAATTATTTTTTGATGGATTCATGGTTTTTCTTTTAATCGTCAAAAACTACATTGAAAAATAAAAAATTTAATTTTTGGACAAACCACAAGAACTATGAAAAAAATGAATGTACAAAAGTTGCTCATACAAAAAATAGCTACCAATTTTTCCTTGATAATTTTTTGATTTTTGACCGTAAAAAATAACATTAAAGATAAAAAAATTAAATTTTTTGGAAAACGACATTAATTAAGAAAAAATGTTAATAGAAAAAAGTTGTTTACCCAAGAAGGATCCACAAATTTGTTGTTAATAATTTTCAGATAGCACCAGTAGATTTTCTCTAATCGTCAAAAACAAGATTAAAAATAAAAAATTAATCTTTTGGAACAACGACACAAGAGACTCGAAAAAAAATGAAAAGACAAAACTTGTTTAACCAAAAAAGATCCAGAAATTTGTTATAAACACTTGTTATAAAAATACATTTAAAATAAAAAATTACCTTTTTGGAAATAAGACACAAGCTACAATAACATTCTATTGAACAAAAATTTTTGCCTAAATTATATCTAGAAATTTGCTTGAAACCACTTTTTAGAGAATTCGCCTCTTTGGTTTGAAAATTCAACAATTTGGTTAACATTTTTTTCTCTCTTCAATGAAAAATCTTTCTCGCTAAGAATGTATCTTTTTTGGTAGAAATATTATCTTTTTTAGTTGAAAGCACAACTGTTTGGTTAAAAGTTAATCTGTTTTGTTTGAGGATTTAATTCTTTTATTGAGAAATCATCTTTTTGGTTAAATTCGAATATTTTCTATTTAAAATAAAAATCTTTTTTCCTTGAAATATCAACTGTTACATTTTTCATTGAGAATTCATTTTCTTTTTATTAAATTTAACTATTTTTTATTTAAAATAAAAATATTTGTTTAGCAGAAATATCGGTTTATTTGAGAATGCAATGCCGTTCAAAAAATGCTTCTTCCTGGACTGTAAATTCAACTATTTGGTTTATGATTTAACTGCTTTTGGCTGAAGATTAATCTTTTTTGTTCATTAATTCGATCAATTATTTGAAAATTAATCTTTTTCTAGGTTGAAAATTCAACTATTTGGTTGAAAATTCGTCCCTTTTGCTTGAAAGATTAACTATTTGGTTGTGAATGCAACTGTTTGTTTGATAATAAATTTTTGTTGTTGAAAATTCACTATTTTGTTGAAAATTCATTTATGCAGGCTGAAAATTTAAAGGTTTTGTTAGAAAGTCATGTTATGTTTTTAAATTGAACTGTTTTGTTAAAAATTCGTCTTTTTGGATGGAACATTCGTTCTCATATGTACATCATAATTATCATTATCATTATCATAATTATCATCAAATACATTATTTTTCCATCAGATAGTTAAATTTTCAAGCAAGAGGATCAATTTTCTACCAAAAAGAATGAATTTTTAACAAAACAGTTAAATTTTCAAGCAAGGAAATAAATTTGTAACTAAAAGCCGAAAATGTGAATTAAAAAAAAAGGTTAACTATCAACCGAAAAAGAATAATTTTTAACCAGATAGTTGCATTATTAACTAAAAATGATGACATTTCTGGAAAAGGAGATGAATTTTCGAAGCAAAAAACGAAATTTTGACACTACAGTTAAATTTTCAACAACAAAAATTTCAGTCAAGAAAGAAAAAAAATGTCAATCAAATTTTTAAATTTTCAATAATGATTTTCAAAAAGGATGATTTTTTAACAAAAAGGTTGACTTTTTAACAAAATTGTTGAATTCTTAACAAAATAATTACATTTTGAATCAAATAATTAAATTTTCATCCAATAAGATGAATTTTCAACCAAGAAGATTAAGTTTCTACCAAAAAAGACAAATTTTCAACAATTTACAACAATTTTCAAACAAATATTTGAATTTTGAAACTAAAATACATCAGTTATTAACCAAAAATAGAATAGTTAAATTTTCATTACCAAAATTAAATTTTCAACCACAAAATGAATTTTTAACAAAGTAGTTTTAACTTTGAGACTAAGCGATCAATTTCCAACTAAAATTATGAATCTTCAACCAAAAGAAAAATTAAATTTCCAGTCTGAAAATATGATTTTTCGATAAAAAATGTAATAGTTGACACTTCAACCAAAAAATAATTTTTTAGTTCAAATTAAAAACAGTTGAATATAACCAAAAAAGGCGAATTTTCATAAAAATGCATCTAAATTTAATTCTTAAATATGTAGGTTCTTCTTGAAGCAAGACCCAGACAAACGTCAGTATATCAAATGGTATTAGATTAAAGGGACTGAATCGATTTAGATTCATTGTTTGAAAATAATCCTGATGCTAACTGTAATAATTAAAATAATTAAATATATAATATATATATATATATATATATATATTAAATTTAATAATTTGCTGAACTATAAGACAAACAAAATTTTTGTGGATGACCCTGTCCAATATAGTACCTATATGTACATTAATTTTATTTGAAAGAATTTATTTCCCTATTGTTCCCCTATTTTCGCTAAAAATCACACTGTTTCCCCTTTCTTGAGAGCATTATGGCGAGTAAAGTCTGTTAAAATATTATGATAGTATGTTTTATGTTTCATTTTAGACGTTTATCAGATCAAATCAAAGACAATTTTTTTATTTAAATGAGGTGGTGCTGGTGTTCGTATTTATTACGTCACTCACGGGGGGGGGGGGGGGGGGGTGACGTAAAAGAATAGGGATAGACAAAGTTTTAAAAATAGCGTGACGCAGTTTTTGAACGGCTCCTAAAAGTTTCTATGAAAAACTCCTCGAAAAACTCTATAATTTTTTTCTGGTAAATATTTTTTTTTCCAAATGTACAATATACGACTTCGATATGAAAATGCCAGGAAATAATTAATTGAACGGATGCTAAGATCACTTTAACCGTTGAATATGAATTGCAAAAAAATACAGCGCATGGTTGATTTCACTTTTCAGACAGTTTGAACAAATTCTGCACAACTTATGATTTCATTTGTAAATATTCACATTTTCCTGTTTATTTTAAACAGTAACAAAGCCAGGTGAACAATTTCCAAATCTTTATCAAATTTTAAATTATGACTTTCGTAGGTTTGTGCACTATACATAAATATTATATTTAGTGGTATGCTCACAAATGTGATTTATTATTACTATATATATTTCATACATACGATTTTACCTGATTCGATTTCTCAGTATAAGCAACTTAATGTACTGCAAACTAGTAATTAAAAATACTTATACTTATTTCGAAATACTGTCCAATCCTACATTATCTGACACTAAAACTGTCCCTTTCTATTCATTGAAAGTACTTTTCACTTCTTCAAAATTCTTTCCCGTTGTATCACGTATGATCAAATAAACAATAAACGAAGTAATAATACAGAAAAATGCAAAGTTAAAACCAGCCGAGAAGATGGTCGCAAGTGCAATTTCTTTGCCTTTAACATTAATGGAAAATAATTCTCCCAAAAAAAAAATCATTGGTATAGAAACTAGACCCATATTGGAGAAAATTAAATAGGAAATTAATCCAACTAATATTAACTACGTAATGGAAGATGCATCAAAATCGGATTGTGAATCCAAGAAAAAAAAACCAACACTTGCGTGAGCGAGAGCAGATAATATTCCAGATATCAAAAACATGATTTTTCTTGCCCGATCGACAAATAATGTGGATAATAATCCTGATAAAATTTTTACACCACCCAGAATCCTCGTTGAGTATTTTGGATTTAAGGAAAAAGTACTTTGTTTGGAGTAAGTAATTTCTTTGGAGGCTATTTCGGCGACCATATGTTCATAATATTTTGGAACATCATATGTTCCTCCTGATACAATTCCATTGATGCACCTTGCTATGCACAAGGTGAAGACATCTTTTGCAAGGATTATTATAATCTAGGGTAATAATGGACATATCTCAATTCCATACATTATTCCAAAACTGGGAATTGATGCTATCCAAGTACCCTCATCTTCCGATATTGTGAAATCGGTGTTTGATTTGATGAATAAAGAAGGGCTAGTGAAGTCCAAGCTGCGCGTGGGCCATGATTTGTGTTCAAAAGGCAGACTAGAACGAAATAATTTGACATGTTAGTTTGATGGTTATATATACCATTAGTAGTATACCATTAAGCCATTTCCCTTTCAGGGTAGGCGTGACACTACCCGATTCGGGTAGTGTTTCTAGGTGGATAGTTTTCTTGTAGTTATAAATAACTACAAATTTGGGCTCACCACACCCATAATTGGTTATAATTTATTATAATTATAATAATTTCAAACTAAATCCTAAAGTGTCAAACTTTGATCCAAAAGTGGATCAAAATTTTGCACAATGGAGAAACAGTTGGCAACTACATAACATTCAGGTTATGTAGTTGTATTTAACAATTTTTAATTGTTGAATTATAATTTTTGAATATAATTTACTTGAAATGATTAATATCGAATTTTTCTTTATTGGTTACTCTTTTCACTTGTTGTATTACAAGCGCATCTATTTCAACTCTCCAAATTTTGAAAGTTTCTGATTTAAAATTAAAAAATTTAAACGTTTAACGTTTGAAGGGGTTAATCGTTTGACCTGGCTTTCTTATCAGGTTTTTCAAAATTTAATTAAAAAAAAAAGATAATTTAATTTTTTTATCGGAAGTTTTTCTATATATTTTTACAAGTCTAAAGCTAAAAAAGTACATGGATATAAAATGAAATCGATAAAATAGGGGCTGCTGTGGCATCTCAAAGAATGTGTCCCGGAAACACAAACCCATCTATTTCGCATGATTTGGCTGCTCGAAAGCATCAGAAAAAAAATGTTCTTAAAATATACTAGGATTTATATCTAGAAGCGAAAGAAATGAGAATAAAACAATTATTTTTGTTCAATCTATACATGATAAGGGCAACATTTCATGCCTGCAGAGTAGGCACAAAGTCGCATATTTCCACCCGGTGACGTAGAGGACGGAAAATGTTTCTTTGTACCCGCTTCACAGTTTAAAATAAATTTTAGTGTTTGATTATACAATTGTTTTTGGCGAAAATATTTAAAGTTGAAGCTTTAAATAATATATGACAAATGTAACAAATATATGACAAATATGTCTGCGGCAAAATTATCGAAACAGTAAAAGTTTTGTAGGGAATTCAACCAAATTTTTCTCAAAAACCTCAAGTGATACAAAATTTTCATTTACAGATTGGGCTTTAGCACGCAAAAGTGTTCTTCAATATACATGAAAATTTGGTTGAATCAAAATAATTTTGGTTGATTCAATAAAACTTTGTTGTTGAATCAACCAAAGACTCCATCTACCAAAAGAATTGGTTGAAACAAAAAACAAAAAATTTATTTGGGTCAACCAATTTTTTTCCATATAAGAACCTTATTCTATAGTTGAACGAACAAAAAATCTTTTTCTGTTTGTACAAGAAACCACTCTTCTTTCGCAAGCCGCAAAAAAGTTGAAAAATGCTGCTATGTTAATATTTGAATGAATCGCTTAAAATTATTTAGAATTAGTAAGAATTTTTCTAACTTACTGCTTACTCCTGCAACAAACTGCGCGTCAAATATCCACCTCCAATTGATTTTTGTTCTCCATTTTTATCAAATTCATGAATTTCTCTATTTTTACGCTTAATAATTTTACTTGTTCTAAATGAACATATGTCAGTAAATTCCATTTTCTTTTGCACAGAAGCTGAAATCAAAACTGCATTAAATACTATAAATTCCCAGGCGGAAAAATTATATATATTTTATATATAGTGTGAAGTATTATATATAATATCCATTTGTTTTATACAAAAAATGTATAAAACAAATGAATATTATATATAATACTTCACACTGTGTATAAACTATCCATAATTTTTCCGCCTGGGTTGCATTAGTTATAAATAAATCAATCAAACAAATTTCTTCTTATTAGATGAAACTAGTCCATATCAATGAAATTACAAGGTTGTGATTATCAAGTAAATCAATTTTAAATATCCATAATGAGGATCATTAAAATGTCTAGGACTTCAATATATTACATAAAATTCAAGGAATTTAATTTAATTTAAAACAACTAAATAAAAATCTCTGTCGAATGGATCTAAAAATATGAAGTAGAAAATTATTTATAATAATTTATTCGTTTGATCTTTTATTTTGAAAAATCAATGTTTTGATCAAACAGGTAACATAAAAATCAGCATACCTGATTCAATTATTCTAAAATTTGAATTATATTTTGTCGACTCTGCATTGTTGAAGACGTAAAATGGCAAACTTTTTCAAACAAAGATTTTAAAATTCAACACTGTTTGAATGAGTTGGTACAATAAATTATCAAACTTATATAAATTGTTATAAAGTATAATATAATATTATATTATAAATATTAATGGCAGCTGAAAGGTTTTAATCTTTGTGAAAATAAGTTTTGATTGATTTGTTATAAAAAGAATTCTGTACCAGAAACAAGAAATAATCATTTTAGATAAAGCAGATAAAGAAAGTATGAAAAGTGTAATGAATAAATATAAAATCTTACTATTTTTGTCAACGAATATGCGAATCGAATGTCGCGCTCTTTCTTCTCGTTATTTGCAAATTTAATTTTTTTCACATCTTTCAGATTGTAGTCGTATATTATTTTAGAATTTATTATTTTTCCTCGATAGAAACCTAGTTCGATGGTCTCCATTTCTGTCACTCTGTAAAAAAATACCTTTACGTCACAAACGCTTTTACACCAATGAACTTCTTATCGAACTGTATGATAATTTTAATAGCTTTGTTCGTGAACACACTTCTGACGTCATTTTTCCAATATTCATATTTTGCAGTCTTCTGAAAAACATTTTCAAACATGTAATATTTTCAGTATTCTCTGATACAATAATTATTACAATTTATTTACAAATACAAGTAAGAAAACATAAAAAAGTGCATTAAAGTTGACTTCCAATATTTTTGGATACTCTGTAATATATTAAAATTTCATTTATTATTATAGTGGTTCCAATTTTAATCAGAATTGGCCACGAAGAAAGTAAACGTTTAATGTAAAGTAGAATTTAAAAAAGTCTTATCCCTGTTAATGTAGTCTATGACAATAATGCGATAATAACTCTGCCATTAAAAACAAATCACAATCTTTCGTTTAAGAAACTTTTATATTATAAATAATTTCCCACTTATCTGGATGACTTCCTTCTTGCATCAACTGCGAATGAATTGTTTTTTTATGGTCTAGTCAAACTCTTTACTATATATAGAAATTTATGATTTTCTTTTCAAAGAAGACATTGAATACTGACGACACTTCAGATACTGCAAAAATCAAACTGAATTATCAGAAAACAAACTGATAACCGTTCTAAGAATATATACTCCCTCAATTTTAATCTGTTAAAAATTGGACAAACTTCAATCAGTGACTGAATTCTAACAATAAATCAGTTTTTACTGATTATTATTATTATTCAGTGATTTTGACTGATGCATTAGTAAAAAAGCTTCTCGTTGCACGGGCACAGTCTCATCGCGCGCGGCTCACATTTGTGAACAGACCTTTTAAAATTAAACGTCAAAGCATCCACAACTGTAACTTGGTGATTGTGAATTCTCTTTTGTTAAAACTCCTTCGGCTTTAGCGGACACATTCTCATCACATATCTCGTGCTTCGCACTCTATCTGGTCTAAAATGCGAACTTTTCTACATTATGTTCAACACTATTATATCAAGTGTTTATTACATTTATTTATGTACCTCGGCCTGGGATTGCTCATTTAGATATTGCAAAATAAAGTACAAATGTTATATATCATTATTACTCTTATATTTGTCCCTCATTTTGTATTAAATTTTATTCTCAGCTACCTTGAAAAATTTATCATTTCAATAAATTCAGATTATTGGAATTCAAAATATGCATTAGTATTGAAACATACGTATTTTCATTGTCCTATTTTTATAATTGAAAAAAGTGTACATCCTATAGAAAAACGATTTTGTTATTAAACATTTTATTGCAACTTGTGTCGTTTTTCCATAAATTTAATTTGTTTATTTTCAATTTTATTTTTACCATTTAAACTCAAAATATGCATCCTAGCGTAAAATGGTTTCAAACCAATTTGTAGATATAAATTAGGCAACAAATGTTGTGAAATAGAATGTTAGTCTAGCTTGTGTCGTTTTCCACAAAATTTAATTTTTTATTCTCAATGTTATTTTTTACGAAAAAAAAACCACGCATCCTATCAAAAAATAATTAATATTTTATAATAATTTTGTCTCATTATTTTCTTCCGCAGCTTGTGTCGTTTGTCCAAAAATTTTTTATGTTGTTTTTTACAAATAAAACAAAAACTACGTGTACAATAAAGAAGTTATTTTTAACAAATTTGTCGATTTTTGATAGTTCGACCGCAAACTAGAATTATTGATTTTTCATTATTTTTTGTGCGATCAAAGTTTGAATTTTCGATTTTTGAAGAAAATTCAAAAAGTTGTCCTGATAATCTTGTAGGGCTATCAAAAAGTAACGTTTTTTGTCTTCTACCTTTTTTACATATCACGCTTTTTTTGGCCTAAAATGTTCATTTTCGTTTGTTTTTTTGGATTTTGAAAATGCTACAGATGTCATCATTTTCTTTTTATTAAAAAAAGTCGTGTAAATAAATTGCTCGAGTTTCCGATTGCTACGAATAGCCGTACATAGAATTTTTAAATCTTGACAAAAAATTGCCTAACAAATTTTTCAAATGCTCTAACTTTTCGAATTTTCATCCAAAATATCTGGTTAACGAACTTGATCTTTCTTTTCGGTCCCTAAAACTGTGTGCCAATGCACAATCTTATCCGATTAGTCTTTCAAACGTTATCCGGTTTTTTCGGATTCAGGAAGTTTCGAAACGTGGAGATGCACAAAAATCCTCGATAGTCATTTTTCACATAAAACTAATACCTTATCATTACGATGAGAATGTAACAAATATTAATCATTAAAATTTATATATATGTATACATTATTAGAGGCAAATGGTATCCTATGCATCCTATGCCTTTTTCGCTCTCTTATCTATAAACAAAATAAAATATCGCGTTAAAATTTTGAAAATTGGAAGAAAATAAATCAACCAGTCGCTGCATGACCCGTCGAAGATTTTATTTTTAGAAGAAATTTTTTTTTTTATCATAAGGTCCTTATTAAAGTCAGACAGCACTTCTATCTCCTTAAATGGCGACCGAAAGATGAGCATGAATTTTTTTTTCAAACAGGTGTGTTCTTTAAAATAAAATTTTCAATGTACAATTCTAACGCGATGTTTTAATTAGTTTGAAAATAAGAAAGCGGAAAAATCAATTAAAGGGTCGATAAATCGCGACGATTATGCAAAAAAAATCTCCAACAAACCCCTCAAAAACTAGTAATTTTACAGGGACCAAAATATTTTTATCACGTCAAGTTTCTGAGAAAACTAAGGGCAAATGCTTTTTTGTCTGTTTTTTAGAAAACAACGCAACGTAGAGGGCGAACTTGCCATTCTACAAAATTCTAACAAAACTTAAAAAGAGATGTTTAAGCTTTTACTTCAAGATAATTATATTGAAAAATAATTTCGCTGCCTATTTCTGCGTGCAGAGATATTTGAAAAAAAATTACAAAAGTCAGGGAATTTCTGTTAGAAGCACTTTAGGTAACTTACAAGAATAAACAAGGTTGTTATTATTAATCAGGGCATATATTTCTGAAATTTGTTGAATTCTTTTGAAATATATGAGGGTATTTCAAAAGTCTCCTGAAATTTTTAACAGATTTCACTCATTTCAGGGAATTTCAAAGAGTTTCAAAGATTCTAAGGATTTCAACAGATTTTAAAGGATTTGAAATATTTTAGGGTATTTGCAAAGATTTTAAGGTACTTTCAGAAGATTTGAAAACTTTGAACGGATTCAAAATGATTTTGAATATGTTAGGATATTTTAAAAGATTCTAGGGCTTAAATCTATTATTCTAAGGCATGTTGAAAAAATTTCAAGGAATTTCTAAAGATTTTAAGGAATTTCAAAAAACTTTTATGTGTTTTTAAATAAGTTTTCTAGAATTATGGAAAATATAAAACGATTCTTTACGAATCTTTAAGGATTTAGGATATTTGCAAAGATTCCTCGGTATTTTATAAGATTTCTGAGGATTTCAATTATTTATAAGGTACTTTGAAAGTTCTCAAGGTACTTTACATTTTTGAGGATTGCAGGAAATATTAGCATATTTCACGTAATTTCACGGGATTTTCTAATATTTTAATGGATTTCAAAGAATTTATTGATAAGAATTGAGGGATTTCTCAGGATTTTCTGAAATTTTAAAAGATTTTAAGGTTTTTTCAATTGATTTCTATAATTTGAAAGATTTTAGTGTATTTTTAAAAATTACAATGAATTTTTAAGAGCTTTAAAAAATTTCAAAGAATTTCAAAAGATTTCACAGAATTTAAAATATCTTTGGGTGTTTCCAAAAGATAATAATGGAATTTCTAAATTATTACGATTTCAAAAGATTTGAAATAGTTTAGGGCATTTTAAAACATTTCAAGGCTTTTTTAAGAGCTTTAAAAAGTATTAAGGGGTTTCAAAAGGTTTCAAAAATTTTAGGGGATTTCAAAAGATTCCAAAGCTTTTTAAATTTATTTAACTAATTTAAATGGGCTTTAAAGGGTTTGAAATATTTTACGGTATTTTAAAAGATTGTAAGGCAATGACAAGCAATTTAAATAATTTCCAGGGATTTCCAAAGATTTTAATGATTTAAAGGGGATAAAAAAAATTTGCATGCGGTTATAAAGAATTTCCTAGAATTTTGGATTTTGAAGGCTCTCAAGGTATTTTAATACATTTTCTAGGATTTCAGGAAATATCATCAGATTTCACAGAATTTCAGAGAATTCATTCACAAGAATTGCGGAATTTCGTAGGGTTTTATAGATTCAAAAAGATTTTTAAATATTTTTTGCAGTGAATTAATTTGGATTTCATCCTGAATTATTATTAATTTATCATGAATCCTCTTGATTTTTTTTAATTCCGTCGTTTTCTCATAAATTTACTCAATTCTACTGAATTCAATGAATTTTTTTTAGTTTTTGTTTAATTCATACTGAAGTTTTTTAAACTCACCTTGATTTTTTTGAAATTTCATCAAATTCTCTTGAGTTCCCATAAATTTGTCTAAGCTTATTTCAAACTTAATGAATTCAATTAATTTTTTTTCAATTCACCATTAATATTTATCATTTTTATTGAATTCTTCTCATTTCGCTTAAATTAATCTAAATTCAAAAGAACATAAGTCACAGTATTAATGCATATTAGTCAATTTCAGTTTCTTTCTGGGTTAGAAATTAGTCACTTTTGGTCACTTGTTTCAAATAAATATGGCTGTGGCAGCCCTGAGAATAATAAATTTAAAATTGTTTTATTTCATTTATAAAAAATTCGATATCAAAAAAGTTACAAGACTATAATTTCGGCCTTTTAATATATTAATGGTCAGGGAAAATAAAAAATTAGTCAGGGAAAAATCAGGGACTATTGGTCCTAAAATCAAGGTATAAACCATCGACAAATATTTTTAGAAAATTAAAAAAATGGCGTAGATATGGAATTGAAGTTCTTATTATTTTTTTTAAATTTTGCTATTCTTGCGGTCTCCACCTTTTTTAAAAGTTCTGTAGATTTCAACTAGTGGTTGATGAGGAAAAATTCACATCCGTTGGTAGGCTTCTACATATTAGTCCAGTCAATGAAGGAATGATTTTTAATTGATAACAAATAAAATGATACAATAATTAAGAAAGAACTTCAAAAATGGGTCGGCCGATTTTAACTTGAACTTACTATCAGTATTTTTCAAAACTCACACAATTGCTTTATCAGATATATCCAAGCAGCGCAAAAAAATCTTGATTTATAAGTTTCATAGATTATGATTTTTTTCGCTTTTTGAATATCTCTGATGAAGCAATCGTTTAAGTTTTGAAAAATATTAATTTAATAAAAAATCATATTTGTTTTAATTTCTTGTAGTATAACACATCATTTATCATGTAAAATAATGTCTCAAAAATACTCTTCGGGTCTCATTACAGTTGGGTTAACAATAATTTAAAAAATTAAGTTAAAGGTTATTTTGTACTGTACTTTGTAGAAAAAATTTATTGGCCTAAATTATGTACAAGGTTTGACGAATGAGAGATCAGCACCTAGTAAGCGTGTTGTTGGGATTGAAAACTCTGAGGCTGGAATGCTGATTGTTGGTAAGGTGATGCTGCTGCGAAACCCTGTCCTGGATAAGCACGAGGAGCGGGACCGGAAGCTCCATAAGGTGAGGAAGCTTGTCCATAAGCCAATGGACCTGGACCACCTTGGGGACCACCATAAGCTGAAAATTGAAAAATGATTCCCTTAAAAATAAATTTCAAAGATTACCTTGTAAAAAAAATTGTCACGCTTCAAAAAAGAAGGATCAGCTTATTACCGACAAAAAGAAAAATGCACACAAAAACCTAGAAAAATTAGAACATAGTTTACTTTAAATCAACAAATATTTAAAATATATCTGTCGATATGCAATACGAATGGCTGCATCCAAACTCAAATATTGATAACAGGCTGCGCACGGAAAACGTTTTCTGCAGTTTTCGTCTCCCATGGCCAAAAGGATGTATATATGTGTATTAGAATAAAAAAATCATATTTGTATGTTAGCTTTCATTAATTAAGTTACAAGAGGCTATAATTATCCCTATCTGATTATTCTTGACCTACACGGAAGTTCAACAATAGCTACATGACTCATCATTTTCTCAAATGAAACTAAGTATTCTCTCTGCCTGCTTTATCATGAAGCAAAAAGTACATTTTAATAGCAGCCTGTCACTTTTGAATGAAAACATTAAATCTATAAATAAAAGACACAGTATAAGCATTAAATTGATCATGGCCTAATTACATAGTAATTATTAGTGATTCTATTCGCTATCATTTCTTACTTTGTAAAAAAAAGGTCGACAAACAACTTCCCTCGGATAGAGAACTCAATCTAACATTTGTCTCCTGCCAGTTTTACACAATTTTAGAGTAGGGAAGAAACCGGTTTTCCTCACGTGCGAGATCGTTTATTATACTAGTCGCGTGCGAACTTGAAATATAATTTATCTAATGATTTCATTGATACTGCTCTTTTCAATGACGTATGCACTATATAACCACTAAGTGCTCTTAAAACTTCATGACTCAAGGTAATATTTATCAGCGAGGTAACTTTTCAGCTTTTGTTTTTGTTAGAATGGCCAGTTCTCAATTTAATTTGCATAATCCAATCTATTTCATGATAATGGGCTCAGGTGGAAGTCTTGTTTAGTGGATATGGTTGGGGTAGAGCATATGGATCTTCCTATCGGGTTATTAGTCAGTCTGTATATTTGTGACGTGTGAACTGTGATGCACGATGACTTTGTGAAGCTTTCCACCTGGCGTGATTGCTAGAGAGATTCATCAGCGATCCGGGTCGAAGCGGTGTTTTGGGACATGAATGTTGTTTTAATAACCATCATGCGACTCCTAGGTTGATTTAAAATCTAGCTTTTCTCCTATTCGTCCTTTTCCGTACCCTTACCTTATAAAATCCTGAATCCCCAGTAGTATAACAAGGCTAGAACCTCAAGAGTTTATGCGTACCCTAAAAGGGTTTTAACATAATGGTGTAATAATAATCCTACCTTGACCTTCTCCGGTGTACTCTTCAGCACCGCCATATTTGTAAGCCCTGGCTTCAGCTTCAGCGAGTTCTTGAAGCCTGGTGGCCTTCAAGGCGGCAACTTCCGGTGTGTCGATAACTGTGCCATCTTCAGCAAGGGGAGCTGGGATGAAAGGAGTTTTGGTACCAGATGGAACGAAATTTCTAGGAGAAGAAACGAAGTTAGTCCTGGGTTCATATTGTTGATGTTGAGGGTAGGCAGCTGCCGGTGCAGGTACGGGATTGGCTCCCTGGTAGATTGACTGGGAGGGGTAAGCTTGGCGAGCGTAGGCCGGAGCGGCTGGCTGAGGTGCATAGGCGTAGGGTGAACGACCTTCTGGGGCATATCCGCCCTGGGCATATCCTCCTTGGGGAATTCCTTGGTTCTTCTGCTCAACGGCACGCGCTGCTGCCCTAGCGAATTCTGCAAAATGAGCTGCCTTCGCATGAGCCACTTCCGGTGTATCAATTACGTTTCCATCATGACCAACCGGGGCAGGAGGTGCAAATTTCTGATGTACCGGACCCTGGTTTTCGTAGCCCAGGTATTGCGCCTGGCAAGCCGCGATCATGATGGATAATAAAATCTAGAACAGAAATATAAATTGTTGTGATGACCTTCATATTTGGAACATATTTCTTTTTGATTACTTACTGTATTCCAAAACGTTTGAAAGTGTTGAGGGTGTTTTCTATAATGATATTTATAAATTTAGGTCACTTGAATCGATGGAAAGTACATTAAATTAGTGACAAAAATTTTAAGACGCCAAGTGTGATTACTGATAAGAAATAATTTAATTAATTAATAAAATCGAAGAACTCATTATAAATCTATTCAATTGAAGTTGAAAGAACTGACACTCTGAATAGAAGATACTTCAAATTAAAAATTTCGAAATTAGAAACCAAAGGAACAAGTTAAATTATTTTCTCACTCTAGCGGAAAGTAAACATTTCACATCTTACGTGAAGAGAACAGGAAGTATAAAGCGTGTGTTTGTGCCTTCAAGGCTCGTTTCGTACAAAACCGTGAACAATTTATGCTCTCCCTATAATATTCAAATTTATTCAAAATTGTAAACTAATGAAATATAAAGGGTAGCAATTGTGATTTCAAGCCATGACATTTATTGCATAGCAATTGGCTATTGCAACATAGTTCAGAGTCTTTGACTTATAGGGGCCGAGGGACCTTCTTATGGGACTGTGAAACCATGACGATATTGCGTGACTTCTTTGGCTATGGTAATTGTGTGGTTTCGATTTGAAACTATTGTGCATTAGGTATATATTTGATGGTGATGTAAAATTTCATGCAATTATTCGTTGTACCCACAACTTTTTATCGAAGGACAGGAAAACTGCGTGTTACATAATCAATCATTGAAAATGATAGTTAACATTCTATTGTATTTGTCAAGAAAGACTTTGATTACAAAATATTTGAGAGAGTTCTTGACTGGTTTTTCCATGAAGGTCATTGTTTCAAATTAACATTATTCTTATCATTGAGGGATTTTAGACCTTGTTCAATCTATCTAAAGAAAGATAGTTACGAGCAACTTCAACGCTTACATCGTATTTATGAAAAAAGATTCATTAACAATAATTCATTTAAAATATGTTTATCCAAAATATGGGGTTCACAAATTAAAGTAATTTTGAGCTTTTTATTGTATCTATATGTAACTAACTGGCTCTGGTTTTG
Organism: Andricus curvator; assembly: GCA_932195095.1. Classification (NCBI taxonomy): domain Eukaryota; kingdom Metazoa; phylum Arthropoda; class Insecta; order Hymenoptera; family Cynipidae; genus Andricus; species Andricus curvator. Next base: position 731,086 of record CAKNYM010052708.1, on the reverse strand, counting down.
TGTGAATTTCTTTTTGCGATTTCAAACGATTGCACAATTAGAATTTAAGTAACTCGAAATTGAACAATTATAATTGAAACCCCTTCAGAACTTAAAAATTCAAAATAAATTGAAGAAATAAAAAATTAACTATTCAATATTGAACAAATTCAGTTTGAAGAGTATGGAAATTACAAATTTTGGATTTAAAAACATCTAAGAATTATTTTGTAAGTTAAGTCTTTACGGATGAGCAATTAAATACTTTAAAAATAAAAAATTTGTGTCTAAAACTTATATAATCGTGAGGTCCAAATTATTTTTTGAATTATATTCGGTTTGAATGTTTGATACCTTATTCCAATCTTATTTTTAATCAGAGCTGGTGAAAAGTGAAGAATTTCAAATCAAGTGTTCTAACTTTTATAATTTTTATAATAAGCCTTTGAAATATCAGAAACAGCTAATAGAAGATTTTTTAAATTGAAAAATTATTATGATTTAAAGTTTGCATCTAGTCGTCTCAAAAAATGAACTAGGCCCGAATTTTCAGGACGAAATAAAATAAATTAAAAAATATTGGGCTCCTTATCCCAAACCATAAAATCAACCAGTTTTTCAATTGGTATTCTCCGAATTTGAACTATTTCAAATTGAATCTTAGACAAAAGTGATTGATATCAAATTTAAATATTACAAATTTATAATTTCACATAAATTTAAGAAATTTTGATATTTTCAATTTTAACATGTAAAAGTTTCACACGTTTCAGTCAATTAATAATGTACTAAATATAATTTATACTTCTTTATCAAGTCAGGTATTTTATCATTGCGCTATGCTAAACTTTTATTACTACAAGAGTTTCTATAGTTTTTTTACTGTAATATTTTTTATTTATTCAAATTCATCTATATTCCAATCATTAATATCTTCTAATGTGAACTGTGTTAATCAAATTTAAAAATCATGCGCAAGTTTGTGAAAAGTGTTAATAAATATGTTTTAAAATTATTTTGATAAGTTTTCAAGACTGAGAGAGTGAAATAACGATATAATCTGAATATTAGGAAAATTTTACTTAAAATTTAGCGTCTGGAATGATGCAATTTCAAGATGGAGAATTCTGAGCGTAGCATTACGTATGAACAACCCCTCGGCATAAACTGGGTAATAATACATTTTTCCGCATTTATCTTTGTACTAATTATTTTTTTTATCACAGATGATTCAGTATTTCAACACATTGATATTCCCAGGATCATTTTTTCAATGTAAATATGGAAATATCTTTGACATTTACAATACATTTGCATAATCTGAAAGAAACTAATGATTTAATTGAAGAAGAAAAATATAATATATGTGGGTGCTCAAATGATAAGGAACCTTATGGCTGCTTCTAGTTTATGAGACATTCGCATTTTTCTAAATAAGTCAGGTTCAAAATTATTATTTTCGGGGTTGACTGAGGAATGATACTAAGACCTATACTAAATCTACTTTTACTATACTCATGTCCCGCAAGAAGCCCAAAGTGGGTATATTTCATGTTCGAAAAACGGTTTTTCAAAGCTCCAACTTCAATGCAAAACAACATATGTTGTATATATGACCAGTATTATATCATCAACAGTCATACTATAAAAAATTATATTATTATTAATTCAAGTTTTAATGATTTTAAAATACTTTCGTTAGAAAATGTAATGCACTGAGTATAAGAAGATTGCAGTCAAATAAAGAGATATTTATCACATATTTATGATTTGTTCATAGAAATAGGTTAAACAAATAATTGATACTAAAAGAAATTCCACAAGAACCTCAGAATATATAATTCCATCAAAAAAGAAGAAATAACTATAACTTTATAACTTGAACACAAGCATCACATTTTAATTGTATATTGCTGAGCTTTTTACTTTTACTGTTTAGGATTTGTTTCTTTATAACAGGTATCAAATCAGTTGATGAAAATTAGGTACAATAAAAAAGAAATAACGAGAATTGTCCTCTTACTCGCAAAAAATAAATTAATTGAGCTATTTCTTATACATTTACTACCCCAAAAGGGTAATAAAAAATAAATAGAAGCAGAGAATGTATAACTGGGCTTTTTGAAATATGTAGGGTAAAGTGGGACACCCGTTTCTTATAACCCTGATTCACGGCTGTCAATATAACAAAAGAATGAACTACAGGTGAGTTATACATAAAGTAATCAAAATCGTTGTTAAAGAATTTGAGATCTATGAAGAGATCCGTATACAGCAGCAAGTACATGTTTCTCAGAGGTCATACGCGCAACCTCTTCTACTCCAGAGCGACCTAACCTCTCACTTTCCTTTGTTCTCCAGGATCGGTCATGAGAATATAGTACTAGTACCGCGATCTCTTCACCCTCATGATTCTGGAATTATTTTGAACTTACCAATGCGAACATGGCGAAGCAGTTGTGGAAATGCTTTCCTCTTCTTTCTTAATTTTCCTCTTGGCACGGTTTTTGCAGCTCTGCTGGAGGATCAGTACTCGCTGCCGGTCCCTTACACTCCTTTTTTTTAAATCCCGTTCCCGTTCCACTCCGGCCGACCGGTCGTTTCGTTTGTGTTTCTGGAGAACGGAGACAGTTCCATTTATAAGGAGGCCCCCGCCACACCCTCCTCTTCGACAACCTGGAGGGAGCCAGATAGTTGATAGGGGCAAACCTTATAATGCTTCACTGTTTTCCCCATAGGCATAAGTAAGTACCACACCCGCCTTCTGCCTCTTGTCTAGATGGCCTCGTGACCTTGACATTTCGTCGAGGTCTCTGCAGAATCCGTTGACCCTCGACGATCTCAATGGAATTCTTGCTGGTGCCATAAAAAGGGATGCAATTCTTTTTATGACAGCGCTTTTGAATGAGGATATTAAAAATAGAATACTACGATAATTATTAGAACTTTTTCACTATTGTAGGCAGCATCACATTTGCCGCCTCTTTCATTCTGGAAAAACATTGTAGGGTGGATCGAAAAGAAATGGGTTTAGAAATCTCAAACAATAGTATGCCTAAGATTTGTGCATTCGGACCCCATGAAGTGTTCTGAATGTGGAATCGATAGATTCAAAGCTAGGTAACGCGCACGAGCAAAATAGGTTATATAAATTAGTTTAGAATCTAGAGTTTTCTCAATTTTTGCAAGATTAAGAAATACTATTCTGCCCATAAAAACATAAAATAAAATTACAGTAGTATATTTAAATATAATTATCTCGTGTAGAATAGTATCCTAAAATCTTGTGAAAATTAAAAAGACTCTAGAAGAAGAATGATAGTCTAAAAATATTTTGCTCGTACGCGTGACCTATATTTAAATCGTGCGATTCATGGGGGTCTCAATGCACTACTTTTAGGCTTGGTATTATTTGCGATTTCAAAAATCATTTTTTTTCGGCCCACCCGAAACATTAGATTCTTATCAGACTGACAAGAATTTGTCATATACCCTTTTTTGGTTGAACAAATTTTGTTTTACACATTTTTTCGTAGCTTGTGTTATTCGTCTAAGAATTTAATTTTTCTATTTTCAATGCTGTTTTTTACGAATAAACCAAAAACTACGCATCATATCAAAAAGTGAATAATAACAAATTTTTAGATCTTTTTTAGGTGCACAATTTTGGTTAATTCATCTTTTGTCTTATCTTGCATAGTTTGACAGCAAACAGTCTTTTCAACTGTAATTTTTGCTTTCATATTGTGATTTGATAATAATAAAAATAAAAAAGACGAAAGAAATAAAAAAAAGAGAAGGAAGGGGATGTAGTTGGTTGCCTTCTCATTTTTCTTTCCTCTTTTTTTATTTTTGTGCAAAGAAACAAATTTCTTTGTTTTTAGGAATTGCAATAGGAGCATTTTGTGGTGTTTGTCCAAATTTGATCGTTGAATTCTTGTTTTATTTTCAGGAATTGTATACATTAACTTGATTATTGGACGTTAAATGAAATTTTGAATTTGATTTTAATCTAATTTGAAATTCTTAGATTTCATTATTTTGTTGTGCAATCAAAATTAGAATTTTTGATTTTTTGAAAGATTCAGAAAGTTGTTATGAAAATATTGTGGGATTTTCAAAAAGCAACGTTTTTCTCCTCGTGATTTTTTTCTATATCGTGCGTTTTTTGGCCTAAAATGTTCATTTTCGTTTGTTTTTTGGAATTTTGAAAATGCTATAACTCCGGTAATTTTTTTTATCAGAAAAAGTCATTGAGATATTTTGTTCGACTTTTTGAGTATCACTAATAACCGTACATAGAATATTCAAATCTTTAAAAAAAAGTGGTCTCAAAAATTTTCAAAATGTGCTCACTTTTTGAATTTTTATCCAAAATAGCTGGTTAACGAACTCGTTTTTTCTTTGTAGGCCTTAAAAAAGTGTGCCAAAGCACAATCCAATCTGATCAATCTTTCGAAAGTGATCGTGCCTACACAATACTACAGACTACAGACAGAGAGATAGACAGAAATTTAGAAATGAGAATGTAAACAAAAATTAATATTTGGAAAAGCAAAACAAAATAAAATATTCAATGACAAAATTTTTCACACAGAAAAGATCTATCAATTTTTTTACCATTTTTTGATAAGACGCATAGGTTTCGTTTTAATCGTGAAAAGTAAGAATAAAAATCAAGACAGACGCGATCCCTAGGCGTGCTCAAACTTTACGCAATGGGCAGATTTTTAGGTAATAATTCTTTTGATATGTACTTTTACCTATAAGAAAGATTGCGGTCTAAAAGATTGCGGTCTAAACCCGTGCAGCAAAAAAAAATTTAGGATATCCAAATAAAATATCCAAAAATATCCCGTAAATGTCCTACAGATATCTGCTGGATATTTGCGAGATATCTGTACAAAGCGGAAATTTCTATATCCCTGGGATGTTTTTGGACATTTTTGGGATATTCAAATGTCAAACGTAAGATATTGTAATTTTCTATAAGATATCTCACGTTGAACATTTGAATCTCCAATAAACATCCAAAAACATCCTAGAATATATTATAGGTATCCAACGGATAGCTAGATTACTTATATTACCTATATTTTTAGACATAAATTGAATATCCTAAAATATCTCGGTGCTGTACAAGAACCAGTTTTGTAGCTAAGAGGTTATTTCCCACAAAAATCTTATTTTTTGCAAACAAATATTAAATATAAGGACGAATAAAGAAATATTCAAAGAAAATATGTTTCCTTAGAAATTACTACAATAAATATCTCTTATTCAAAATAACTTAAACTTTACCTTGATTTATAAAATTAACAAAAAAGGACCATTGATTATTGCAAGAAATTTTATAAGAGAAAAGCATAAATACTAAAAAATAGTTGTGGTCATGATTGTTTATTTAAATGTAGTTATTTTCATAATGGTGTTCTTCTTCCACTTTTAGACAAAATTCGTACTGTTTATCCAATTTTAATTTGCAAAAGCTTATTCTATTCCCTGGAAGATTCTATATAATTATATTGGTTACGTTTTTATGGAAATTATTTTCTTCAGAAAAAATAGACACAATTCTTAGTTTGTCATTCTTCAAATTAAATTATTTACTAAATAATATTTAATAAAACGTGACAAGTAGAATTACAAGAAACCTTTCCAGGAAATTAAAACTGAAAGAAAATTACGACGTTCGCCCAAAGCAGATGAAAAAACACAAACATGTTAATAACTAGATTTAAATAAAAAAAGTATGGCTTCAATTATGTTTTTATTATTTACGCTTAGGTTTTTCCCTAAAATTTTCGCAATGTAAATAGCCCTCTTTTGGTCAATTTTATAATTCAAGTACAATATTAAGTAATTTTTTACTTGACATAATATCTATAACATCCTTAATACCAAATCTGTAACAAAAAATGATTTACACGATATAATGATAAAAAGCTTATAAAAAACTGAAAAATGTAAGCCTTCATGAAAATTGTGATTACCTGATAAGAAATAAATCATTCGTGGCTTGCTTATTTTCTGATAAGAAAATGATAGAAATCTGTTTCTTCACATAAATGGTAAATCAATGAAAATTATTAGCAAACATGTCCACGTGAAATATTTCTAGAAAATTATCGTTTTATGTGAAAACCTGTCCCTATAAAATTTAAGAATGTATGCTTTAATTCTGTAGAATTTTACGATACTTTCTTAGTTACTGACTTTATGTGATGAAAGGGTAAGATATTTTAAAAGTGAACAAACCCGAGACAAAACCTTCGTTTAAAGAAATATTAATAATAGAATTTCAATTTAATTATAGAGTGGAAGTGACTCATTATGTATGCGAAAATTGCTCCGCCAAGTTGGCTAATAAAAAAACATGCTTCTAAAGGATTCAAAATTCTTTTGTCATGAAGGACATTTTGTTTTTTAAATTCCTTTTCGTCAAAGGTAGCACAAAAAGGTATCAAAAGGTACCAGTCCTATAAAATTGAGAAAATAAAACGTGGGGCACCGCTTAAAAAAATGTCCTGCTATCTTTTTGAGAAAAGATATTTAAAAAATACAATGTCGCTCATGACGAAAAAATTATACACAGACTTTTAACTATTCATTTTTTAGTTTTCAGTCACTGAAAAAAGGCAAAAAGGTTCATTAATCATGAAAAATAACGCATTACATTTTTCTGACGACTTTGAAAAAAAGTCATTCAAATTTTTTCAATAGAAACGAAGTGATCTATTTATTTATATATATATATATATATATATATATATATATATATAATTCAAAACTCTTATCTCATGTATATTACATTTTTTAAGCTTTTGACCTATTTTTGGTTAATACACTACCTAAGACGTTTAAAATCACCTCATTTTGATTAGCTAACTCTGAGAGGGTAATGATCATATAAAGATTAGGACACCTCCTTTGTGAGAGTTTTTAACACATGATGTGATTCACATCTTCGTTCTATTATAAATGATGACGTACAAAATTAATAGCAATCACAATTTTTCTTTCTTGCAGATCTGCGCTTCTCACCTTCACATTTTTGATTACGATAGACGTAATTTAATCTACACTTTGCATAATTTATACATTAAACAGATATTATGGTACAATATTTTTTCAATTACAATTATAAAAATACAAAGATGAGATTATTTTGAAACAATTTTTTGCAAAATTCATATTGGCATAAAACATTGTGATAATTGGTTATAAATAACTTGGTATACCTATTTTGTTTAAATTGAAGTCCTTCAAAAGGAACAAGAAATATTGAAACGAGTTCATCAATTCCGGAAGAAGATATTCTATACAGAAGGTTGAAATTGTACAGTTTCATCAAATTATGAATAAATAACTGCGGAGATAATTAACATTTTTTTATGTTCTTGGGTTCATTTTAAAGCTGATACTTTACAATTTTGTCCTTAGGTGTAACTTCAGCTCGAAAAATTCATTTTTTAAGAAATACCAAGGCCCGAAATTTGAAATATTATTAAACATTTCATAAAATGTTATGACAGCCTTCTTCATCAAAAATATGTATAAATATTAAATGAGTCGATAATTCTTAATTTGATGTGTAACTCTGTTTTTAAATATCTCATCGATACAAGTTTGTAAAATTTGTTATTATGAGTTATTCCAAATTTTAGAATTTCGCGAACCAATATTGCGCTTCTGATAGTGCAAAAAATTAACCTATGTAATTAAATTAATTTAATACTAGTTATACTAATTTTTAATACTAGTTCAAAACAATAAATAAATTATTATGAAATTATTGAGAACCTGTCCATAAACTACATCACACAATTTGTTATGCTTCTTCATTTCTCCTCAACGAATTACAATATAATAATTTCAATTGTTCTCGCCTTCAAGCAAAGTAGTTTTCAAATGGCTTTTTAATTCAATGCACTACATTACAATCAATGTAATAAACTTAAGTTCAAGATTGGATCTAAAATCTCGCTTCATATTGCGGTCATTCGACACTATAGTATTGCAGTAATATGATTTGTTAATATTTTATTTTGTTTAATTATTCGCACGCAAAAAGTTTTTATTAACAGTCAAATTATAATTATGTCAATATTTCCGGGTGGCCACTGAAAATCATATTAAAAAATTCTTCGTCATTTTCCGGTTCAAACATTCAAACCTGAACAATGTTTAATTTCAGTATTCAAAACTAAAGTACAAATTAATTCAGTCAAAGCGACATTAGGCTGAATTCAAAGCTTCTAAAATTGAATATTAAAACATTTGAAAAAATTTTATTCTAAATTCAAACTAATGATGTTACAAGATATTACTAATTGAAAGCTTTCTAATTTTATCAGTTTTATTTCTAGGGCTTTGAATTTGAACACTATCTGAAAATAAAATATTTAAAATCGTAAAAATCTTAAAGTAGTAGTCTTTAAAATAAATTAAATTATAATTCCAAGTCTCAACTGGGCAATTTGGAAATGAAGGGGAATTATTTAAGACCGAGGAACCCCCTTCTTTTAGGAGAAAAATCTATGCAATCACTTAAAATATCACAAATTTCATATCACATAATATAATGCAATTTAAAATAAGTTAGAAATAGACGAAATATGTATAACCATTTCACCTTTTTTAATCTTACGTTCAATTGTTAAGTATTTGAAATATGAAATCATTTAGTTTGCAATGCTTAATTCTGAAATCTGATTTAGAAATATTCAACTGTTTATTCAAAATGAGCAATTATCAATAAAATATTCAAAACTAAACAATTTGAAACTGAATTGCTTGAAATAGTCTTGAACCGTTAAAATTTCAGAGTGCTAAATTTAAACATTGAAAGTTAGAATTTTAGTGGTTTAATGTTAATTGTAATGGTTTAATTTTAATGGATTTATATCTTTTAACCAGAAATCTTTAAATTGTTCAATTTATTAAAAAAACATTTGAATTTTTCAGATTTACAACATTTAATTTGAAACTGTTAAATTGAAAAGCTTTAAAAGCTTCCATTTTATATACGTAAATTATTGAGCGTTAAAATAATAATAATAATAATAATAATAATAAATAACAAATTTCTGCATAGAAAATTGATTAAGCTTCAATTTTAAAAGTTTAAATTTGAAAAGAGTTCCACTTTTAGTGCTGTAGTTTTTAGTTCAGTTTTAATTATTTGAAAAGAACAAATTTCAGCTTTATAGGTGTTCGAATTCTTTAATTTCAAAGACCGTGAAAGAATTTTCCATGAAGAATAGACATAAGGAGACCAAAGTCCTGTACATTGACTTCACCAAAAACGAGCATTTTTCTGTCGTATGTACATAACGCATCGAAATGCTAGATCTTCTCGATCGCGGCGCTAGTGTGGCACACGTATCAATGGCCGCCGCCATGGTCTGTGTAAATATAACCTCAAGACTCAAACAAAAATACAAAATTCCTGAATCGTTTAAACGGTTTATTGAGCCAATTAAAAACTTTTATATTCATGTGAAAATTTGATATAAGTTCTGTGCTGTTTAAGCGTACAAGATTTAAAACTGGTAACTTATATACTCATTGTTGATTCGTTTATTGTGATTCGTTTGTGCAAGAAATTCTAAAATACCTATCTCGTCCATTGCAGGATCACTTCAATTACACACATTTCAGTCACAGATATTTCGCGATAAATAAAATTATTATTATTATTATTATTATAGATTAGCAGTTCGAACTCGAAAGTTCATTGCCTCATCTACCCGAGACCGCCACACATCTCTGTCTTGTGCATTCTCCATCCAGTTTAAGTAATCATGTCCTAGTTCTTTTAGATCATCCCTTACATTTTTCTCCCATATAATCATATAAATCTGCTTTTATGTAAATAACGACTTATCCATCTATGTAAATGACATTCATATCACAGTGGTAAATAATGTCAAATGTCAACATAGGCGGCTGCCATTTTAATACGCGCGTCACACTAGCGCCATACTGCATGCTCAGGAAGTATTGTAACCCTTTTCATACTACAAAAATGTGCTAATTTTCGGTTACATTACTTTGGTCTCCTTATATCTATTCTCCATGGAGAATAGACATAAGGAGACCAAAGTAGTGTAACCGAAAATGAGCACATTTTTCCCGTATGAAAATGGTTACAATACTTCCCGTTCCCGTGTCTGGCCCTAGTGTGGCACGCGTATTGAATGGTAGCTGCCTTTTTTGACATTGACACATTTTGAATTATTTACAATTGTGATATGTGATTTATAGAGATAAATTGTTATTGACATAAAAAAGATTTAAATAATTTTATCCATCGCGAAACATCTTTTTTTGAAGTGTGTGTAATCGTAGAGATCCTGCAATGCACGAGGTAGGTACTTCTGAATTATTGTGCTAACGAATTAACATAACCTTCGCGGTATAAAGATTTGAATGGAGGATAATAATTAAGATTTTGATTTCAACGTCAAAGACAGGATTATTGTATTTTATAAATATTGAATTTTTCACCAGTTTAAAATGCAATAAAGGTTTCCTTTGTAATTTAGTTTCATTGTATTCATATCCGGGTTTTTGATGTTGTTAAAAGTTCAAATTTTTCTCTTTTCAATCCTGAGTACCAGGTTGAAGGAAAATACCTGACGGCGGCCATCGATACGCGTACCACACTAGCGCCGCGCTCGAGAAGATCTAGCATTTCGATGCAAATCTGGCCCCAATCGGGTATGCCGATTCATGTATTTAGTTGAAAATAAATCTTTTTTGATAGAAAATTAATATTCTTGGTGAAAAATTTATCCTTTTTGGTTAGAAATGTAAGAACTTTGTTGAAAATTGTTATTTTTGCTCGAAGTTAATTTTTTATCAGAGTTTTTATCTGAAAATTTAACTATTCTATTTTCAGTTTATGAGATAAAAATTCGACTACTGGGTAGGAAATTTAAGAATTTGGTTGAAAAGTCGTCTTTTTGGGTAGAAAATTAATCTTGTTTGTTGAAAATTTAACTTATTGGTTGAAAATTCAACGATTTGGTAGATAATAATTCATATTTTTTGTTAAAAAGTCGTATTTCTGGGTAGAAAATTATTCTTGTTTGTTGAAAGTTCAACTTTTTGGTTGATAATTCAACTATCTTGTTAAAAATGTATATATTTGTTTGAAAAGTCATATCCTTGTTGATAATACAACTATCTTGTTAAAAAATTATATTTTTTATTGAAAATGATCTTTTCTGGTAAAGATTTATTTAATTATTTTAAAGTCACTGTTTTCTATAATATTAGACTTTTCCGCTTAAAAACTTTACTCTTTTGTTGAAAAATCAGCTTTCATGGTAGAAAAATTAGCTTTTTTGGATGTAAATAAACTTTTTTGATCATGAATCATCTGCTCTCTAAAAAATTTGTTTTTCTTCTTGAAAATTCTAATATTTGATTGAACTTAAATCTTTTTTGTTTGAAAATTCGACAATTTGGTTGAAAAGTTTTTTGGCACGTGAAGCAAAGAATAAAAAAGTGAGGTTATAATGCCAAAAAGTTGTCGACGCTTTCTCGAAGTTCACTGTCGAAAATCTTAGAGAGCTGGATAATTCTAGTTTGATATGAACACCTCACCCGGTCTAAAAACTTTGCGTAAATGATTAACGAGGTTAATTGAGAATTATTGAAAGCGATTTATCCACATGACTTTACCGGTTTATCTGTTTACTGTTCTTCACTTTTACAAAGTTGTCTTTCTTTCGTCCGTTCGTTGCCAAATAATCGAACGGAAGACTAATCGAATACATTCGAGTTTAGCGCGGCAAATTCAAATCTAAATAAGTATAAACTCTAAACAAATACAAAAATACCTACAATAATTAATACTAACTTGATAATTGTATATTTATTAACTAATTTAATGCGTCCGTAAACATACATTTTTAGACATTTTGTTCAAATGAATTTTAGCTTTTTTTAGGTTTTTCTCGTTTCTTATATTTTTGCATATGAGAAGTTAAACTTAACTAATTAACTTTAGGTTGGTCACTGAAATGAAAATTAGTTAAATATTCATTAATTAAGACAAGGAGTAATTTTAAATTTAAATAATTCTAATTTTTAAACTAACTATGAATTAACAGAGGGTAGCCCGATGTGGCCCCGACCAGGACCACAACAGTAGCCATGATCAGGGGCGCATTGCGCTAACCCGATCGGGGCCACGTCGGGAATCAGGATCAAATTGGGCAATTTCTCCACGGGTTATGTCTATTCTCCATGCTATTCTCCATGGCATTTTCATGCAAGCAAACACTTGAAGCAACTTCATGTTGCTTCCAGTGGGAAGATAATTTTATAAGATTTCAAACTGACGTATACTCGTAAACTGCCAGATTGACATGATGGAAAAAGTCGCGAGACAAAAGACAGGCGAAAAGCGAGGTAAAACATAGGAGTTTTCATGTGTATAACAGAAATCGTACTTTATCATAGTTAATTATAAGTTTCATCTTCTTTCTGGTTTCCTTGACAGAGTGAAAAATTCTAAGGGCACAAAGCGATTTTTCGCCTCTTAAGAACCGACAATCTCGATAATAGTCGTTTTTAAAGTAATCGATTGCCAGCAATTAAAATAGACACATAAGGATTAATGATTCAAGTGGCTTTTCACCTTCTAGTGATTCATCCTGGTCAACTATATATTCTTACAACACACGCGCCGCAGCTAAATAGATTCCATGCGTTTATATCTCGGACTCTGGCTAATTTGACCCATTATGCCCTATCATTTCTATAAGTATGCGCACAGACATAGACCTTATCATTTCACGCCAGGTTTTTCTAAATAAAAGTCTATCAAGGCGGATCACGTGGGCGGGAGTAACCAGCCCTGAACTGTCGAGGAATCGCTGCGCTATATGAAGGACAACTCGCCACTAGAAAGTAACTTGCGCACATTGCTTACACGTGCCTTACAATGCACAGAATGCACAAGGACATTGGCAGGACCATCCAGATTTGGAAAACTTATCGCATCACATTTCAGGATCTTTCATTATACCTCAGTAGGAATAATCAATTATGATTGTTCAATTTATTTTCACCTCCCCGACCAAAAATGCCAACGTTGGCAGTCAGAAACTATCAGCCCAACTTCGGCCCGAACATGGGCCAACCATGGGGTGAACTACGAGAGATCTTTCTTCTATGGGGCCGTAGAACAACTACGTTAAGCTATTCCGGAAACTTTTTCCACCCTTCCCCCCCCCCCTTGGTAGCCCCAGATCGTCAGACAAAGCTTGAACCCCTCAGGGTGACGTTACAAATACGAACACCCCTGCCCCCCCTTTTAAGTCAAAATTCTTTTTTAATTTCGTTTGATAAACACCTAATATAAAACACGAAACATACAAACAAGCCCAAAATGCTCTCAAAAGAGGGGAAATAGGGTGATTTGCAATGAAAATAGCAGAATAATAGAAGAATTAATTATTTAAAATAATATTAATCTATAGGTACTATATTGAATTCAATATGAAACGCTTAAGACATCAAGTCGAAATATGTTGCATTTTCAACAAAATATTTGAATTTTTAACCTGAACAAATTAATTTTCTACCAAAAGAGATGAATTTTCAACAAAAAATTTGATTTTTTAACCAAATTATTGAATTTTAAAACAACCAATATTAAACTTCAACCAGAAACAGATGCATTTTTAAACGAACTGCAAGCCAAAAAAACAAATTTTTTAGAAGACAGTTCAATTTTCAACCCAGAAAGATGAATTTCTAACCAAGAACTTTTCTACCAAAAAAGATGAATTTTCCATCCAGACGGACGAATTTTCTACAAATTTTAAACAAAACTGTTGAATTTAAAAATAATATGACTTTTTCACGAAATAATTTGATTTTCAACACAATAGTTGAATTTTTATTCACATAGTTCAAATTTTCAACAACAAAAAATAATAACAAGCCAAACAGTTACATTTACAACCAAATAGTTAATCTTGCAAGCGAAAGGGATAGATTTTCAGCAAAATAGTTTGATTTTTAACCAAATAGTTGAATTTTCAAGTTATGAAGATGAATCATTTAAAACACAGTTGAATTTTTAATCCGCAAGGACGATTTTCCTATCCAAAAAGGCTAATTTTCTGCAAAGTAGTTTAATTTTCGACCAGAAAAGATAACTTTTTAAGAAAATAGTAGAATTAAATAAAAATAATAATCAACAAAATAGTTTACTTTTTAAGATAGAAGTTCCTCTTTCAACCAAGCACTTGAATTTTTAATAAAAAAAAGATTAATCCTCAACGAAAAATATAATAGTCGATATTTCAACCGGAAATAGATTTTAACTTTAAATAAAAAAATCGAATTTAAACAAAAAAGATTAATACTCAACGAAAAATGTAATACATAGTTTATATTTCAAGCACAAACAATCTTTATTGTAAATTGAAAGCAGTCCAATTCAGCAAAAAAAGACGAATTTTCAACAAAAATGATGAATCCTCAAACAGAACCATGCACATTTTAGCAATAAAGATTTTTGTTTGAAACCAAATAGTTGCACATTTAATAAAAAAAGATAAAATATCTATCAAAAGAGATGATTTTTCTATCAAGAAAAATTTTTCATTCAAGCGAGAAAAAAATGTCAACCAAATTGTTTAAGTTTCTAACAAAATAATAGAATTTTCAACCCTAAACACACAAATTTTAACAAAATAGCTGAATTTTTAAGCTTAAAAGACGAATTTTATACAAAGACAGAAATTCAATTTCTAAGTATTTAAAAATTTGTAACGAAGAAGATTAATTTTCTACCAAAAAAGGAACAGTTAAATTTGCAGTTAGAAAAATTAACTTTTAAACAAAAATAACGAATTTTTAATAAAATAGTTCAATCTTCAACCAGTAAAATGAACGTTGAGTAAAATAGTTCAACTTTCAACCAAGTAGTTGAATTTTCAATTGATAAAGATGAATTTAAAATGAAAAATTAATAGTTGGATTTCCAATTAAAACCGGGCAATTTTCAACCAAATGAAAAACGAATTTTCAACAAAATAGTTAAATCCTTAACCAATAAAATGAAATTTTAATAAATCAATTTAACTTTCAACCAACTAGTTGAATTTTCTACCAAAAAAGATGAATTCTCAATAAAAAATTAATAGTTAAATTTTCAACTAAAAACGATCAATTTTCAGTGAAAAATGGATTAGTTAAATTTTCAGGTATTAACATTCATTTTCAACTAAAAAAAACGGATTTTCAACAAAATAATTAAAAATTCAGCGGGATAGTAGGAATCTTAACCAAAAAAGATTAATTCTGAACCAAAAATGTAATGATTTTGATTTTCTTATTGGGTTCTATTAATTTAGTTCGCATGTGAGCGAAAAACAAGAAAATGGGGGAAAAAGGGAAACTTTTTGAAAACAGGGTGAAAAGAGGAATTATTTAAAAAGGGGAGAAGGAGGGGATTAGGACAAAGAGTGTAAAGTCTATATTTAAATGCTTTCCATGTAAAATAGAGTCAGTCATTTTCATTTTTTCAAGCATTTCAAACAATTCTTATTCAGATTTGTTTTTTCCATGTGTGATGGCACATTCTGCATCACCGTAGTTCTTGGACGGCCCCTATGATTAATTCCGGCTATCGACTCAACTTTGACCCAAACATGACCCGACTATTGGATGAATTATGCGAAAGTTTTCTGAAATAAGTTACGCCGAATATCGGCCAAACTCTCGGCCACAGCTGGCCCAAAAGTCGGGGGAAGGTGGTTATAGATATCCGCTTGGCTACTGGCCTAACTTTGGCCCAAACATGGCAATATCGTAGGGAGAACTATGAGAGTTGTTTATTAAAACACTACGAGTAATTAAAAAACCTGGCTCCTCTCCGGAATCTATCACTCACAACTGAAAAGCTGCATGAAAATCTAAAGTCTAAAGGAAGAAAAGAGTAAAATAAGAGGCTTTATTTATATTTTGTGAAAAAGTCAAAGGCCATGCAGTAGTCACCAACAACCTCAGCGAGTTCATTACTGCGTTGAATACCATTCGTGCATCAAGATTACTCTCCATCATTTGCTCTGACACAAAATACTAGTCTTCATAGGTAGATCGATTGGAAGTGATTAGAAGATTGATCAAATCTATTTCACCAGAGAATGGGTATGGACAGTTTAAAAGTTTTGGCTACTGTATTTGATTCGACGTCCGCCAAGTGACGAATATGATTAATGGATTCTCGAACAAAAGACGATGATATAATTATACAACCTGTTTTAGGCCTTTTCAATCACTATCAATTTTTAAAAACAACATTATACATTTCTAGACAACTCTTTCAGATGTAGTGATTATGAACATTACTCATAAAATATTCACTTCAATAAATATATTGTTTATATCTCTTCAAGTATAAATATGTCTTAATAATAGAAAATTGTTCTATTATAAATATATTATTATTCATGTTTTTCCTATTAAACTGTACCTCCTTTGACTTAAAGTGGGGAAAAATGTTTTTGAAATGCTTTAAAACTAAGAAAAATGCGGAGGGTTAAATTGTCCCATGAAAAAGGCTGAACCTTTCACACGATTATATTAGAATGCCATATGCCCTATTTGAAAGGTCTCACGTCACTCTTTCTGTCTCCACTTGCCACAGCCTTTTGGTCGATACGATTCACCGTGTCGAAATCATCTCTTTCATCGAACCGCCTCACGCCTTGTGCCTGATCAAAACAATCTTTTTCTACTGCGGATTCACCGTTCCGTTTTTTTCATCAGCCTAGGTAAAAAAGAAATTCTTTAAACCAATGTCTATTAGCCAAATCTTTTATCGAAATTTAAACAAATATTAAAATATATTTCATCAATTCTTGTATAAGAATATCAAGATTTTCGGCGGTAAACCGTCGCCAAGAAGGCTAGTTATCGTACATGTATTGGATATATCAGCCAATTCTTCACCGATTTGAAAGAAACCTTTTGGAATCAATGAAAACCGCAAAAAAATATAACTTCTGCGCATATACATTGTATCCTTTGTAGCAATACAGCAGACCAGTAGCCAACAATATTCAACAGATTCCTCTACAATTTTTCAAATCAATTGACTAGATGAAAATTTAATGCAATTTTTCCGCAAATTTTTAATAATAAACTATTCCTAGGAATCATTCAATTGATATGCTCAAAATTCGATTTTTCATCATTCAATCGACCTATAGCCTACAATTTTCAAACTATTCCTTTACAAATGGTAGGTTCAATTGATTAGATGAATCTCCATGGTCATGTTTTAGGAGATTTTGATTCATAAATAATGTCTAGATACATTTCAATTTTTATGTCCACCATTAAAATTTTTAGTAGTGCAAGTGACCTGTACCTTACAAAATTGAACTGATTAGTCTACAAATTTTAATATATATTGACTAGATGAATTTTTAACATCTGCATAGGGTTGATACTCATATTTGTTTATAGTTTGTAATATAAATGAAAAAACTGTTTATAATGATATCATATTCATAATATAAATGTCACTACCGATTGTATGAATTGTATGGTGTTGATTATTAAATTTTTCATTACTTTGAAACGAATATTTTAATTAGTATAGATTTTTATTAAAAAAGAATAGAAATCTCACCAAAAATATCTACTAAGCCAAAAACTTCATATAATTAGAAAAATTGTAGAAACATTAAGAAAGTATTGAAAGGGAATAAATTATGAAAACTTAGCGAGATTATTATCTCTCTATTAAGAAAAAAAAATCTCCCCAAGTTTTCATACTTTTTTCCCTTATAGTGCATTCCTAAAGTACCTATGATTTTTTTAATTTAAACAAATTTAGGTTATATTTTTTAGAATTCTGAGTGAATTTTAATTTTAAAAACAGTGGAAGATCATCTGTACCTGCTGAGGATGCTTCAACTAGCGATAGCGATTTGCAGCGAACCGCCTCAAACAGAAATAGAGCGGAATAGCATCAACTGGAATACAGCAATGAAAGAGGAATTTCTGCGTCTCTATTACGAAAGCGCGAAGTTTGAAGCTGTAAGCGATGGAAATTAAACGACAGGTTGATTTGGCTGGGGAAAACGTCGAAAATGAACATCAGTTAGAGGAAGCTGCATCAAAAGATCAAGCAGCGACCGGTGAACCAATACAATATCATCAAGCCATTGATGTTCCTGCGCAACCTCATGATGATCCAGTACCACCACATCCTCTAAAGACAGATGGCCTGATTTAACCAGAGGCAAAAGTAGAAGATCGGCAACCAAGAAGACAACTTAAATGGACATACCATGCGAACAGAGATGTTATGCGCCTTTATTTTGTGGCAGAAAAAAGTATGCAAAGTGTGAGGAGAGAACATCATCGTCTCGTCTGAATCAAGTGTGCAGATCTAACCACAAGAATAAAGGAACAGAATTTAGCAGACCAAAAACGCTTAATATCTGTCAATAGATTACTTTCGGCTGTTGTAGCTACCATCAAAATCGAAGTAAAAAAGCAGCCTTCTATTGATAAACTCATTCTGGAAGCTGCAGATAACGAAAACCTAATTGAAGCTGAAGGCATGGGCGCTAGGTATAATGAAAATCAAGTACTGGATCCGCTACAACTACAACCGTTCCCGTTGATGTAAAAAGCTAAATCGCAGAAAAACGAAGAGAGTACCTAAACAACAAGGTTTTACCTTTGCATTTGAACGCAGCACTAACTGCGTTAGAAGTGCAAACTCATGTATATTGTGCAGCTGTGGCAGCCGTCAGAAAGTTGAGCCATAGAACGAAGCCTACGAAAGCAGTTTTTGTTCTAGGAAGGGAACGAGATCCACCATAGAAAATCAGGTTGGATATAGATGTCAGCAAAGTAAGGCGCAAATTAGTTCGGTTGGCTGAATATAAGAAATGAAATAGAACCAGACATCTGATACATCATGTAACTAACATCATCCAACGTCGGAACATCAAGGCATTAATACCAGCAATATTGGATGACATTATAGACTCCCAACGGCAGAGACTTGATGTTCGTACTGTTAGACTGCGTCAGTACAATAAAAATAGCGCAAAAGGTAACAGAATCGAACATTTCAGGTACATAAAAGAAGGTTTTGCTGTAAGTAAAGAGCAAAACATCCAGCAGAATATCGAAGTTCCAACTAGAGAAGGAAAGAGCAAGCAATTACCCTGCAATGAGGCCTACTAACATCAGAGAATCAGACGTTTTAGAGGTTTTTTCAAAAGGCAAGTAATTGGAACTCCCCAGGTCCGGATATGGTGCACAATTTCTGGTAAAAGTACATGACGAGTGTGTACCCTGCGTTGGCAAGGTGTTTTCAAAAGATCATTCAACATTCAGATCTGACGCCAAAATTCATGCTGAAAGGTATTACGTATATATTGTCCCAAAAACCTAGATGCTAAAAATCCATCTGAATTTCGACTGACAGCTGTAAGGACAATAATGTCATCCTTACAGAAGAACAAATAGAATGTTGTGAAAAGTCGCGGGGTAGTAAAGATCTAGATCTTTACTTTATGGTGACTAGTCACCGTAGAAGCTGTAACCATGACGCAAGCACGTAATCATCAGAAGTCGTGCGATGATGCTTTGGGGTACAAGAATGAAGTATTTTGATCATGGACAACCAAGGATAACTAGAATAATACGTATTACGACGGGTATCTTTCAAGAAAAATCCTTTAGTGCTTTATGGTTCTGTTAAGCGTTAGTCAACTGATCCATCTTCTTTACATGGATGACCTAAAGTTATACGATAGTTCAAACCAGAAACTGCAGCAACTAATACATGTTAGGTTGAAAATTAAACTCCTTGGTTGAAAGTTAAACTAATTTCTTAAAAATTCATTTTTCTGGTTAAAGATTCATCAATTTAGATTAAAATTCATCTCTTTGGTTGAATTATTCTTTTTAGTTAAAAATTGAAATATTTGGTTAAAAATTTATGTATTTTGTTGAAAAGTCATCTTTTTTGGTAGAAAATTTACATTGTTGGTTGAAAATTCAATTATTTGTTAAAAATTCAACTTTTAAGCTGAAAATTCAACTCTTTCCGAAAATTCAACTGTTTGGTTGAGAATTAACCTTTTTTGGTTGAGGATTTAACTAATTTGTTGGAAATTCGTTTTTTTTTTTGTTCAATTCTACAGTTTTTGATTGAAAATGAAAATTTGTTTTGGTGAAATATCAACTATTAAATTTTTCACAAAATTTGGTAAAATTACAAAATGGCGATTGATACCATTTCAAAAAATGCAGTTGTTTTTGTTGTAATTTTTAACAAAATTGGTTAGTTATGCAATTTTATCAGTAGAAATAAACTATTGATGCATAAATATTACAATTCTGAAGACAAAAATTGCTGTATAGATCACGATATTTAAACAACTATCAAGGAAACTTCCAAAACTGTGGCTTTTGTGAAGAATTGTATGAGCCAGCATTTGTTATACTTTTTAAAATTGCGTTATTCTTTCATTTCACGGCTTTTATTATTATACCATTAAGCCATTTCCCTTTCGGGGTAGGCGTGACTTGCTCGGTTGGAAAGTAGTGGTGTGTATATGGGTATATAGGTGTAGAGTAGATAGGTAGGGGCTAAATAGGTATATAGGTGTATAGTTAGGTATATAGGTATAAGGTATATAGGTGTTAGGTATAGATATTTTAGATTGATCTGGAATTCTCGTGTTATTTATTTAAATGACACGTTTATTCCGCAACACTACTCCGACCCAGGTTGCTGATCAATCTCTCTAGCGATCACCCCAAGTGAAGAGCCTCACAAAATTGTTATGTATGGTTCCCCACTTGGGCCCATTAGTTTCCAAGGTCTTTGTGTCAGGCGTCATTCATTCTATTGTCACTCTGTTTATAAACTATTTGTCGCCACACTTTTCTGTCCTGGCATACTACTCTAGCTTCCTTCACGTCCATGCATTTTTTCATGCAGGCTCTCGTGTTTCTATGGCTTTTTATGTCTCTCCGGATTAATGTCTCATTTACAGATTCTAACCATTCTTTCGGCGGTCTACCTCTGGGCATTCTGCCATTTACTTTACCTTTATACACTTGTTTGGTCAGTCGTTCATCTTTCATTCTTTCAAGATGACCGAACCATCTTAACTGATTTCTTTCCCATATGTCAACTATTGTTTCTTTTGCACCACATTCTTTGAGGATTGACTCGTTTCGGACTTTGTCCATCAGTGTTTTCCCGCATATTATGCGCAGAGGTTTCATGCCGATCGCGTTAATTTTACTTCTGTCGTTTTCTTGACAGGGCCATGTCTCGCTACCGTATAGTACAGTTGGTACGAATATAGAATTATGTATGGCCATTTTAGCTTTTTTTGATATGTTTTTATTTGTGAGAATGAACCCTGCTCTACCGATAACCTGTTTACCTTTATTTATACGCCTATCTAACTCCCCATCTATTTTTCCGTCGCTAGTGAATAGACTACCTAGATATACGTACTTGTCAACTTGTTCTAATCTCTCATCATTTAGGACAATGTTGCACATTGTTTTCTCACTTTTTCCCTCAAACACCATGATTTTTGTTTTATCTACGTTAATTTTGAGTCCCATGTCCTTCATGCTTGTATTAAGTTTATTCAACATTCTTTGCAAGTCCTCGACTGATTCTGCCATAACAATCTTGTCATATGCGAAAGCTAACCCACGTACCTTGACTGTTTGGAGATCTACACCTTCCTCGTCGAAGAGTACAGTTCTTAGACACTTATCCATGAATATGATAAATAGCCACGAGGACATAACGCATCCTTGTTTCACGCCTTGCATAATATGGAACCAGTCACTCAGTTTCCCATTTACCCTTACGCTTTACTTCTATTTACCTTGTCAAATGCTTTTTCTATGTCAATAAATGCACAGAAAACTTTCTTTCCTACTCTCAAGTTTTTTTCTGTGATCTGTCTTAGGCTAAATATCTGATCTGTGCATGATCTTCCTGGCATAAAACCACTTTGGACTTCCCATATCTTTTCTTCTGTGATTTCCACTACGATTACCCTACGAATAAGTATTTTTGAGTCTATTTTACTTAAGGTACTTAGTAGACTGATACCTCTGTAATTGCTGCAGTTGCTTTTGTCTCCCTTTCTTTTGTATATTGGTACGATAATCGCTTTTCTCCAATCGCCTGGGACTTCTCCCATCTCGATACATAAATTTATCAATTCGCACAACTTGTGAGGTATTTATTCGCCACCGTATTTAAGCATTTCAGCGCTAATACTGTCTACACCAGCAGCCTTACCGTTTTGCAAGTTCTTTATTATGTCTTTGACCTCAGTGACACATATTTTCTCAATTGGCGTTTCTAATGTATTATGTTCTATGTCGCAGTTTTGTGGTCCTATATCTTCACCTCCTAATAGTTCTTTAAAAGAGTCTTTTAAAGCGTCTACTATCCCGTCGATATCATATAGCATTTCACCTTTGCTGTTTCTCATGCTGGCAAACTCTGTACTTTTACTTTCCTTCAACTGTTTATATAATAGTTTCATAATTCCTTCAAAGCTGTTTTGTATTTTCCTCTCTTCTTCTGTTCTGATTTTCTCTTTACTCTCTTTGACTAGTCGTTTAATTTTCCTCTAAGTCTATTTCTCTCCTCATCGCTAAGACCTGTAATGTGCAACTTTCTTTCGTGCGCTTCTTTCTTTTCTTTTTGGGCTGCCTCAATTTCATCATTCCACCATGCATCACCAGATTTTCTTCCTACAACCGCCGTGCCACATACTTCGGTCGCAGTTTCAACGATGATATCCCGTAGTAAAGTCCACATGCCCTCTATATCTTTATTGTTTGATAGCCCCTTCCAAACTGTCTCATCTATACGTTCGTTTAACCTATTTTGAAAGGCTATTTGCACTTCCGGTTTCTGTAAATTTTCAATCTTTATTCGCGTTTGTTTTGTTTTTTTTGTTCTCTTTTTTCTCCATCCCCGCCCTAAATTTATTTTGTATACTAAGAGGTAATGATCAGTATTGCATTCGGAACCCCTCATGACTCTTGTATCTTTAACTAGTTCTCTTAGTCTTTCATCCGCAATAACAAAGTAAATTATACTGTGGCTATTTCCTTTACGCCAGGTGTACATGTGGATAATTTTATGTCTAAACCAAGTTTTTGTAATAAATAGGCCCTTTTCTAAGCATAAGCTAACTAATTTTTCCCCGTTATAATTTTTTCTTGTTGGATCCCCAAATTTACCTAGCACCCTTTCTGTATCTGTATCCTGACGTTGGACACCGACCCATCCGTTCATATCTCCTAGCAGAATTATTCTTTCCCCTTGATCGCAAATACTTATTGTATCATTTAAAGTGTCCCAGAACGCATCTTTGACTTATCTCGGGTCACTATCAACTGGGGCGTAGCACGCTATGATAAATAATCTTCTGATTCCTACCTTCATTCTAACCCACAGTAATCTGGGCGATACATATCCTTGATCATTAAGATGCTGTCTTGCTTTTTCATTCATAATTAAACCGACCCCTTGACTACGGGATGGGGTCAACTTTGCACGTAGCAACTTTGCACGTGCCCAACTGTGCACGTCGATTGCCAGACGGACAACTGTGCACGTCGTTGGTCAGATGGACAACTGTGCACGTGACAACTGTGCACGTGCCAACTGTGCACGTGCACAGTCGTCACTTGGACAACTGTGCACGTGCACAGATGGTACTTGGACAACTGTGCACGCCGAAATTTCGACGTGCACAGATGGGCTCCTGTGGGCTTGGACGTGCACAGATGTCACTTTCCTAACTGTGCACGTGCACAGATGTCACTTGTCCAACTGTACACGTGCACAGTTGTCACTTGCCCAACTGTGCACGTGCACAGATGTCCCTTGCCCAACTGTGCACGTGCACAGATGGAACTTGCCCAACTGTGCACGTTTATGTTCGTACATGAGGGTTGATACGAGGGTGGTCTTTTATATCTACGTATAATTATACGCCCTCACCTACGACTCGTTACAAAAACATTGCGCTCGTTTCAAAAAGGCTGTCAGTCCGCATTAGTCACGAAATGTACTATCTAATACTTTTATCTTATTAAGCTTCTTTGAGTCTCCCAGTGGGTCTAACTACTAACTACGGTGCCTACTCGGTAGGTCTTTATTTTTTTCAAGTTACTTATCTGTCTTTGATTTCACAAAATCGTTTATTCATTTGATGTATTTTCTTATGATGTAACAAAAAGTGAAGTTGAAAAAAAAATTTCAATAACTTTTATCAAAGTTTTACTGTTGTTTATGTGATGATGTACGGGGCTCATATCATGAGCACTCTGCTTCCTCGTCGAATAGATAATTTGCTTCATTAAAGAAGAAGGATTGATTATTTTAATAAAATTGTAAATCTCAATTTTTCCAATATTATAACTGGTTAAAATTTTCTTAATCCTCAATCAAATATATTAATATT